>JAZDUA010000951.1:0-338345 GCA_038098605.1 Gryllus longicercus | reverse complement strand
AAAGAACCACATCACGACGGCACCACTCGAGATAAAAAAGTAAACTCCATTTACAGGACTAATGACGTTAGTAACTCTCGCGTGTGGAAATCATTATTTAATCATTAATTATGTACAAAACATTATGTTCAAAATTAGCCTTGCAATGATATGAAACGATAACTAGGAGAAAATAATCGTTAATATATAAAATAGTTATGTGTAAACATGGTTTGTCAATGTTACAATGTGGATTAAAGTGAAGGGCATCTAAAAATTCAAGTGTCTGGTAGTTTATCTCCATGTATAGGAATTAGCTACTCTAATAACAATTCGGTATCAGTAATATGAGTAAAACTATCTTCTTTATCATTTATTAACTATTAATAATTTTTTGGGACATACTGGATATTTTCTTATAGTATTTATTTCAAGTTAAACATTATGATCCATCATTTAATGTGCATTAGTAAAACAATTTTCTAAACCGTTATATAAAGATATTACTTCAATATATTTATGTTTCTTAAGTACTGTATTTAATTCCTATTATTTAATACAAAACATCTCATGGTTATTTCCGCGCCAGTTTCCAAATACGAAACGTAGACAATAGATTGATGTGAAGCGAAGTGCTGTTATGAAAGTGTTAGACGTAAATAAACGGCAAACTGGAGAGGTTGCGTACGTTCCTCCACGAATAGCCCATCAACCATCCAGCCCACCGCGCCACCCCCGCTGCCCTGACACGTGTGTTCGTGACAGTTATGCAGTTGACATGAGAGTGGGCGAGTAGCACGCGACTGATGTTGCAAAATGGACACGAAACTGTGGAGTTTTCTTCCTACGCACGAGTGGGAATAGCATTCTTTGTTGGATTCAAATAGGTTACTATTTATACCGTTGTATTGTTTCCTTCGTTTCAATCACTCTTTCAATGGTGAGAACAGAACGTAATTGTTTTCAATTCACGAAACACGTGCAAATCTTTTGAGAAGAAATCTATACGGGTTTTTATTTGAGGAACAGATAACAAACGCGTGTGATATTTTAGGATGCGTTATATCTACGGCACAATTTCTGTTTTTCGTTTACGACTACACTTTTATCTCTTTTTATGAATACGCGCGGAGAAAATAAAAGGACACCATAGTTTATTATCAAATCATTATACTTCAGTATTGTAAACAATTTAAGTACTAATTCACGTTCTTACATATACATACTGTCGATACGCATGAAAGAACCACATCTCAAAACAAGTCAATTTTGTAATCAGAACAAAAGCGTTTATTTCACATTCACAAGCAAATAGCTTTACCATATATGCAGATACGCTGAGGAACTATATGCAAATTTTTTTAGTAAAAATACCAGTTTGAAACCACACCCATTCGTTTAGCTAAAATACAAGGATTTTTGAAGTCACTTTTCTTGTCTCGACGTTGTTACAAATCTGTTTTCTTACCAATGTAGTGGTATTGAAGTCGGAAAAAAAGCTGGCCCAAGGTGACGACTTCAAATAACCTTGTTTCAAGCTCGTCCTTCAAGTTTGTCTCATAACTTAAATATTGATCCATGAGCTCTACCACAGATCACACAATGAACTGTAAAATAATAATACAACACGTTGTCAATCGATTTCAACGTTTCAATGCGAAAAAAGACCCGGTCGTATAACTCAATCAATCAATCGTTCTTACCATTACGTTTTGGGCAACGACGACAGTTACGAGCACCGGACACGGTGCCCGGCCGTCGCATCTGCTCCCGCGGGGCCGCAAGTGGCCGAAGTTAAGTCGAGAATCGTGTCGCTCGCAGTTGGGAGCCGCGCCGAGTATAACGACTGCGCGATGCACCTTGAAACTTGAGAGCTGTTTTACGCCGCGCCGGCCTGGTTTCCAGCGAGCGCAGCGGGCACATTCGCCGCTGGGGGGTGATAACGCTACTAACGGAGATGGTGAAACATAGCGAGTCGTGAAACAAGACACTTTATTATGTACTCAATGCTACCGGGCATTCCTCTGGTTTTAGGATCGTCTGGCCATTGTAAACGACGCATGGGCTACCACGTGAAACCATCCGAGGGCACGCCTTTTAAATCAGAACTACAAAGATAGAGGAGCGCCTTGAATGCTAGGAGATAAGCTATGTTACGTGCTCCATTTCTCAAACAAGCTGTTTCTTTGTGATAATAGAAATTGCCTTCCTTTTGTACCACGCGCATAAAGTGAAGAAACGTAAAGCTAATTTTCTGTCGTTGTTACCAGAAATAAAACAGCAAAGTACGTGCCAACTGTCCTCTTTCAAAGAGAATATTTGTGTGTGTGGATAGTAAAGATTTGTTCATGGGCTTCGTATCTCAGTCTTTCTGAAAATAACCCGGGTACACTTTCAAATTTAAATTGTTCACTATTATGTTTTGTATTCAATGAATTTTGTAGCAAACGCTCGTTACTACTTGTAAAATCGTAATTAATAGAAAATGTCAGAATATTAGATAAGTATGGTACCTAAATAATCCATATAAATTAATTTAATTTCACATTTCAATCTTCACTGAAGTTTTAAATATTTTTCTTAGCCAAACGTATCGATGCTAGTATATTTTATTAAAAGGGAAGAAAATAAATAATGTAATCTATCTATTGTTCATATTTTAAGAGTAACAGTAAACATCCAAACTCAAAAGCGCCACATTGCGCTTTGTACCTCTCAACCTTTTTTTCTTTTTCTGCGGCGCATGCCAAACCCTTCCTCTGGTACTTTCCTTGGTCGCTGGAATAGTGCGTTGCATTACCAATGAAATGAGTACCAAGGTGTGGGTGTCGGTAGCGCGGGCGGCCGAGATTTCTCTGAGGGAGGACCAAAACTGACGGGGCAATGGCGACAGCAACGAATGAGCACCTGGTCTTCTGTAACGTTGTGTCCCTTTCAAGGAAGTATCCACCCGACTCGTCAAACACGCTTATGTTTCACCCTCGCTCGTCTAGACGGATGAGCCACAGTCAAATATATCTCTCTGGAATATACCGTTGTTCCGTACGACCCCGCAAAGGTGGTTGAGTAAGTAGTAAGTGCGGGGGGAAATGGTCGGAGCTGGTAGCCAGAGCTAGTGTGGATTTGTGATTGAGATTTGGTGAAGAAGGGAGGGAATCACAGGAAGTAGGGGATAAAAACGGAAGCAAGGCAGGACGTCAGTGAAGCTAGAACAACAGTAGATGGGGAGGATAGTGGTGAAAAGGATAACGGTGGCGTATTGGAGAGAGTAGGTTGGAAAGGCGAAGGGGAAATACAACCAAAGAGCCAAAACAACTGATAATTAAGAAATCTGGAACCAATCGTCGCTCCGGCCGGCATATAAGACAACCAGAGTCTGGAACAGTTGTTAGATTGGTTACTGCTGCTAAAATGGTAGGTTATCACGATTTAAGTGAGTTTGAACGTGGTGCTATAGTCGGCACAAGCGAGATGGGGCGTAGCATCTCCGAGGTCGCGATGATATTTAGTTTTTACAGTATGACGATTTCATGAGTGTACCTGTGTATATCGGGAATGGGGTAAAATATCAAACGTCCGGCATCCCCGCGGCCGCAAAAAGATGATGCGGGAACAGAACTGACGACGACAGGAGAATTACACGAGGCAAGTGCAATCCTTCCGCAAATTGCTGCAGATTTCAATGCTGGGCCATCGATAAGTGTCAGCGTGAGAATTCAACGTGACATTATCGAAATGGGGTTCCAAAGCCGAAGGCCTACTCGTTGTCCCTTGATTACTGCACAACGCAAAGCTTTACGCCTCGCCTGGGACCGTCAACACCGACATTAAACTGTTGCTGTTTGTAAATACGTCTGATGAGTCTCGATTGGCATTGTTCTGAGCGGTTGGATGTGTACGAATATGGCGACAACCTCATGAATCCATGGACCCTGCATGTCAACAAGGGAATGTTCAAGCTAGTGGAAGCTCTATGATTGTATTATATATGTGCAGTTGAAGTGATATAGGACCCCTGATAGTCTAGATACGATTTTGACAGGTGATACATACGTAAGCATACTGTCTGATTACCTACACCCATCCATGCCCATTGTGCATCCCGGCGGACTTGGGCAATTCCAGAAGGGCAATGCGACAGCCCACACGTCCAGAATTGCTACAGAATGGCTCCAGGAACACTCTTCTGAATTTAATTACTTCCACTGGCCACCAAAATCACTAGAATATTCATCAAGAATATTGAGCCTCTCTGGAATGCCATGCAACCTGGTGTTCAAAAGAGATCTCCACCCCCTCATAGTCTCGCAAATTAGCCCTGCGTAATGGTGTCAATTACCTCCATCACTACTTCAGACAGTGGTCGAGTCCATGCCACGTCGTGTTGCGGCACTTCTGCGTGATCGCGGGGGCCCTACACGTTATTGGGCTGGTGCACCAGTTTTTTGGCTCTTCAATGTCTATCCGAATAGCTGGGGCGACGATGAAACAGAGTGCAACGGACCAGGCCAGCACACAATGCAAGCAGAAGTCAGGAAAAGAGAGAGGTAAAATGCTGGATAAGCGAAAATGCTTGTGAGGAGAGGCGCTGGAAGAGAAGGGCTGGATAAAAGGTGATGTCTGAGAGGCTAAGGATATAAAGGCGTGGGGGGAGTAGATGAAGATTAGGTGAAGCTGAAAACTGGTGCGAGGGATAGGGTGGGTCGTGGCTGAGACTTGGCAATGTGAGAGAAAGGGGTAAAGCGGTGAAACTGCATGGATTCGAGGGGGGGGGCGCTTTCGTTTTTTGCCTCCAGAAGGCTGCCCCATCCGGCCTAATGGCGTGAGCCCTCTTGTGACCTCTCGCAGACACCGGTGCTGCAAATCCTCCGCATCCCCTGCGAAAGCAGCACGAACGTTATACTCCTCGCAGAGATTTCTGGGAACCCGTTGATTCTGGTCGAAAATACACAGTGTTTACTTTCTCATATACCTACGTATATATGAAGTAATATATCTAGTTCCGAGAAAGTTATGTAATGCTGGAGAAAATCGATTTCACGATTTCAAGGAAAATATACGTTTTGGGATTCCCCTATATCGAAAAAGTGTTTTTTTTTAAACGTCCGTCCGTCCGTGAACACTACCGCCTAAATTATTCGTAGAAGTATTGTTAAAACGAATATCGGGGGATAAATCCGGTCCAACACGAAGCCTTGTGATTATGATGAACATGTTGACTAGACTATCTGGGACGAGCCGCCTCACTGACATGGTGGCTAACGTTTCCGGCCAGCGTATTGTGGCCTTGTTCAGAGCGTACTGCAGTACCCGTCCCGGATAGCCTAGACAACACAAACTCTGGCCACGGAAGCCTACGCAATCATGATGAAAATTATTTAAATTTTGAGGGTACTTTACATAAAGCACCAGAGACATTTCAACATTTTCTAAAAGTGATTGCGAATGTTTTATTGCACTGTGTAAGAATGAAGTGAAATACACGAAGGTGCGTATACACGTAGTACAAAGAGGTCCAATTTTCATTGTTAACTCTCATTGCTCTAAAATATAAAAGTTTGAAAATGGTTGATGTCTCCCTATTACCAGAATATTAAAGAAATTGATATTTTCTTCGAATAAAATTTGTGTTCCAAAATTATTTCTTTAATTAATGTCATGCAAATTTTATTGAAAATTTTAGTGATTTTTCCGTAATATTGACTAAAATTTGGAAAAAAAATTAAAACAAGATTTTCTCACACATTACTTCAAATATTTTCTTCAATACTTTTGTAGAAATATATTTAGTACACAATATAAACCAATGCAATTATTTTATATCACTATCATGACTTTTTGCTTACATTACCGGCAGTATGTATACATTATTGCATTTTTTAAATACAAGTGCGTCAAATGATGTGTTTTGAAGTTTCTCGACAATTCAAAAATGTCCGAAAATGAGCTCAAAATTGCGCATTTTCATACCCACTCAAACTACTTTTTACCAAAAACGAATTCAAATGTTTTAAACAAAAATTTGCCTGTAGGACCAGGTTTTACTCTTATGTATTATTTTCAGCCTTTGTTCTACAACCCAATTACCCAACACCGCGAATGGTGACGGTACTGGTTTGGAGAAAATAATTTATCGTTCATTGAAATAATGAAAAGGATGTATTTTGAAAAATATGAATATTGTTTCCCAAAATGTTAAAATTGACTAACTACACAAAAATATGAGTTTGGTCAAAGGACCCGGCGTTGTAGTACAGTACCGCCGTTTCACGATTGTAGACTAAGGACTAGTCATATTTTACTTCTATCTTAAAGGGACCCAAAGAAATTGAAAAATGTTAAAAATGTCTGTGACACGGCAATACATTGCAACTGAGAAGGCGGGACAAAACGCAAAAGCTAGCATAGACTAATGAGAATATAAAAGTAACCAGCAAGAGAAAGTGTGTGCCATTTTGGATCACCAGTAGTTTTTCATTTGTACTCTAGTATTCTTCTGTCAAGTAATCGTTAACTACTTGGCGTGTCATAAAATACAGGGACATGCAACAAAAAAAAACCGCACGGAAGACGCTATTTCAACCGCAATTTACTGGACAGATATGGATGAAAAACCTCTTAAAAGAACATTCAGAGAGAAATTCACGTTCAGCCAAAGAAAGGTTCGGTCGCCGGCGGTCGTGATTCTTCCCATCGTTAATAGTTACACCGCATTCGACTACACCAGAGGTAGAAATTAAAGAATTAATTTGTCTTCATTAATTACATATAAAAGAGCGTAAAATATAAAACAGTTCACTAGGATCTATATTTATGTGTTTGATATGACATAATAGATGTGATTGTAAAATAAATTTTACACATCCCATGCATTAGTTTGGCAAAAACTATCGGCAATCCATTTCATTGATTTTTCTTCTGCAATTTTCTGCCATAATTTTAAAGATTTCAACTGGTTGCATTCTATGTTTTTTTTTTTATTTATGAACTAAACGTAAAGTAATTTGTCTGTGTCCGTATTGAACGGCTCAGCTTGACACAATCATAAGAGTGCATTTGCTACAGTTCTGTCGATTTGAAAGTATGGTCACGATTCAGTAGGTCGTGCCCGCGCCATAGTGGGTATTTTGAATATTCCATCGTAAGCTCCCGATCGTGAATTCGACCTCACGTTTGTCTACTCTCATTGTACTCTAAGGTGATTTATTTTAAAGAATGGGAAAACCTATTATAATTACATTAAAGCAAATATTTTACACTTAGTTTTAGTACTACAACTGATTTCTCTACACATCATCGTCATTATGTCTTAAATAGTACGACATAATGAAATTATCTGTATTTTAACAAAATTGGTTAATACGTGACATTATTTAATAATGAAATTTAGGACACCGGTTCTGCTATTCTACATTTTCTTCAAATTAATATAGTCTTCCATTTAGCATTTGGGTAAATTTTAACCTTTTTGTGTTGTTAACTGTCTCGTGACAACTATTATAGTATTATATAATAGAAGATTTGCAGAGTTTTCTAATAATATAATATTCTGTAACAACACATTACATTGTTAAGATACTTTCTGAATACTGTATTTATCTGAAAGTTTATTTTTTCTACTTATTTTCGTCTCCTTAATGATTAATCTTTGAAAACTGTTTCAAAAGGAACCTAATAGTTCTTGTCAGTTGACCAGCAACAGCATCTAAACCTAACGTTTCATATTTGCACGTTCATCGGCAAGAAACGTATGAAAGAGCGCGCAAAGCTTTTTGCCAATCGCAATTTAGATCGTCAAAGGTCTGTCAAGCGCGGCCCTTCCCAGCCCGGTGGGGCACTTGGGGCTGCGCCTATGACGTAACTCATCCCTGCGCGATTCCCCCTCCCCCCACCACCACGCCCTCCTTCCCCCGCTGCTCTCGCGTCCCCCACCCCACCCACCCACCCAGTCTCCTAAATCGCTTTTGAGGGCTCCGCGTCGATGCCTGCAAACGACGCACGCACTGACGGATGAGCCTTCTCGCGTCGCTCCCCGCCCCCACTCCCCTCCGCCCTTCCCACTCCATGCCCACCCTCCACCGCCCTCCACCGCCACTTCTCTGATTGCAGCTCTGTACAAACGCAAGGAAAATCAAAGTTCAGTTTCTTTTCTTTTAAATCCCTCCAGGCTCCCGTTTAGAGCCCCGCACCCCTCCCCCCTCCCCACCCACCATCCTCCGCGCCTTTCCCCATGGCCTCCTTAGTCGCAACTCCTCCCCTCCCCCTCTCCCTCCCTTGACCTGCTTTACCCCCTCCCTGCCCGGCCCCACCGCTCCGCCTCAAATATTTACTCTTCGTTACGTCTTTGTCGCTGCAGGATAAATATTGGAGATAAAACATTTTATTGAAAAATGTCAGCGGCAGTCGCGAGGATAATTTGCTAAGTTTTTCCTGGTGGCTCACGGGAGGCGCTCTGCCAGGGAGCGCGGCCTGGGCTGTGTTTTTGCACCGGCACTGCATTTGTTCCACCCGAACGCACGAGCGGGATACGTGGGGGGGGGGAGGATCTGCTACCTGCGTGGGGCGGAATACTCTGTTTTCTTTTCCTTCCACTTCCCCAGCCGCTCTCGTTTACCCCGAGGAGGACCTGCTGCATGAAAGAACTTCATCTCTTTCTTCCTGGGATATCCGTTTTTTTACGAAGGGTGTGCAGCGAGTTGTTAGGTGCTATCAGGTTTTGAATATCATTGTTAATTTCATAACTTCTTTTTTTTTTATTTTGTAGTTTTAATTTAGATATTATAAATTCAAAATAATTACTTTACTTTCTTATTTTTATAAAGCACTCCAACGTTTATAAGAAATATTTTTTTTTATTTTTACAATATAATCAAATCCATACTGTGTCATTAGTAACATGAATTTCATTGTACAGACAATTATAGACTTTTGATTAATAATGGTCATATTCAATATTCTGATTTTACTATACTACTTAACAAAGAAGTTGATATTATGGATAGTTGTGCGCATATTGTATTAAGTATCGCAATGCTTAAAAAAATCGTAACGTCAACGTCGTCTTTTGATGTTAAAAAGCATTGCATAATATTAATAGGTAAGAATTAATTATTCCAATGCCATATATTCGTTGGTGGGCATTCGTTGGTGCATTAACATAAGGTGTGAGGCTGTTAACTTCGAGTGATCATTTTAAATCTATCCAAGGTACATTGAATCCTTCAGTTTTTGTCATGTGTCCGGTGCTCACTATGCCAAGGTGGACCAAGTGTAGTTTTGATGTTCAAACAGTTAAGGATGTTCTAAGAGAGCTTATTTTATAAAATACTCTGCCATAATATATTTTACATATAGTTTAGATTTCGATTATATTAAATGGTCATTTGTACTATATACATGTATTATATCTTTATAATACATATTTCCATTTATTGCGCAGCAATTTGTAAAATAAAATGCAAATTCTGCAGAGGACGGGAAATAAGCTGTGTTGGCTTCGCAAACTACCCTGCGCGGCATCTTCGTTTGTTCTTGAACTTTCGCCTCTCGCGTTGCCTCTGTCTCATCCGACATCACTGCTTTACTTCCCGTGTACGCAGAAAGTATGTCCTGGCAGCGGCGCGCGCTTTAGCGGAGTAGGGCCCGCACCACAAAGGGAGCTCGAGTTTGAAGCGGCTGCGAAATGAGGGTGTCCGCAGGCCCTCTTTTAGCCCGCTCAGTTCTTTGCGTTTCTTTTAAGTATTTCCCTCTCGTTTCTCGCTGCTCTTTTTTATTCCCTTTATGTTCTCTTAGTAAGACTCTACATTAGCATCCTATGATATCTTCTCTAATGGGGATTTAATGAAGACCTACCGGCGAAACACGAATGAATTCACCGAGTTAATGGATGTGCTCCAAAATCATTCATGATAACGCAATTGCTACCTAATGAGAGGTGACACACCTACTTTATCTTCTCAAAAAAAAGCAGTTATTTATCTGAATATTCATTATCGGGATAATTCATGCATTTCGTGTATAGAACAACTGTATTAAAATGTGAAATAAAAAGTTCGTATGTAATATAATTTATTTGACAATTTTGAGTTTGAAAGGCGAGAAGAGGCAATTTTCATTGCATAAACTTTATGCTTAAAGCATACAATTTGATATAATTAGGGCTTCACTCCGAAAATAAATGTAATTATTTCCGAAAAGACACTTTTTGTGTTCTTCGCGAAGTGAGCCAGCTTTCTTGAGTCTCTTTCGCAACTATTCGCGGCAGCGGAGCCGGCGACGCAGTCCAGACTTCGTCTCCCGAAGTTTTAGCTTGGAGAAAGGCAAAGGGCTGTACAGGTCGCGTGTCACAGACAACGTCCTTTCTCGCTCAGTCACAGGAAAACGACTCTTGCGTACTTGTTGGATTTCCGTTGCACGTTCTTAGCTTCGGAATCTTGTTTCCCGAGAGAAAAGCTAGCATTGCTTCCGAGGCAATGAAGTTTCTCCGACATACAAGCTGAGATGAGCTGACAAATTTGTGAATTCCCCTGCCAGTGGAGAGAATCTTCGACGTCAGGATCTTTAAGCAATTGTTTCCCGGATAAGAGTTGGGAATGAAATTCTGGCTGTGAAAGGCAGAGACTGATTACAAAATAAATTATTTGAAACCTAAAAAGACACTACCAACTCTCCTGAGTTAACTATGAGTGACTACAGGAACACTAGCGATTACGTGGCCCAAAAGGCCAAGGCAATATTAGCCAATATTACCTAACAGACTCTAATAATGCGAGAAAGTAAGTGCTGCTTTTGTACCACACCTAGTTTTATTGAATTTATAGGGAACAAAACATTTTTTCTATGAAATGTAAATGTCATTATTATTGTCAGTTTGTCTTAAGTCAAGAACTTCATATTTCAGTGAAATAGAGGTGCCACAACAGAACATACGTTATCATACTACATGTGACGGTTACACACTTTGCCTACACAGGAAAGCAAAAATTGCGAGTAAGCATGAGCGGAATACGGACGGAATTAAGTGACTATTTTAATTAACTCATGACGAATGTATGAGGTCGTGCAACATTACTTCGATTAAAATAAATTCTTTAAAATATAGTGTTCATCTTGCATTGTTGTAATCTAAACAAACATCATGAAATTCTTTATAGAGATATACATTTGCTCACACTTATATACACACACTGTATTTATATGTTGGCATAATTTTGCCATCACCGCCCCCCCCCCAGATATATTTTCTTGCACTCTAGGGATTTAGCATCGGCAGAGATGCTTTTATCATGAAAACCTATCGCTCATCCCATAAATGTACATTGTGAAATACCCAAACGAATTGACGTCTGCTACACACATTTCACGAGCCGCACTTCACAAGCTCAATAGCGCCGTTCTCGGCCAGTTCGTATAATCCACCGTTTGGCCCCCGGGTCTCTAACGCTAATAACCCCCCAGAGAAACCCAAATACCGCATGCGATCAAGCGCTAAGAGTGATTTGCGGGAAGGGAAGGATGAAGGTTGGACATGGAGATGGCGAAAGCGGTGATAACGGAGACGGCGGGGCAAAGTTCGAAGCGGCCACACTCCGGTTTAACTATCTAGAGTCCCTCGTTACACACATGTAACATTTCTGGTCAACTCGTAATTGCAGCTTTTCGCAAGCACTAATTTGCAAATTTTATTTCTTCAACACACACTGACATTCTAAATGGAACATATAATCAAGTTTTTTTTTTCATTCTTGAATGCCTGATGTCGATGTTGATGCCTGATGTCGCTAAGGCATTGTGCATTCCTGGCCACGGTGTACACATGCCTTGGGTCGGTTCGAATATTCATCTAAAACCTTAGCTGCTATGTGCTTAGCTGCTATGTGCCTTTGGTTAAGTGCCACTATTTTGAATCGGATTATAGGTAGATAGAGCTTGAAGTTGGAATAAGAACGGCATATTCCTTGATGGAGACGGTAGTTTAAAGTAAAATGGATGTCACTGCAAAGACAATGTTAGTGACTTCAGCGACAGAATGTCAGTGACTTCAGCGACAGAATGTCAGTGTGCAATAACGGTTTTGATTAATTTACACGACTCGTTGAAGTTTCCTGCAAACGGAACTGCTATGGTATTTAGTCCCATTAGTGAAGTGAATGTTTTATCCCGAGAGGTTTCGGTGGTCCATTACTCATTTGTTAAGGTACTGTTTCGACATTTGCTTGGTATTGATAAGAGAAACCCTGGAAAACTACTGATCAGAGCAGACCGCAGCTAAAATTCTCCTCCAGACAGCGGCGTAATTCGAACTAGCTAGCTATCAAAGTCAAACACCGTTAGAACTCAAACTCAGGACGTCACGCTCAGAGTCGCTGCAGAGACGTCGGCAATGCTGGCTCTGAGATAATTCAATTCCAGTCAGGTGAAGAAGTACATGATTACCGACAAGTATTAGCGAAGGGTTCTCTGTCACTGATGAATGGTAGAGAACTCAGAGTAGAGGTCTCAGAAGGTCAGCATGGATCATGGTTAACAATGCACACTGTTAGAAGTCTGTGAGACAACAAGAAATCTGCATATAACACGAGCGGACATAATGGAACTAACACAGGAGGCGAATGTGGAAGTTGGAGGGCGACGAGAGACAATATGAGAAATTGCTGTTTAAAAGGCCTGCCTATTGACGAAGACGCTTATGGAAACGTATGAGGGTCACGAGTATTTCCGTTCGCCAAGGCGGGCGACGAGCGGCGGCTATGAGCGGAGGGTTATGAGCGGCGGGCGATGAGCGGCGGGCGATGAGCGGCGGGCGATGAGCGGCGGGCGATGAGCGGCGGGCGATGAGCGGCGGGCGATGAGCGGCGGGCGATGAGCGGCGGGCGATGAGCGGCGGGCGATGAGCGGCGGGCGATGAGCGGCGGGCGATGAGCGGCGGCGATAGCGGCGGGCGATGAGCTGCGGGCGATAAGCGGCGGGCGATAAGCGGCGGGCGGCGGACGGCGCGCGGCGGACGGTGGGCGGCGGACGGCGGACGGCGGGCGGCGGGCGGCGGGCGGCGGGCGGCGGACGGCGGGCGGCAGACGGCGGGCGGCGGACGGCGGGCGGCGGACGGCGGGCGGCGGGCGGCGGGCGGCGGGCGACGAGCCACGGGCGATGAGCGATGGCGGACGGCGGGCGGCGGGCGGCGGGCGGGCGGGCGACGAGCCACGGGCGATGAGCGATGGCGGACGGCGGACGGCGGACGGCGGGCGGCGGGCGGCGGGCGGCGGGCGGCGGGCGGCGGGCGACGAGCCACGGGCGATGAGCGATGGCGGGCGGCGGGCGATGAGCCACGGGCGATGAGCGACGAGCGATGAGCGGCGGGGCGATGAGCGGCGGGCGATGAGCGGCGGGCGATGAGCGGCGGGCGATGAGCGGCGGGCGATGAGCGGCGGGCGATGAGCGGCGGGCGATGAGCGGCGGGCGATGAGCGGCGAGCGATGAGCGGCGGGCGACGAGCGATGGCGGGCGGCGGACGGGCGGGCGATGAGCCACGGGCAATGAGCGACGAGCGATGGTGGGCGGCGGGCGGCGGGCGGAGGACGGCGTCTTTCCTTCCGTGGCGTTCGAGGCGCCGAGAACGCACCTCCGCCTGCAGTTAGCGGGCGGGAGACGCGAGAGCTGCGCTCGCGGCCTCTGCCTCGCTCCGCATCCGCTCCCCGTCAGACTCGTGTGCACGGAATCTCTTGCAGTATTTTCTGCTAACGCTTCTTTGCTGTTCGTAGTTCGCCGCACTCGCACAATAGTGAAACTTTAGTTGTGTTTGCGTGGCGAAATTATCAAGTTTGTGTAAATAATATAATGTACAATGGATTTGGTAGGCTTTGGAGGTTTAATATGTTTAAAACTTTTAATAGCAACTAGATATAGCAAGTAGAGTTTCCATTGCGTTGTTTCAACATTTCGTTGATGGAATATAAAGCGATGGATTACATGTTAGAATACGCAAATGCATTACCTTATACATGATATTATGATATTGCATCAATCTCTCCGTAATTTGAATTTGAAACAGATCGACAAGCGTGCTTCTTGTCGCCTGACGTCTGTCAATACCAAAATACGATTTTAGAGCTCGGTTTCCGTACAATGGAAGTGTTGTAACAGGTTCGATTTCAAAACGCTTTTCTGATACTACGTGTCATTCACTTTCTGAAAATTTGGTTAAGGAAAACTGAGCAATAAATAATTTTTCGAAAACTCAAAATTACAACGGATCTTCGGTAAATTCTTCAGCCTTTCAAAATTCACAGTTGCAAGGTCGAAGCTAAGGATTACATTTCCTCCTAAATACTTTATATTAAACATATTATTATTACTATTATTGTTATTATAATTATTATATTATTATTATTATTATTATTATTATTATTATTATTATTATTATTATTATTATTATTATTATAGGGTGATGGGTGAGGGGTAAAAGGTCTAGGATGATGGTAGGAGGTGTTAGGTGAGAGTGGGAGAGGTTCGTGGGATTTTGGAACCATCCCAGCATTCGCCATGTGAATCGAGGAAAACCACGAAAACCTCTGTCAGATGGCCAGGGATCGCACCCGGACCTCCCCATAGCGAAATCCAGCTACGCACTGAGCCTCATCGCTCGGTATTAAATATAATTTTATGCAAATAAATATTTAACATTATAAATGTCATATTCATAAAAAATAGTATTCACAAAATAATAATTTCCTCTTATTTCCAAGCCCTTTTATAGCTCATTTTTGAAGACTTTTAGGTCAACTGAACCCGAGCCCTGGTGGTTATCCTTCAGGTTCCTCACAGCGCCGCATGCGACGCGCGGAAGGTGGGGAGGGGAGGGGATGCAGGGAGGGGAGGGATGCGGGAAGGGTTATGAGGCGGGGAGGGGACGGAGGCTTGGAGAGAGGCGGAGAGGGAGGCTTGGTGGGTGGCGGGGGAGGGAGGCTTGGAGGGAGGCCGGGAGGGAGGCCGGGAGGGAGGCTTGGTGGGTGGCGGGGGAGGGAGGCTTGGAGAGAGGTGAGGAGGGAGGCTTGGAGGGAGGCTTGGAGGGAGGCCGGGGAGGGAGGCTTGGAGGGAGGCCGGGAGGGAGGCTTGGAGGGAGGCCGGGAGGGAGGCTTGGTGGGTGGCGGGGAGGGAGGCTTGGAGAGAGGCGGGGAGGGAGGCTTGGAGAGAGGCGGGGAGGGAGGCTTGGAAGAGAGGCGGGGAGGGAGGCTGGGAGGGAGGCGGGGAGGGAGGCGGGGATGGAGGTGGGAGGGGCGGGGAGGGAGGCGGCGCGACGCGGCGGTGTGTCCCTAGCCGTCGCTGAAGCGTCGGTGGCGGGCGGCGGCGTGGGCGGAATCTGTCCTGAAGCGGCCTTCTTAATTGCCTCCGCCCCCGCCCCCTCCGCGCCACTTCTCCGTCTTTGTCCCCGCCCCCGCCTCCGCTGCTGCCTCGTCTCCGCCGCACCGGCGGCCGCCTTCGGTTGCAGGCAGGCCCGCGCCGCTGCTACCGTCGGGTAATTAAAAGTGTAAGACAGGCTTAAAGACGAGCCCCTTAACGACCACCAAGGCGATGCAGCCTCCAGTTGCTCTTCCCTCGTGGAGTACTAGGCGTATGGTGAGAAGTTGCACCTCGCGTTACAAGAAAAAAGGAAATGGGGTATGTGTGACGAGGCAAATGAACACAACTCTATTTCATGTTCTATTGAATTCTTTATGTGCTAACGAAGATTCTTTAGGTTTATCGTACGCATTTTGTGCTCGAGTTTCTAAAAGATTTCGGTAATGTTGATTTTTATGTGATATTCATGTTCGGTTTCGTACAGTCGTAACCATATCATATCCATTTTATATACATTTTACTAATCACTTTTTTTAGAGAATTTGTATGAATGTACACTATTTAAAGTTTTTTAACTTCGAATGTATTTGCAATGTTTGGAACAAGAAAAATAAGCTTTGTAAAACTCATTTAAAAGTTGTGTCATTATGCTTGCAGATAGGGTCGTGCCTCATTATTCAGTCTGATTTTGTAACGCACGAGTATGTTTTTCCAGACATTGTTTCAAGCATTGCAATATTTACTTTATTATAATGCGTTTTTCGTCTCCTATAATCACTTAATTAAATGTTTTACAATCAACCTTATATGCATGAAAAGAGGACTTTTAAACTATTAATCAATCATGAAAGTGACCAAATCGAGAAGTCAAAGCGGTGGAGATTTTTTGATACCATTATTTTATAACGTCGGCCCATTGATATCACATCGCACTTTATATTCCCCAAATGCATTTGGGCACATCCCTAGCCAACTGTATTTCTGCTTTTCGGGCGATATTCTCTCGAGCTGCACTGCCAGCAAAATCGACCGACCAGTACGTCAAGCGAGAATGAAGACGAAACAGAGTTGGGACAAAATGGGCGTCGCGTGGCGGCGATTATAAGCAGCAGGCGAGGGCAGCCGCGGCGGCGGCGGCGCCGGTGGCGCAGCCTGGGGGCTTAAAGGGGAAACGCGCAGAATGAATTCGCGCTCAGAGCTCGGGCGCCGCCGCCGCCGCCGCCGCCGCCGCCGCCGCCGCCGCCGCCGCCGCCGCCGCCGCCGCAAACTGCTGTTAACGCGCAGCTGCGGCGCCGTGAAATACGCTCCCTCCCCCACCACCCACCGCCCGCGGGTGGCTTTCCCCCCTCCCCGCGGGCTGGGGCCACCCGAACTCCGCTCGGCCATTCCGCGCGGAATGCTTTTGCGCGCGGCCGTGTTTAAGGAACTCTGTCGCAGCGCTGTGTTCACTCGCAGCTTTTGTGCTTCATCTCCGCCTCGTCCTCGACTGCTCAATCAGCTTTGTAGACACTGCGCGGTCCGTCTCGTGACCAGCGCCCGGGCTGCGCAGGCACTAGCGGGTGGCCTTAGCTGCGAGGGCCGTTGGCTGACCTCCGATGATTCGAGCGCCTCGCTCGTGCTTGCGGCAGAGCCGGGTCTTCACAGTGCCTTTGTGACTGCCTGGAACTAGTCCCATGTCACGGTTGAGGTCTGGACGTAGAACACTGTTCTTGAACACATACTGTCCGATTGTCTCAGTTCTGCAAATACGAGTGTACACTCTCTGTATAAGCATAACAACTAGCAGCTCTACTGTACATATGTTTTAGCACAATAGACATCTCTATACATTAAACTACTTGATCGTGTGAAGTCAGTGGGTTTGATTAAAAAATTGCAGCATAATTGTTGATTCCTCATTTATGTTGGATTTACAGTTACTTATTTACTACTTATAGAAATTCAACAATTAAATCGTCGTTAGTATAATCGTAACTACTCATTACTATAATCGTAGTAACAAAATCTCGTATTAATATCCCAATTCATCATCTCTCCATTTTTCAACTCTGTGGATGCATTTGCGTTTACATTGATAACAAATTCCACCTTTAAAAGTAAGTATGTGGTCCATCAAGAAATTCTGAACAAATAATAATTCCAATTAAACTTGCTAAAGATAATAAGTGTTCAAAATTAGGTTTCATTCATGTGATGGAACGAGCTAAACATTTACGTAAAATTTACTATTTCAGTGATAAGATAGTCGTAATCACCCAAATGCTAATAAATGAGTTCGACTATTAATCATTCTTCATTTAATGTAATTCATGTTTTAGAAAATTTCTTATAACATATATTAAGGTTTCAATGAATTAATAATAATAATAATAATAATAATAATAATAATAATATAAGATGACACTGAATAACTTTTAGCCCCAATATTTCGTTCTCAAACCAAATAACTTGTTTTGTGGTCACAATCTTTTTCTGTGAAGTAACTTTAATCCACATCAAAATTAAATTACATTCTCTTAAGAAATCGCCCTCCAACGCATGAGATGAAGATTCATTGCGCAAGCATGGCCTAAGAGTGCGTAGAAGAGAATATGAAAGAACCAATCAGGTTGCAGAGCATTTGCATGGTTGCTTTTGTGACAATGTAAGTTCTAACGTGTTTATTTTCGACTATATTTGAGTGGAAATGCATTTTCGTGGTTTGAATGAAGAATTGAAATGCCGTGGTTTTAATTAAGAAATAAAGCACCACGACTTTACTGTAACTATGATTTAAGTAAATAAACACATTTCTAAGAATTTATAAAATATCACCTATACCGTTCTGGTTTTCACCCATTTATCTGTGCAATTTAATCCTAACGCTGAGCAATTATACAATGCTTACTCACGCACAGTACCGAGACTATAATGCTGAAATGTACAGTTTAGGAGCTGGTCATTAAAAGTTCAGTTCCATTAAGAAGCTATTTGCACTTTTCAATTAATGATTTAGCAAGTGCGGAATGTTCGAGTGGGTAGAGCAAGTCGCTTTCATTTCCAACATGACTACTCACGTAAGCAGAGTAGCGCATTTTTTCCCAGCGACCACGTCTGCACCAACATATACGTTCGTATATATCGTATTAATAAAAGTTTCTTTAAATGTGTTATTATCCTTTCGGGAGCAATATAGCATACTTTTTTTTCTTTTCTATCTGCATGAAGCACCAATTCATGAACTTAAGCCATTAAATTTTGTTACACTCTGAATAAGTAAGTGATGTGTAGCAAACCACAGAATAGGAAGAAGTACAATGCCACTGGGTGGGCATTCCCTTAATCTCATGCCATTTTCGTGATTTCATTTCATTATTAAAGTTAATTTAGGGTAGTTGAGTCATATCTATTAATGCCAAAAGAGCAAGCAAAAGATAATATGAAAATGTATTTACTTAAAATATTTTTTTTTCCTTTTTTGTAGAAGACCTGCTCATTGTATCATGAGACAATGTCATGCGAGTTTTGTGTGCAACTGAGTACTGGAACAGTGGAAATATTTATGTATGGCTTGTTTGAACATTTTTCACATTTATGTCCAGAATGAGGCTCTAAACAATTACTTGAATTACGAAATTTAGTATACGATTCCAGAAATTCCTCATGCGTATCATCAAGATGCAAATAAACGAGAAACCTGTTTGTGTTTAAAAACAGTTCTATCAATGAAAATTATATTTTTCTTATTCAATCTCCCTTGAATGTTTCCTTATGTTCCCAGAGTAGAAAATGGCTCTTTATTATCTTCAATGCAATAACGCTTTCTGCTATAAACAATGGCTCATTATTATACCCGATGTAAAGATGGGGATTGTCGAAGTCATTATAATACCAAATATTATATAGTTATTGAATTAGATCATATATTCAAACGTTAAAAAAGGCTATCGAAGGAGATAAAGCGTTGTAAGTCATTTGCGACCGTTATTACATTGAACGGTATGGTAACTGTGAAGATGACATGATATGGTGATGATAGGAGGTGAAAGGACGAACGCAGATATAACCATGCCCGAGGCGGGACTCGAACCCGCGATGCCGGGAACTATTGATTTAACGAGCTCGGCCATCTGGACCGCCAAAAGAAATCTTTGTGGTCGTTAGTAAGTATTCATTCACGCTATTGCGCTCCTGAATGATCAGCCAACCTCGTCGCTACTCGAAAAATAAATTAGTGTATACCTCCTCTCACCCCTCAGATACACAAGAGCGGAAAGCTCGATCAAGTAACTTCACCAAACACGCAAAGGCGGAGTCCATAGGTAAAACATAAAAATTGGTTGCAGTCCACCATGCTTGTAAATAACCAATAAAATATCAGTTTGTAATAGTTATTTTAAATACCTCCGAGGCTGATTCCATAACTATTCATTCGTTTTAAATCTTGATATTAGCATAATTCAAAACAGAACATTTATATTTTACAGCAATCTCTCTCCCAGTTCCGCGCACTCTTTCAGCGGAGCAGCCACAGGCGGCCGGGTTGCTCGCCCTCGTGTTCATTCGAATTAACATCGGCGCTTCGGCCAGCCCAATCGAACGACGGGAACGCCCTAATGAACGAATTTAACGCAAGGACATAATTATTGTTCCGCGCGATAGGGTCCTCGCGCTCTCGGAGTCTGAGGGGCTTTCCAGGCAACAGGCGTTATTTACGCCATTACCGCGTAATATCGCTAATTGCGCCGCTGAATAAATAATAACTGCGCTCGGCGCGCGAGACGCCGTGCGTGGGAAGTGGCGCGCCCCCGCGGCAGCCGCGACTTGCAGAGTTTCCTACGCGGCTCTAATTACGTCGCTGTATCCTGTTTCCATTTTGCATGTACATTGTGTTATAAATCAATGCATAATCATTGACGTAACCTTGGTCGGATACCGGAATGTATGGCATAAATTGGTAGGGCGGACGCGATCAGTTCATTCGATAGTGATGCAGCGCGTCTCGTCTCTGCGTGTGGACGAGAATGTAACTAACTGTGAAATAAAAAACAGCAAAATTTTAAATAGGTCGCGATACCAAATGTAAAATCGGCAAATGAATAGCTAACAAACAAAATTCTTATGGGCGTAATTCAGCATTCGAGTGAAAATTAAACGTACGTTTGATATGAATGGAACTGTCGCCGAATTAATCGGCTGTTCTTGCAAATCCTGTTTATGTTGTGATGCAACCGCCGCAATGCTGTTTCTTTGTTGAAAAGATAAGTATTCAATAAAACAATTAATGATATTACTAAACAAGAAGTAATGTATCTCCTACGTGTCATGTTCCTATATTTATACAGACGTCAGAAAATTTCGAATATAATTATTCACTTGTAGTCTGCTTAACTAGATTCATGCCAAAGGTCATTAACTACAGTCAAAATAAAATAATTGGTTTTAGTTGACGAAAATATAAATTATTAGTTCATTTTTGGAAAAATTGAATGTTTTAGCGCTTTTTATAGAAAATAATAAAAATGATTATTAATAGAGGGCGGATTTTTATGAAATTTAATATTTCCTCTTCACTTTAGAACAATGCCTTTTAGTATAGACATTAATTTTATGTTACGACAAAAGGAAATGGTCAATTTTTAGATGTCCTTTTTTGCATATTCCGTCGATTTCCTCAATAAGTCATTTTCTACTTTTTTCAGTAATTTTTAATGCATTGTTTGCTGATTTCATCGATTTTCATATCATTTTAATGGTACTTGCTTCCAATAATGTACACGTGAAACAAAAGATATTCTCCAAAGGATTCTTGAGTAGTCTATTCGATTTCTTCGCTCAGAAATGTAATGCCTCAGAATGTAATTTAAGGTTATTGTGACGCCTATCAGCGTCATTGTAGGTTCGGCCTATTTCAGGGCTGACTAAAGACAGAGATTGCTTGAAAAAAAAACTTACCAAAAGTTTGCAAACTGAGTTCACTAGAATAAATGGAAGAAGCCTAGTAAACATCCTCCATCACATTAAGTTGTTCATCTGAACTGGTTTTGATAAGAGTTTTACGTCATTTTTCATTGCTTTAGAGCAATTTAAGAATCTTTTAAGATCATATTACTGATTATTTTTGGTAAATGTTTTATGTCTTCAAAATTCGCACGATAATAATCTGATTTACTCTACATTTATTCGCTAAAATAGAACTAAGCTCAGATGCGACTCCTGTTGCTATAGAATTCTTCACATTTCGCACAATGGAAGCGACGCCGCATGCAGGCAGCAGGTGTGCCGGAAGGGAAGAAATTAGAAAAGGAAAAGAGTCGCCGTTGGCGCACAATGACACGAAATCGGGGAAGCGATAACACTTGAGCTACTTGTAAGCGGAGCGCGACGGCGGCGCGACGGCGACGCGACGGTCGGGGGCCGGGGCGAGGGGCGGCCGGCGACCGGCAAAGAAGGGCGCAGGCGGGGGCGGCCGAGGGCGCAATTCAGCGACGCCTGTCGATACGACGGGCGGCGGTGGGCGGCGGCGGTGGCGGCGGTGACAGCGACGGTGGGGCGGGCGAGGAGGCAGAGGGGCCTGGAGCGGAGACGGTACTGGCAGCAACAGAAAAAGCGTCGGCAGTGATAGCAGGAACTAGATGGTGACCAGGATGGTGGTGGTGGTGGTGGTGTCTGCGGTCGTGGTGACGTAGGGGCGGTCGTGGTGACGTAGGGCGGTCGTGGTGACGTAGGGCGGTCGTGGTGACGTAGGGTGGTCGTGGTGACGTAGGGCGGTCGTGGTGATGTAGGGTGGTTGTAGAGACGTAGGCGGTGTGGTGACGTAGGGCGGTGTGGTGACATAGGGCGGTGTGGTGACGTAGGGCGGGGTGGGGGGGGTGGTGACGAAGGGGGGTGTGGTGACGTAGGGCGGTGTGGTGACGTAGGGCGGTGTGGTGACGTAGGGCGGTGTGGTGACGTAGGGGCGTGTGGTGACGTAGGGCGGTGTGGTGACGTAGGGCGGTGTGGTGACGTAGGGCGGTGTGGTGACGTAGGGCAGTCGTAGTGATGTAGGGCGCTCGCAGTGATGTAGGCGGTCGTGGTGGTGGAAAGATACTGTTTATGTGGCACCGGAGGCTGTATATATGGCACCGACACCGGTACCAACGGGCTGCAGCGATAGATGCGGTTGTAGTAACAGAGGAAACGGTGTCGTTGGTGCCCATGGAAGCAGAAGCCCTGAGGGAGGCCTGCGCATGTGGGAGTAAAGGTGCAGGGGAATGCGGGAGACGACTGTTGCGTAGTTGATAGTGATGGAGACGTTGTCGGAGGTAGCATGAAGAAGTGACCGTTGGCACGCGACGGCGAGACAGTGGCGGTGGGGCAAGCGGGGGCTGCGGTGGCAGAGGTGGCAGTGATGCTGGCAGTGGAGACAGCTGAGATGGCGGCTGTTGTGGTGGCAGCTTTTCTGGCGAACAGAACGGAGATGACAGTGGCGAGGGGCGGTGGGGCTTTTCTACTGCTTCCAAACTCCGCCCCCTTTCCTTTCCTTTCCTCCGGCGCCTCTGCGGATGTCGCCGTCCAGTGCCTTCGCTGCAGCTGCCCCCTCGTTCCGGCCGCTTGTGTTGCTTTGTCGCCTCAGCTCCTGTCACCGCGACACCTCCTGTGCGACTCTCTCACTCGTCACAGCGCTGGGAGCTCTTTCTCTTCTTTCGACTTTTTTGTAGTTTGTACCCGTCTCTGGATAGCTGTAAATTTTCCAGTATTTTCATTCTAAAATGGGTTAAGGGAGTAGAATTATCTTTGTTTTGAAGTATTGTATTTAAATTCCTTTAGAAGCTAGAAGACTTAGAATTGAATTTTTTATTAGTTTTATTTTCATTTAAATAATATCTTCATATGCTGGACGTGATACCATATCTCAATTTAAGGCATGTTCTGCCTCTTCAACGTACTTTTTTCGTGTTCTATTATTTTAACTTCCACTTTCTACAGCGATTTCTATATCACACCTGAGACGCTAATTTTTAGAAGGGAGGTTGTGTATCATTTAATGATGTATTGTAGTAAATATGTTCGCCTCAGCTTTTGCCCGTCAAATATATAAATATTTCGACAACTTACACACTTTATATCCTCCTTTTTTTGTTTCGTATTTGTACTCCCAATACTCAGTGATTTTTCTAGAATGGAGTATTGTGTGAGACGAATGTTGAGATAAAGTTGTGTAAAACATACCGAGAGAGAAAGCAAGTACCACGGTAATTTATTTGTGAATGAATGAAAAGATTTACGTTTAAAAAAATCGATATGTGAAAAAATATGATTTCGGTAAACGAGAAAGTAATACAGTGTGATATAATGATAACGAAGTATTAATTCACCGATGCCAAACTGGCTTATCAAAAGTTGTCATCAAAAGTTAAGTGCAATAGATATATTTATAATATCAATTTCAAATCATCTGCACTTCATTTTCTCTCTATTATAACAATACTTTTTATAATAATTTAAACATATCAGTTTGTTTACGTGTTTAACGTTAAAATTGTGCACTGATTGGTTTATAAAATGGGACCTCTTCGCCTTTAAAACTCATTTGAGATGGTTTCCGTTGTGACACCTACAAATTTGTCACTCACTTATACGTCGGCCGTCCAATCCCGCGGCCCTCTGCCGCCTCTGTCAACCCCGTCGGAGCAATCGCCGCTCATCCCCCCCGACACCGGCCCTGCTCCTCCCTCCGCCCTCCGCCCTCCGCCCCCGCCCTCGCGTCCGCCGCCGGGGCTTCAATGGCCTGTCAGAGGCCGGCGGCGGCGGCGATCGCACGGGCGCGTGCGGGCCCAGCGGGGCGGAGGCGGGAGGGGCAGGCTGGCGAGCGAGGCTGACGGGTGTTTGCCCACTGCCTGTCCGGCAGCCTCTCGAGGACGAGACGCCGGCAGCGCTGCCGCTCACGCCTCGTTCCTGGCCCCGTCCCCGTCCCCGTCCCCGCCCTCGCCCTCGCCCCTGCTCCCGCTATCACTCCCCCCCCCTTGGCGGCGTTTCCGCCCTCGCCTTCGCCTCCCACCCACAATCTCGCCTTTGCTCCCGCCCCCCCCACCGTCTCCGCCCCCGCCCCCGCCCCCACCCTCGCCCTCGCCCCCGTCCTCATCCCGTCCCAAACCTCGTCCTCGCTCTCGTCCCCGCCCTGGCCCACGCCCCCACCCCCACCCTCACCCTCACCCTTGCTCCGGCTCCTCCACCCTCGCCCTCACGTCCGCTCTCATCCCCGCCCCCGGCCTCGCCCCCACTGTTACCTGCCGCCTCCGCCCTGGCTCCCACTCCCGGTTCCTGCTCCTTCCCGCTTCATGCTCCCAACCCTCGAACCTCCAACTCCGCCCGCCCACGCCAACCTCGGCGCGTCCAACTCAGGCGCTCCCTTCCACACCCTTGCGCGTCCCGGCGCGCCGCCCACTGTTATAACCCCATTACCCCGTCCACGGCCGCCTCGCCCAGCCCCGTCTGCAGCGAGGTGGCGGCGACGGCACAAGTGGCGCCGGGACACAGTTGAGATGTGAGGCGAGACCCGGACGAACATGAGGGGAGCATCAGGCGAAATGGCTTCTTCAACGACGATGGAGGATGGCGCAGAAGGAGAAGCAGTAACCGTTTACTGAAGACAAGCGCAAAAGCGAATGGCGACGTGATAAAGAGGAAGCAATTGTTCAGGAAGTAACGCGTACGTAGGTCAGAAAGATAGGAGATTCGATATGAATGTTAAAAACGTGTTCGTGAAGCAAACTCTAAAGATGTCAACGGTGCAAAAACAAGTACTGGAAAAACGAGTGTTGACCATACCTGTGAAAAAAGGTGTCCAGATCCTCGGAAGAACGATGTCTGCGCTCTTGGGAAACGAGGTACAGAGTGGCCCGCCAAAGCCTGCTACGACCGGAGACCGTGTCAAAGCTTGGAAGACGAAGGGCAGTAGCGGGACGACAGCAGGTGTCGACGGCAACGTGAAACTGCAGCGAAAGGGGAGAACGCGCTGGGAGAACAACGGCGCGGAGATAGAGCGCGCGGCAACGACGCCGTAGTGAAAATGCGTACAGCCGTGGCGGTGGCCGTTGGAAGAGCGGCGACTCCATCACCATTGCTGCCAACGCAACCGAGAAAATTTCGCCTCGTTCGCTTCTTCGCGAGACGTCCCTCGCAGACGTTCTGCGGTCCTCTCCCCCCTCCTCCACTCGGAGATGCCACCCTCGCTTCCGCAGCTTCTATCTCTGACACTGCCGCCACTGCTTCTCCTACCGCTATCACCGTCTCCGTGCCAACGCCACCGCCGATTGCAACTCCACCGCATCCATAGCTTCTTCTGCCACCGCCCCTCCTTGGCCTCCCCACCCCACGAACCCCACTGCCTTCTTTGCCAACGCCCCTTCTACGAATCCCCACCCTCCACTGCCTCGTCTGCCACTACCCCTCTTAAGCTTCCCCACCCTTACCGACTTTTCCCCCTCTCCTCCTAATAATCCCCACCCTCACTGCCTCGTCTGCCACCACGCCTTCTAAGACTCCCCACCCACACTGCCTCCTCTGCCATCGCCCCTTCTACGAATCCCCACCCTCCACTGCCTTGTCTGCCACCACCCCTCCTAAGCCTCCCCATTCTTACTGCCTTCTTTGCCACCGCCCTTCCTACGAATCCCCTACACAAACTGTTTCCTGGCCACTACCCCCTCCTACCCCACCCCAACCCCCACTTCTTCCTCTGCCGCTCCCCTCTGCCTCCACCCTCCCAACCACCCCTGCCTCCTCCGCCGCCGATCCGCCAGCGCCTCCACACCGCCACCGCCACCGCCACCGCCATTCCACACCGTACGCCGACCACGCGGTCAGCCCCGAGTCGAGGGAAACAAAAATCGAGTTATCGAGTGCGGTTAACGAGTTAACGGGAACAAAACTAATTTCGAGTTTGCGCGGAATCCACTTGTGGAAGTAGCACTTGTCAGCGATCGACGCCATGAGCTGGGCGCTGCTGCTGGAGGGGCGCGGCAAAGTAGTCTTGGAACGGAAGGCTTTCCCTACACTCACCTGAACCACCCCCACCCCCCACCCCCCACCCCCACCCCCGGCGCCTACTTGCAGGCCCTCGTTGCGTGCCCTCGCTGCCGCTCGTTTGCCGTTGGAATGCACGGTCCCGGATCGTCGTTTGTTTCTGGGAAAACGGTGGTATTACCAACTTTGTTGTTCAAGGGAGATACATTGGATATCAATATAAAGCTCTTCTGGCTGGAGAAAAACACAATTTCAAGCTGTTTCTCACTAGGGAAGGGACTTAATTTTTGTATACCATATGCCCTTCTTAAACAGCGTCATTGACAATTCCATACAGCAAGGTGGTTTATTGCGTTGTTGCAAGATAATTTTCCTTATTTTCCGAAATCAAGAATCAGGTGATTTCAGGACATTCGCTGTTTCAGTGTAATGTTCTATTGTGTCATAAATATTTGCTCAGATATTCATGATAATTTATAAATTAAATCATTTTTCTTACGTTCAACATTAGTGTTTTGTTACTCGTAAGTGGACATCTCCCAACCACCGAGTGTTTTATCTACATGAATTACCTGCTTCATTCACTAACACCACCCTAAATCATCACGCAGATGTGACTCGTAAGCCCATGTCAAATATAGTATCTACCTATTTCCGGGCTAGCGTAGCTTGTGGGTCTATACATCCTCTGAAGTAGGAAGCACAAGTAGTGCCTTAATTGTGCTAAAAATAATGGTATCTTTGTGACGTAGCGCACACTATGTCTTCTATACTCAAAAGCATGCATGAGGAAGGGAAAGAAGTAAAGGTTTTTGTTCAGATGTAATACAGGATGGTTTGAATACGCACACCATGCCACAAAACAACTGAAAATATCCGTACTTTACCCCTGATACAAAACCTTATCGTTGGTGTCATTAAAACAATATTGCTGTCCAATTGATTCTATTATGTAAATGTATTTTAGGGTATTTATCGGTAGTTTAATCTAAATTCAAGAAAAATGGGAAATAAACAGATTTAAAAGTTCAAGATTTATATAAGAACTACATTATTAGTATTTTATTTTATTCTTACGTATGACTGAATATTAGTGACAATATTTTCAGAATTTTTTAAAACCCATACTCTTAGTTATTTTTATTCCGATTTTGTCTCAGATTTTCTTTTTATTCCTCAAATGATTTTACTGTAAAAGCATTCCATTCAGTTTTCTGGTTGTTTGTTTTAGAACAATTAACTTCAGAATTCATTTCCCTCTAAATTAGGTCTCTATTTTCTCCTGCATTTGATTCTTCCGGTCTGAATGTGTTCATATTGTTTCGTAAATAACACTTTTTACGTTCAGAAGAATAAATAAACCATTACAAAAATATTGAAAGAAAAACAATTGTAAATACGTGAAGTAATTTTGAAATATAGTTACTGAATTCTTTTTTTCTGTTTTAAAGCATGATGCTGCGAACTACTCTTATCAAGAACATTATTTGGTAATTTTAAATACGTTTCATTCTTTATTATACGTTTTTCATGTGGCGCATTTCCTTTTTTCTGTAGATACTTCAATTACTAAAGCATTTTAGTTCCCTTTATACTGTTAGAACGCAGTATGTGCATACAGTACGAATACTGTAATTCACTCAAATCCATGTGATACAAGGCTCAGAAAACAAAGTACGATTTCTGATACATTTTTGCATTTAAAAATAAAATTAAACTCCTAATGTTTTAACAAAAACGAGTATACCCAGTTTCACATCGAAGGCACTTTACTTGCTTATCGGCTTCTTTTCAGCAGCGTATTTCCGGTGTCTGCCTTCCCAACAGAGTGCGCGTTCAGAAAGTGGCTCATCTCGCCTTCCATACTGCCGTCGCTGGCGGGGGCGGCGGGGGCGAGGTAGCGCGTGGCTGCGCCGAAGCGCGGCCGATGGGGACGCGTTTGTCACTGTCGCTGTCGCATCTGGCGCGAGCTGGCGGCGCGCGCACCGGCGACAGACCGTCGCTCGTAATTCAACAGCGCGCTCCGCTCCGTGGCGGCCGCCATCAGCGTCGCGACGCGTCGCCGCCGCCGCCGCCGGCCCCGATGGATCGCACGACGCCACGCGACGTCTTCGGATTCCGCTCGGCGGCAAGCGCTCCGACTCCGATGGAGCTCTGCCGCGCTTCATCGGTCGGCATTCGGGTCGACGGTCTACCGCTTTGTCCCCTGTCTACAGGCCGCCACCTGGGTTTCGGGAGTTCATTCGACGACTGTAACGTAATGAAGAGCGGCCAAGAGCTACGTCAAGACTGAGTTTAAAGATCTAAGGATGTTTCATGTTTGTTCCATGCACACAGTGTGCATCTTTCCCTTTCGGGAACTGTTAGGAGAAGGCCACTGTGAGGAGGTGATTGAAATGACTTCACTATTCTTCGTTTTGAGCCATAATGTTTAAAATGACATATTCCGTATTTTAGTAATGTTTATATTTTGCAATAAGCACACACACGTTGAGACGCAGTACATACGTGTGGGTTCCGTAGAGGACAGCGCTGCGAGCATAATTGCAGTGACAAAGGGGCGCGTCCTCTCGCCAGCGAGTGGTGGAGACGGCTTGTCCTGGGCGAGGGGAGGTTCCATCCACCTGAGAGGGGCAGGAAGGGGAATCTGCTGCCCAGGCCAGAGAGGAGATTGGAGGTTTCACTGAGTAGCAGCGGCGGTGAACATTTGTGCGATGAACGTGCGCTCAGAAGTAATGAGGTCCTATGTTATTATGCGCGACCAGAATCAGAATCGCTCTGAATATGCGTCACGGTTCGACATCAGAAATTTAATGGTCTGCGAAAGTTCTATTAAAGTGACAAGGAGAGTTATCAGTAGAACGTTTGTATTTTTTTGGCCAAAAATATGTAATTAGATGTCATTGTATTGTGAGGATAATGCAGCACATAGCAAGATACTAGATCACTCATTCATGTGAAATTTTTTGCGTGGTTTGCCGTTACAAAACGACGTAAGACGACTAACGACTCCGGAAATAAGTACGGCGTCAGAATCGCGTAAATTGTATCTATGTAAACTGTATATCACGAAAGCTTTATATCACGGTATCAGTGTCAGTTGATAAATCCAATGTTTCCAAATGAGTGCGACAGTTTTTACGTTGTGATTGAAACCATAGGCTTCCCCTAATGAAGATCCCTGCCCTGCAGATGCCATAAACGAATTTTTATTTCGTCGTGTCACCACGTCGTTAAACGGGTGATGCTCAGAAGGTGCCGAGGACGAACGAGCGGTATATATATATATATATATATATATATATATATATATATATATGTATATATATATATATATATATATATATATATATATATATATATGTACATTATTTCTTCCTAGGATGTCTGCATATAACGTGAAATGCATGTAACAATCTTTTACATCTCACATTGTTGACACGTAGGCATAACTAATGTTTATGAAATTCAAAACTTCGAGAAAATACTTATTACTTTGATTAGACTTGACATGTATTCATCGTTTTTGAGATGTCCGTATTTCGATTCCGCCCGACGGCTATCACTAACGGAATCTGACCTGACTAGCGCGATAGTAGTCACTTTTTTCGGTTCCCTGCACTGGCTGATTCGTCCGCCAGAGCTTAATTACAAGGGGATTTGCACATGTAGCTCATAATCTAGTGCCTCAGGAAATAATCTCACGAACAATATGAACTAAATTCATGTGGTGGAAATTCAATTGCCTTGGGAGAAACAAGAATGAGCTACTGGCTATTATAGCTTGTTATACCCTATAAATACGGTAATAGCGATTTCATTAGCATAGTGTTGCACGTTATTGCTAATACGTGGATTAATATTATAAAATAAAAACCATGACCCGTGAAGTATTTAATAAACTTATTTTCTTTAGGAACTAGACATTTCCTCGTCTTTTATAAATTAAAAATATACGTCAATTTTCAATACTGATAACCAGATGTTCACTTTCCTGTAATAAATGAATACTGCCGTATCTACATAAATTGGATTGCAGATTCATGTTTTCGGATGCTACCAACACTACTGGATAAACAGTACAAGCTTTCAGGTGCCGATGTTTAATGCCATTCATCTGGCATTCATTTAAATATAATGAAAATAGGGTTTATTCTTGAGCGTTTGAACTATGCGTTGTGCTGAAGGTAATTTTATGACGTAATTGGAGAAACTAAACTTATTTTATTATTATGGAAGATACAATGCGAGCTTCTGAGCCTTAAATCAGGTTTAAACTCTCAAATTGTGTTTATATTCGTAGCAACTGCTACCATAATTGCTTTTGCTGTGTAAGTATAAAATTAAAATATTAATGACAAAATTGATAAAATTAACAAATTAACATTGTATATTGGTAAATTATACATGGCAATATTCTAACCTTGCCATGCCATTTTATTTGTGCCAGTGTATTTTACGACGTGATTTAACTTTTTAATGTTCACAATATAACATCTTTCAAAAACTAATTGATAGTTATGTCATAGTAATAAAATCTCCTAATAATTTGATAACAAGAAGAGCAGTATTCACAGAAACTTTCTAAATATTTCTTGTTAATGGAGAATTTTCTTCGAATTCTTAATATATTCGGTTCTTACTTATTACACTCTTCTAGGTGCTTTCCTTTCTCGATGGTTGAACAAGCAAATTACAAGTTGTGAAACGTGAAAAATAGAATCCAATTTTTTTTACGTTTACACGGCAAACAACTAACAAGCACTTTCTTTGCTGCGGGAATGCGAATTTAATGAAGCAGTTCTACGAACTGAAACAGATCCTAGAGAACTTACCGTGCACGTCGACACAGCCGACTTGCTTCTTCATAATTTCCGTGTTGACCTGGCACATGTAGCACCCGCGGTCCGACTCCTTCACCTGGCGAATGTGCAGCTGCCACAGGCGCTGGTTGTCGTGGGACACGGTGATTCGCGAGTTGTGTGTCACGACCTTGGTGTGCAGAGTCAGGATTGTTTGATCTTCCGCTTTCAGCCAGCCCACCTGCGCAGACAATGCACATACCTCGTTTTAGTTTGGATAAACTCGGCGGTTAACGCAGAAGTCTTGTGGAAATCCCTATGGACAGGTGATTAGAAGGTCTATTCTATATACATAATAAAAAAATTAAAATTTTACATGTCGAAAACAAACGTTAAAAATTAAATAAGTTGAAAAAATGTGTTACTCGAAAATGGGATAATATCCTTCTACCGTATGTCTTAACGACCAAACCAATGTAAGTATACATATGAGAGACACTGAAAATGTAGAGAATGATCACGAAACGTGTGTGCGGCAAAGAAAAATTTGAATAAATTGGAAATACGTTGTTATTGCGAAAGATTACTACCTCTATTTACACACCGTTTTATATTGAATATCTTGCTCAATGCTCGATGTTCAATGCTCGTTGATCTTAATGTTTTTAATAACACATCCAGTATTTTATGTTTTATTGCATTCAATAGTTCTTGAGAAATATTTTGTTTTTGAACTGAATCGGGTTTATTTTACGTACGTTTATAACTGCCCTTCATTTTTAAAATTGTAAAATTATTTAACGCATTTCACGTTAGTCAGATTAACTACATTAATAATAATTCAATATGTCGCTTTAAAATATTATACGTAGGCGTATCTCGTCCCAAAAAATCATATTAATTTCAAGTGATATTTTTGAAGGCTGTTTCGGATTATTTGAAGGTAATTCTATAATATAAAATGTTTCCAATTGAAAAGATCTTCTGAGAAAATAAGTATGCTTCATAACGGTAATACGATCAGTACCAAATGTATACGGACAGATATAAACATATCTGATCCTTTTGGAAATGACAAGAACAATATCAATTTTAAATAGATATAAAAATACAGGTGGCAAGTATTACATACATTTTTTAATACAAATATTCATAAATCTATAATTCTATATGAAGTTTCCGCTTGATAAATCAGTTCCTATTTTTACGTTAACAACCACTAAAAATGAAGATTTACATTGGTCACGAAAAACAACTGTTCTGCAATATTTATTTTCAGGAAGTAGCTATGTGTTTAAAACCAGTATCATACATTAATTCTGTAAACAATTTTAATTAAATACGGATATAAACGCAAGCGCCAACAAACATTTCAAAAGCAAAACATTTCAAAATATTGGAAAATTATTGTATGTCGCGGATTCTGTCATGCTGTGACGTTGATACCACAAGAGCTTCGGAAGCTTACAAACAAATGTTTACAATGTTTATTATCATGTACATATGACGTTTTTCTAGCCTCTGTTTGATTTATAATTAATTGTGTAAACTATTATATAACTATTTACTCTAAGAGCATGTCTTTGTGTTACAATTCTTCCCTAATCATAGCATTGTGTTAAGGTATTCTATAAAATTTATCACAATAGATAATTATTCTGAAGTTGTTAAAAAATAAACTGGAATTAAATTTTTGAAATAACTTTTGTAATGGATTATAACACAATTTCAAAAACATTAATGTGTCTAAAATATATTTTATTTTAATTACATTCTCATATTTCGAATTTGAATACTATATATAGTTTTAAATGTCAATGCCGTAATTTATAGATCTCAAATTTTGAAATAATTTGCATTGGAAAATAAATTCTGGTTTTAGTGTTGGAGGTGTGAACAGGTTTGAATCATCTTTGAATTTGGCAGTTTTCAATATTTCAAAGCTTTTATTAAAAGTGTAATTTTTAATTGACTCCTAAATGCACTACGAAAAAAAATAAAAAAGAAATTACACACATTACACAAAATTACACAAAATTAATATTTCTTGATGATCCCTGGAACGGTATTTCTAAATCTTACTCCTGAGATGTTTACCGAGGTTGAGCTCAAAAGCTTATAATCTCTCCGAGTTATGAGAGGCACTTATTCCCATCCGTTCACCTTTCCGTCCGTCAATAAACTCTCTAAACCGTCCATCTATCAGTCAATATAATCGGTCAAACCAGAAATCACGATTTTGGGGTAGAAAACCATGTATACCTCCTCGACGCGTGCTCCAATCTTAACCATCTTTGAAGAAACACTAATATATGGTTCTCCTCACAAGTGTACGAAGTTGCAGTGAAAAAACCTTAAACACGGATCTAAAGAACACAAATTTTAGATCGTATTCTTGAGATGATTCCAATATTTTTTCTCCCTAGAATACTCATGTAGTTAAGAGAAGTAAAGTGACAATACCGTGTTCTAGGACAGAAAGTTGTTTCCTTTGCTACAAACATTTGCCAAATAATTCATTATGAGAGAACCGTGTGGGACGGTAATTAGGACGTTCATGTAAGAGACTTGTAGATTTGGTTCATGCGTTCTGTTAAGTATTCTCTTTATAGCATTCAGAAATGTTTCATTATGTGCGTGACGATTGATTGTCATCCCGTTTATGCACAGAAATGTGATATTATCATGATTGAATAGACTTACGTAATTGGAGAAATTTACTTGAAATATAAATATTAGAAAAAGGGATTGACATTTCAATCATTTCAATTCGTATGAATGTTAATAACTTTTAATCCCTTATTATTTTAACTCTTGACAACTTCAACGAAATAATGTTTAAAAGGCAGTTTCAAAGTAAAAAAATGTGCAGTTAAACGAATTTCAAACAAAGTCAGAGTTGAATCACTTTAACTATTTCATAAAATTGTGGCAGAGTCCACATTTCTGTAAGAAGCGGGTGCTGTGCCTTAAGAACCGAATACAAACAATGAATATAAAGAGCTGAAATGAAACCCTTGCGATCAATTTTAGAATGTGTAACGGCTGACTGAGTACGGAAGGATATAATAAGAAGCAAGCTGGACGTTAAAAGTTTAATATGGGAAATCAAGGACTACCTACGTAAATGGCGATTCATGTGGAAAGAATGGGTGTCCGAAAGATTTACAAAAGTTGTATATGTTAAGAAAAACGTCGAAATCTGGTTAAATTGAGAACTTGCCGATTAATGTTCATATTACACAAAAAAAGGTTGTCTCGCTCGAAGTAGATAACACTTTAAAAAAATTGGAAATTTATCCAAATAAAGGACACATTATACGCGGCAGCTGAAATACATGAAGTACGTTGCGATGTGATAAATATAAATCAGAGTGCAGCTGATGGTGAAACGCTTCTATGGGTAGTAAGAGACAAGAGGGGTAATATCGAGTTCTTCTGTGTCAGTTGCAATTTTTTATTCACAGGATACCACGTAACATAACCTCACAGAACACTTGTGAAAATTGGCCAATGATCTTCGAGTTAGGGCGATGAGGCTCCAGCAATTTTGATTTACATATAACAGCTTTGTGTCTGTACAACCTCTAATTTACAATGCATTTTTATGTCAAAATAGGGAAGTAGTTCCCTATTGAACACACAAGACACTTTACACTTGGACAATCGCCTTACTTTAGCTATCACCTAGTAACTGATGTTGACATTGGCCAAATGTCAAAAATGATCCGTTCATCGTCGTTTTACAAAGATTTATTAAAACTTTGGAGATAATGTGCGAATTAGCTGGCTAATTCCTGAATTAGCCGTATTTTAAACTCAAGCCTTAATATCCTTTTGGTATTCTGTGCGTGACGTATAGGAAATTGGCAGTGATCGCTCTTTATCCACCACAAATTTTATATGAAGTGGGATGTAAATACTGGTACATAAAACTATAAATCCAGTGTTCAGACAGCTATGCAACACTGTTTGTAGGTATCAACAATTAGAAATTGACAAACCATATTTAATATCCATTTTCGCAAGAACATATTTTCTAACATCAAAGTTTGTCGATGTTGTTTTCCTTCTGCAGCATTCACGGTTTCACAACAGCCGCTCACCCCTCATAGAATTTTTGTGTGGCCTCAACTGTTCTTTGTCGACTCGCGTTTACAGCTCTCACTTGTAATATAAATATGGTGAACACGAACTTCTTCATACACAACACGACACGACACAACCGACGAAAGCGTGAATACTCGGGCAAGCAGCCATATGGCAAACGCGACATATAATTTCTCTCCCAAAATTATTTTCGAATGAACAGGACGCACCGGGTTGGGCGGTGATTGTTCGTGGGTATTGCAAGAGACTTCCCTGGCTGTGTATGAGTACGTGGGGTCGAATAAAAGGGAAGGTTCTAACAGGGGTTCCAAAAGCATTTATTCACCGACCCTTTCACACATTTCACTATTTCACCCACATGCTTTTGTTGGATAACTACCACTGTTCCGAGAACATTTTTAGAAATTTATCCACAACTCTGTTTTATCAGTGTACATGAATGAGTGTTCAAGTTTCTCCCGAAAACGCCAAATGAAGGGAAAGTAAACTTTTTATCGTTTTTGATTAACGATTTCTGTAATAGTACATTTATAGACATTTTCTGGTGTCTGAAAATAATCATTTAAAATTTGTGCTGTGCTCTACTCTCAAGATATTGATGAAAAGGAAGCGCCGGCATTTTTAATTATTTACAAGTTATCTCAATGCCCTATACTCTGTTCATTCATCATAACAGTTTCCAAACTGCCTAGGGATTCCACAGGGGCCATTTTGGGGACCCCTGGTTTAAAGCAAACTACTGCTCTGCCCATACCTCATCCTCCGCGGACCGCCCGCGGTTGACAATCTCGTCAGATCGTCATAAAGTGGGGCTGTGGGGCTGTAGTGTGGGGCTGTTAAAAATGTGGCGGGCAGCGCGGCGTGGTGACGTGCGGACAACCCCTGCCCCCGTCACTTCGCATTTTCGCGCGACGCGTCGCCGCCGTCATAGCAGTGGCCTTTGTAGCAGGAGCGACGGACCCGGACATGGCCGCCCACACCACGTGACATGGCCCGTATGGAATTTCGCCGAATGCGCGCCGATGTAATTGATACTCTGTGATGTAGTGAAAGAGGGGGGATTTCGATGAAGTTCTCCGAGTAAATGAGTGGAAAGTGAGGGGAGGGTATTTTATTGGGTGAAAGAGTGATTGTTGTATTCAGTACAATCGAGAGTGATTCCATGTATTTTGGGGATATTGAAAACCATATTTAAACCCTTATGAACACACAATTGATGGTGAGTCGATTTGATGTCGAGTTCATTATGTTCGAGAACAATATTCCAACTTCTGGCCGCATGAATGCATTCAATAGTCACAAGCGTCGAAGTATTCACAATTACAAAAAAACTTAATACGTTTTATAATCATTTTCTTGTCCTGTTCAATGAGATATTACCCTGAAATATTAAACATTTAGTAGGTTAATGTGAATATTGTGATGTATACATTGTACATTGTTTGTGCTGATGACGAACACATCACCTGTCACATTCATTCATATGTTTTATTACTGCTCTGTTTTATAAGCTAATGGACATTTCTCTTTCGCAAGCCCCTTCATGTGTTCGATTGTCACGAATCACGCCCAGCACGGCAGGAAACAGGTCGTTAAGACAACATTACCACGGAACGCAATCATTGCGCACTGTTCTGGAGAAAATCTCGTGCACACGAGCGATCGAATCGGAGCTTTGACCGATGGCGCAGTCGGACGGCGCGGCCTGGCAATTGCACGCGCGGCTGACCGTCGCTCAAAGTGCCTGCATAATGCGCATTTCCGGCACTTGCAACCGTCAGCGGGCGCGCTTTCACCTAATAAACCGACGCCGCAAGGGGTTGGGGCGGGTGTGGACTTCGGGAACAGCGAAGGGCGGCGGTGGGCAGGCGTGATAGGTCCTGAGGGCGGCGGCGTCGGGGGGCGGCGGCGTCGGGGGCGGCGGCGTCGGGGGGGCGGCGGCGGGGGCGGCGGCGGGGGCGGCGGCGGGGGCGGCGGCGGGGCGGGCGGCGGGGGGGCGGCGTCCGGGGCGGCGTCGGGGGCGGCGTCGGGGGCGGCGTCGGGGGCGGCGGCGTCGGGGAGGCGGCGTCGGGGGCGGCGGCGTCGGGGGCGGCGGCGTCGGGGGCGGCGGCGTCGGGGGCGGCGTCGGGGGCGGCGTCGGGGGCGGCGGCGGGGGCGGCGGCGGGGGCGGCGTCGGGGGCGGCGTCGGGGGCGGCGTCGGGGGCGGCGTCGGGGGCGGCGTCGGGGGCGGCGGCGGGGGCGGCGGCGGGGGCGGCGGCGGGGGCGGCGGCGGGGGCGGCGGCGGGGGCGGCGGCGGGGGCTGGGGTGGGGGGCGGTGGAAGTGGCTCTGCCGGGGGCGGTGGCTAGGGTAGGGGCGTTCGGGGGGGGCGGTAGGAGGTTTGTGGCGAGAGACATGCAGGTCTGCGTTGTCCCTGGCCACCGCCGCCCCCTTCACAGGCGAGTGGCGCCCTCCAGGGAGCGTGGCCGCACGCGCCGACGCCGCTGCCAATGGCTAGCGAGAGGGGCGCCCCTTCGCTACCTCCAGGGCCTTCACTTCCCCTCACGAGTGCATCGACGCTGGTATGATGTTCAAAACCCTTCATTTGTTGCCCTCTATACCTTTTCTCCTCTAGCGTATTATTTTTCCCATTCTTTGGATAAACCTTTTATTACGAGCTTTGCAGATATGGTAAACATTCTTTGTGTAATTAAGTATATATAATATTCATTAAAATAAGCCTTTCCTTAAAATATGCCTTCCTTTAGATAACATCTTTTTAATTATTTATTGCTATTGTTATATATCAAATTTGTTTCATGTTATTTTGTTTGTTTCATTATAATTAAAATTTATAGATGATAATTGGTAGGCAAAACAAAATCTGTGCAGGACAAATAACTTATATAACCAATACATTATTTTTGCTTGTCATATACAATTATAAAGTAATAACCAATTATCATGTTTTACAGATAATAATTTATTATAAACATTGTCTTATTACATTCGATGTCATCAGATCTGTCAATTTATAAATTTGTTTAAATTGCAAAATTTGTCATCCTTTGTTGAAATCAGTGTTTTCACACTTCCCACCACTAAAGTATATGTCATCTTTGCGTATGAACACAGTTTGCTCGTAATTTGAATATTAGTGGATTTTTTTTAGCTTTTCTCTGCTACTTCCAGCTATAATTGCACCATTTCATCTAAACTTACTTATTTTAGACTTACATTTCCCATGGCACAAAGTGTCACAAAATTGTTGGGTTAACGTTAATACTTTTTGAGTGTCGTTTAACCTTATTTATTGAATGCACACAATAAATTTGATATATCATTCAATAGTAGTGATGATATGTACATATTTTATAGTAATATTTGTTATTGATCATACAGACAAGTCTCTTATTTCACGATCGATTAATGATATAGTAAATTAAAGGAAATATTGCAATTAGCTTGTTGCTCTGGTGGATTGGCTTTTTATGAAAATAGAAGTCAGCTTTTAAGTTACGTGACAATAGCAGAATAGTGCAAATTCGTTGAGAAACACTGAATTATATTTGTGTGTCCCTACGCATTCGGTTTTAATGTTTACTAACACAAACATTTCTAAAGCGACAATACTTAAGTATCGCAAGATGTTCAGCTCATTACAGGTTTCCTGAATATGTGCTGAAGGTCGGAGATTTCACGGCGCTCCTTTTTAACACTTGAGATTCATCGCGAAAATAAATGACGTTTTTAAACTGCATTTCTTCCTCATCTTCTTCTGTCGTTTACCCACCTCACATTCTTTCCGTAGGTGGACATTACCCACATCCCAACTCTCGCACCTTCCCCGTCCTCCTTCGCCAGCGCTCTGCCCACTGCCGCCACCGCCGCCACCGCCGCCTCCGCGGATCCGCGCTTGCGGTGTTTATAAAAAATGACGGTTCAATCGCTTTTCTGCGGCGGAGAAGGGGATTGGCGGCGCGGGTGGACGCGGGCGTTTACCACAGGGAGAGTGGGGGAGGGAGTTGTGCGAGGCGTGGAGTGGTGGGGACGGCCGCCAGTAATGAATTGGCTGCTCCCTCTGTGTAATAGGCTCGCTCCGCCCCCTCCGCCCCCTCCCCACTCTACCCGTTCCACCCGCCCTCACGAACAATTGACACGTTCGCGAAATTTCGAACGCTCTTCCTAAGTGCTTTTTAACGCTTTGACGAGAGTTTGGTTTTGAATTTCTTCCTTCTGGTTGGCAGGTACAATCTAATAGTTTGGTTTCGATGCACGATTGGAGAGTCAGGCGTTTTCCTATCGATTAACTTTGTTGTAGGCAATACCTACACAACACGGATTCAGACTACACAAAGTATTAGATTTAGTAATTTACTAATTATAGTAATACAATTTATCCTTTTTTTTGTGACCAGGGCCCGAAAATAAGAGTTTTTCTATCAAATAATTCATGTTCTCTGACGCACAATTACAATACTTTCTTTTGTTATGAAGCAAGGCGAGAAATTAAAATGGGAAACTGTAAGAGGGTTAAAAATATCGTTGAAAATATTAACAACCACTGATGCATAAACACAGTGCATAAGGCACAGTGCATTTCTGCATGTTAATTTCCAAATGACAATCAATTTCCTGATTGAGAACTTAGTGAAGCTTTTCTCCGCTGTCTCCGAGAGTGACTTGGACAGGGTGAGGGTCACGGCTTTCAGAGTCGGCTCCACGACCACGCGGTGACTGCACCGCCCCCGCCACCGCCCCCGCCCCCGCCTCCGCCGCTGCCGGCAACGAGGGCGTTGGCGCGCTGCCGAAACGGCACGCGGCCGTTGTAACACGGAGCCTCAATTCGAAAGGGGGGCGAGCGCGGGGGGCGGGGCGCGAGGGGCGGGGCGCGAGGGGGCGGCGCGCGGGGGGCGGGGCGCGGGGGGGCGGGGGGGGCGGGGCGCGGGGGGCGGGGGGCGGGGCGCGGGGGTGGCGCGGGGCGGGGGGGCGGGGCGCTAGGGGCGGGGCGCGGGGGTGGCGCGGGGCGGGGGGCGGGGCGCTAGGGGCGGGGCGCGGGGGGGGGCGGGGCGCGGGGCGCGGGGCGCGGGGGGCGGGGCGCGGGGGGGGGGCGCGGGGGGGGGGGGGGGGGCGCGGGGGCGGGGCGCTAGGACGCGCAGCGAAGGTCCCACTTCATTACGTAAACTTAGCGTGCCCCCGTTTCCGCCTTGTTCCAACCTCCCGGCGGCCCCGATCGTGTTTCAGCCCCCACTGTATTCGTTCAGCCTTGTCTTCTGTATCGTCTCGTTGCTCACTCTACTCTGCAGCTAGTACGTCTCCTGACTTTCATCCTCTGAGCTCAAAGCACTCTAGGCTCTGTCCTCCTTTGACGTGCTGCGTTCTAATGTTCGGAGTTATTTGTGCTCTGAGAGTTCTCATTCACATGGATTCCTCTTCGTTTTATTTACGCCATTCCTATCACTCCACATGGATTCACACTCATTCTATAGATTCACACTCATTAACTTGGATTTCTCAAAATGCATGCTTGACTTTTTGCTTCGCGTTTCATCGTTTTAAATTATTTACATTACATTTCAAGCCTTCGTGCACCATTAATAAACAAAGGTCATACCATTCCTCAACACTCCTTTTCTAACAACTTGTTTTGCTGACGATAGTGCAATTATAAGAAACATCTGCTCATTGTTTTCGAATTAGTAGTTAATGCTTTCTTACTAGCATTTCTATTATGTATTTTTTTGTATTTTTCATTTATTTCTCTTTCTCTGTCCACATATTCTGTACAAGCCTAGAGCATACTAGAACTCAAAACGACGACATAGTTCTAGAATACCTCACGAGCAATTCAAATGCACTGCATGCAGATGGGCGGATGTTGACATAGCCGGGAAACAAGCTGGAAATGTGGAGATGCAAATTAGTCGCTTTCGTATTAATCCAAATTTCCCGCAAATATCTCTTAATCTCGTAATTGTAAACACGTGCAAATACAGTTCGTTTCAGTATGAGTTAACTGATCAGCACATCGTTTCGTTGATCCGAATTAGCTTGGTGTTTCAAACAATAATTCACAATGCGAAAAGTGAGAATTGAAAAATCCATTTGGAAGCCGGTTATCAGTATTGAAATTTTAGTATTTGTATCACTAAATCCGTACAAAATGGTATGAACATACCCACAATCCTGCACCTTTATGTCACTATTGAACATAATGACCTCTTGTTTAGGTTCAAATGCGCAACGTGTTCATTTCATTCGTTTTGTGTGCAGAACTGCATATCATTCTCTGGCTATTATAACAAGAACAATATGTCAGACAATATGTACTTTTGAATGTACTAATATTTACATGCATGATACGCGTAAACTTTGCTTATATTGATACTCCGTTAAGTAGCATAAAATATCACGAGTTATAGAGTAAAATAAACAATTAATTTCTAATGTATGACTTTCTCGATGAGGGAGTGAGTAGTGTGTAATTAAACGCAAGGTCTGAACAAACATTCAAACTGAACGAGAATAAGTTTTCACTTACATTTTCCTTCAATTCATTTATTCATCAATAGATAGCATCCCATCCCTATTATCGTGTTGATCAAGGTTTCAACTGGCCGTTTCGAATGAAACATATTTCTTTCTAATGTGTTTGAAGCCACGTAGGCTATTTTAAATGCCGAGAACGACTGACAGCGCGCGGACATTTGTGAGTGTGCTTGAGTAAACAGTGTAGCTAGGTACGTGTCAAATAATATTCTTAAACCTCATTTTATAAATGTTGTTGATTTTTTTTCCATTTTCACAAGGATTGAATATGAAAAAAACAGCGACGGGTATTTTGCTAGTTACTGTGTAAATTACACCATCGGTAATCGATCAGGAAAGTGTCCTTAATATCTCCTAAGCATGGGTTAGTAGTTTATCCGAGAGCTCCATATACAAGCGACTTAACTGCGGCGCCGCTATCTGAGGCTCGGCACAAGAGCGGCCCGCTTCCTCTGTGGGGGGCGGCGTGCCGGCGCGTGCGTCGCCATCGAGGAGGCAGTGGCTGGGCTGTGGGAACGGGGGGGCGGGCGCATCGCCTGGGATTACGCAAGGTAATTAGCGCAGTAAGTAGACGACCGCAGCTGTGCGGCCATCCCTGCCATCATCGCGGCTCCTCGCCTGCCTGCACCGCGCGCTGAGCGGCCGCTCCCACACCCCCGCCCCCGCCCCCGCCGTCCTGGCCTCCCCTGCGGCCCCCTTCGCCCCCCATCGCCCTGCGTCCCAGTTGCCCTTGCCTGCTCCGCCACCCTCCCCCCATACGTTAGCCCCCCCGCCACCCTTCCAGCCCGTCTAACCCCGTCCCTGTCGCTTCCGCCGCTCCCTCCAAACGTCCCGGCCTCCCCTGCGGCCTAAACTGCCCTCTCTGCCCCCCATCGCTCTTCGTTCCAGTTGCCCTCGCCTGCTCCGTCGCCCCCCACTACCCTTCCAGTCCGTTTAACCCCATCCCCATCTCCCCTGCCGCCCACACTGCCCCCTACTCCCCGCATCGTCCTCCGCTCTCATTGTCCTCGCCTCCTCCGCCGCCACCCACACGTTAGCCCCCTCCCCGCCACCCTTCCAGCCCGTCTAACCCCGTCCCCGCCGCTTTCGCCATCTCCGCCACCCCTGCCGCACTCACTACCTCCTCCGCCCCGCGTCTCTCTCCACATCCACGGGGTCCGCCCTCGCCTACACTATTCCCGCCTCTCTCCCAGCCCAGCCCCAGCCCCCTTCTCCGCAGTGCCTCCTCGGCTTCATTCGCCATCCCAGCTTCCTTCGCAGACCTCACTTCCTGCGCTAGCCCCCACGCCTTTCACCTTCTGTCGACCGTCTTCTTTCAGGTGCTCCTGCCTCCACTGCTACCCCTGTCGCGCCCGTTTCACCCGAGCACCCTACCGGCCTCCCTCACTGCCTCCCCTTCTCGCCGCGACTCCACATGTTCCCCTGCACTACCCCCTCTCTATCTCCTTTCTACCCTCTCGACTAGCACTTTTGTCATCGAAACATTTGCATCCTCCCCCTTCCCTTGCATCTTCTGCCGTCTACCACGTACTCTGCAGTTGCGCCGGCTCTCTGCCTCCTCTTCGCTTACGGTTTACACTCTCGCGTCTCCCACTCAAACGCGCAAACCATCTGTCATCTCCCTGCACTTGTCGGTGACTTTTCAATACACAGCGTACTCCTCTTCAACTCATCTTTCATTACAATAAACACATGTGCTCGTGAGAAACAGAATTTCGTGATTTCTGTCTCCACGCTAACCGTCTGTTTCCATCTCCCTCGAAACCCGCGCCGTCACCAACCCTACTTCCCGCAGCTCCCACCTTTGCTGGCTTAACCTGCGCAGCCTCGCCACACCCCCCCCGTCCCCTTTCACCCCCTCCTTTGGAGGCTGCATCTGCACGCCCTAGCTGCGCCGCGCGCCCGCCCCTCGTAATGCGCCAACCGCCCGCAACATCTGGTCCTGCCGGATTATTCGGGACACGTCGCCTCGTGCAAAGATCAAACTGATCGCCGCGATGCGAACACCATTTGTCTTTATGGTTTGTTGATGTATTGATGTGGACTGTGCTACGTACATACTCTGCTGCGGTGATGAACGAACTAGCGCAGGGACGTGAGCAGTTTAAATATGACTCTTTCTGGACAATTATTGCAGTTTTGTTGTGCGTTCTGGTGCACGTGCGATTGACAGTTCAAGTTTATCGTTTGATTGCGGGATGGGTCATTTTTTATCTGTGTTTTAGTATAGCAATAGAAACTATAAATGTTAAAAGCATTTCTAAATGTTCCTGTGTTGTTATGAGACAATTTTTAAGAGCAATATTTTTAATTGTTATATAGTACTGAGAAATGTTTTGTCGAGATATAAATATATTAAAAGAAATTTTAATTTTCTAAAACGTGCAGAAGTACACATAAATATTTTCAATATATGTATATTAATCTAACATTTTAATGTAATACTTTTATAGAATTTTTTATTGAAATGAAATAAGATCAAAGGAGATTATTATTTAATAAATTGACACTTGAAGCATAAATATCGATTGTCTTTCGTTAATGAGAAAATTATTGTAATTTCTTCCAGATCATTATAATTCATTTCACTTGCAAAAACGTATGTAGGGATCTGTAATCAGTGCTGTTCCGTGAAGTGGAAACGGTCGACATTAACGCTTTCTGCTTCTTTTCCTAGACTACATGAAGCCGCGATAACTCCTTCTTGGAAGCGTAGAGACTAATAAACCGCTAGTGCTCGTTCTGGAGGTCGGGGCACACTACAGACCCTTTCACGCACAGAGGTGCAATTGTAGTCGGTGACGGTTTAGGAGCGGTGATGGCGAGAAAGGATTTACTGTGGCCAGTGGGTCCAGGCGCTGCCTGCGTGACTATGACAGTAATGTTACTCGTAGTCCGTCGAAGGGGAGGTGGAGATGGAAAAGACGGTTGCATGAGCGGTGGAGTGAAGCAGTAATCAGTTGGCAGCGGGCGGGCCAATGACGGTGGTTGTGGTGGCGGTTGCTGGGACGCTAATAGTCACAGTAGTGTCAGAGGCAGTTCCGGGGACGTGGGCGGGAGCACTGCCTGTCAGCGCTAATGAGTTCCTGCTAATTGGTCTCGCCTCCGCAAGGTGCCTCTGCGCGCGCTGATGTTCGACTGACGACGGCGCAAATCCCTCTGACGTCAGAGGCCTGTGGCGAACGCCTCGCCGCCCGGCGTGTTTTGTTTTGCTCGCGTATCCACTCAGACCAGATTTAAAATCATTAATAGATTAATAAACTGTGATATTATAAAACTATTGTAACGTAATGTATTTTCACCTCTTCGGGTTCAATTATTTTCTGTTCCGAGGATACGTTAAACGACGCCTCAGCAACATTTTCTCCGAAATCGACAAACTATTGAGATTCATTTTTCCCCCTTGAATAGAGGAAAATAAGCTGAAAATTACGCAGGTCGTCTTTCCGTTGAAATTTCCAAAAGTTTCAAAAGTAGCTTAAATTACAAATAATGCGAGAAAGTATGTGATCTTGTTGAGCCAATAGTTTAAGACTTTCTTTCATATTTCTCTCTCTTCCCGTATTTTCTATGATAATGATAATAAAATGACTATGATGTTTCTATGATAATGATAATAAAATGACTATGTAATTTCTATGATAATGATAATAAAATGACTATGATATTTCTATGATAATGATAATAAAATGACTATGAATTTCTATTCTATTCAAAATATCAAATATTATGTTAACTATCACATTCTATTAAAAATTACAGTAATTCTCGTCTCCTGTTCTGGTTGACAGCTCAGACGTGGGTGCGATTATGGGCAGTACGCTGCTGAAGAGGGTCACATGGTAACCAGTATTGCGTATTGAGGCACGAATTTACACAGGTCGTAAATTCATGGTTAAAGTACAGTTTTGTTGCTGTTGTGAAGATTTAATTAAAAATGCATCTAAATTATGTTTATTGTAGTAAACCATTTCAAACCTTATGAAGCATTTTATATGATTTTTTGTAGCTGGATCAAAGATCTGTAAGTCATTTTAAACGAAGAATTTGAATTTTGAAGCACTCTTTTAAAAAATTCGAAATTTAACTATTAAGCAACGAAAAACTGTCATTTACCATTCCATTTTATCTTGACTATGTGTTAATTGACATTAAATACAACTTTTGATATTTTTAAGTGCTAAGAGATGTAATAAAACAGTCATTTAGAGGAGAAAATCCAACATGACAGATCCATCCGGCGGAATTCTGTTACTTTCTTCACCAATAAAGTCAATATTACATTTCGAATGTTCAGTACCGTAAAGAAAAACACTGCTTTTTACACATTATCTCACTTTTTAACAAAGATTATAAAATGAATTTTGTCGAATTTCAAAGGTTTTTCATTATTGATGAAGGAAACGATAATTGTACTGTTTTGAATGATTCTTAGTCGCACCTCTGATGTTATTCGTCATGTCCTGCAAATTTGAAATATTAGCGATGTATTTAAAATATTCTGAGTATCTCTCACAGACTACAACACATTCAAGTATTATTGGGAACGTCCCCATATTTGAACACGTCCCTGCTATCATATGAATCCGGGATAGTTGAGCTATCGATCAAATTAGTATAACGACAAGCTATTGAATCTTCTGTGCAAAAATTAAGTCTTTGTTATTTAATGAAACCGTGACGTGCACCATATGAGCAGAGCCATTGATAACGGTAAGTGCATTTACGTGTTCGGCTTTATTCGCTTGTTCCTTCTCACCCAGTGACAAATTTCTCACAACATACCCTCGTATACGGAATGCCTCTATTGCCGATGCTGTGAATACGATACACTGTTGTACTGCAGTGTGATAGTGAACCCATCTCCGGCAGCATCATATTCTGATTAACCGCTTTTCATACCGAGTGTAATGGATCTCTTTTGCACAGTACTATCCATTGAGTACAAATATAATGGGCTAAGTGATAAGCATATTATTATAAATAATAAAGCTTATTATTATAAAAATAAATTTTATTATTATAAATAATCTTGAGAAGTATTTACGTCTCGTTTTTAACTATAATGTTCTTTCTACATTTACTAAATGTCATTTTCTGCCACAGCACTTCAGCCAGCACGTCTGATTGGGGAGTCGACAAAACCAATCTTTTCAGTATGCGTTGTTCTCACAACTGGAACCGGGAGACTTTGGTCGAGGTCAGCTCGAGCGCCCCAACTGTAAATATTTATTTTCTCGCGTGATAATTTCAGACCGTTCTGAAAAAATTACAACAGTACCTGAGTTGTCAATTAGTCTGAAATCTCGAATTATTTTTCATAAAAAGTCAGTGTAACGTTATACGTATATTTCCACACATTAGTCAATATAGTTTCCAACCTTGTGTGTAATGACACCTAACCGTATTTTTAATGTTCTTCTACTGTAATAGAAAACTGATCAATTGTGTATCTGAAAGTTTCGAGTGAAAGTTTTGATCAAAGCATTCTAAAGGGTTATATTCAGTGGTGTCGTTGGTCGTAAGATAACTAACCCATCGTAAAAATTCTCATTTTGTTGAAGTACTTTTTTAATGATCTTAGTATTATTCGCAGCCAAATACAGTGTCATCAATACAGTTTCACCAAATACAGTTTCTTTCGCAAACAAATACTCTAGTACACTATCTGGGCAAACGTGTGAAACATCATCTTAAACGTTTACTGTGAAAAGTAGATTACTTGAGAACATATTTTTTTCCTTCAACAGTTATTTCACCAACTATATTTTTAAAAAAATTAGCAACTGTCAGGTACTTTATTATCTATTTTCGAAAGAAAGCCTTGCAGAATATTGCGCATAATTTGAATCACTGGCTACGTCTACACCTGTCCTCTTTCCGTCATTTCACTAGTCATTTTCCCTCAGCTACGCAGAAGAGGTCCGTGCCACCGTCTCCATCTCGAAGTCATGTTTATCCAGAAACCCCGATCGCCACCGGCAGGGCACCAACCCGCGAAGTTCATTCCGCGCGCCTGCACAGTAAGTGGAGCCGGGGCCGGAGCCGGAGCCGGGGCCGAGGCGAGCCGTCGGCTGCCCCTGCGCAGTCGCCCCGTTAATTACGGCAATGTTTGCGCCGGGGCCGCGCGGCGAGGGGGCGGGGCCGCCAGCGACCGGGCGCCACCCGGACTTCTTCCCAGCGCCCCTTTGCAAACAGAAGCCTCCCCCTGGGAGCGCGTCCCCAAGACCGGCAGCACCTGCGGCCCCGGGGCGCCGCCCCCGGCCGCCCTGCCCTGCCGGCCACGCCCACCCCTCCCCCTCGCCGCCATCGTCGTCTCCACCACCCCACCCCTCCCCCTGCCGTCTACCGGTTATCCCCCTCACTGCCCACCCCGCGCTAGCGCCAACCACCCAACCCCCCCCCCATCCCCAGCGCCGCCGCCGCCGCCGCCGCCACCCGGCCAGAGCCGATCGGCACGGGGGCGGGCACAGGGCGCTTTATAGGCGAACGCGGGACATTACCGCGGAGAATTACAGCGCGAGGGTGCTACCAAGTTGGCTGCGCGACGGCGCCGCCGCCCCAGGCCCAGGCCCAGGCCGCCAGCGGCGCCCCAGGCGGCGGAGGGAGGAAATGTACACGCGCATTACAGGGACTATGAAAGCCACTTTGCTAGTTAATACGCCGGCTGAAGGCCGCTCCAACTGCGGCCCGCCGCCGGCCGCTATTTATGCGAGTATCGGGAATATTGATTCCGGCCTTAGCGCCCGGGCCGTTCAAAACGGGGAGGCGAGTTCGAGAGACCGGCGTCGGAATTTTATCGCACGCCCTCCGAAGTCCTCCCTCGGAAATAAGGCCGGACATGGTTTTTCAATGTAGTCGCCTCCCCACTCGCTTTGCTGGGAAACTTTGAACCGTTAAACAAGTCGCGGGGTATTAAATTTTGATTTGCGGCCGAAGTGGGAGCGCGAAGTGAGCCTGCCCCAGAGATAGAGGATCGGGGGTGGGTGGGTGGGTTCGGTTGGGGAACTAAGAGGACGCAGCGGTCCATTGGCGAGGGTTTTCATGAAATCTACGATCTGATCCGTTTCTGGGGAGTAAGTGGGAAAACCTGTGACGCAGTGCGTTAGAAAGAACAAAGCCCCCGGCCTTCAGCTCAAAGACGTATGGTGTCCAACATTATAATAAGAACCTGTTTCTAAGGCATATTGTGAGGTTACGGTGCATTTTTATGATTCAAACGCTCTTCACAGAGCTTGTCAAATACTTGATTCATGAGACAAGGAGATAGAAATGCGTTCACAAATGCATTCCATCCGTGTTTATTTCGTGTTTTTCCTTTTTTGGCATATGGATATTGTGACATTTTTCATTTCCTTGGCTAAAGGGAGGTCCGATCAAGAGAGATTCAAACAAAATGGAAGCGGACGTCATGTTCAGAGATGTTTCAGAAGAATGACATGACTCGCTTCAAAATATTTTTTCTCTACATCTTAACTAATTCTTGAGTAATATACAGTTACCTGTTTTCATAAAAACCTACCAGACGGTTTTATAACAAGTTTACAAGTTACAATAGTTTTTGTGGTGCAACTCAAAATAATAGTCACACAAACTCGTAAACAATTGATATTGAGCTGACTTCTTGAAATCACTGAAATCTATGAAGGACACTCTTTTTTAATATTTACTAATTTAAATAAACCTGTTTCAAGAACAATACAGACAGGCAATGAAAATTGGTGTACTTCCTGAACTCCAACAAATGGAATGTTTAAAGAATTTTTACACACCAGGAAAGCAGACGACTATTAGAATAGATACTGTCATTTATTCATCTTAGAAAAACCTCATATCACAGTTCGACAAAGTTTCTTAAAATGTATATAAAATATTATACCCTTTGCAGACATTTACTGACTTTTTTAATAAATATATTAAAGAGCTGGAGCTTTGTATTATTCTTACTCCAATATATTATTAAAAATTCAGAGAGACATAAAATTCAACTAAAATATAGTTTTATTTCGATATAAATTCTTCGGGACACGTCAAAGAAAAAAAGGTTACTTATGCATAAATATTAACAGAAATCTTTCACGTATAAATAACTTGTTCATACAAATGCGGTCTAATTTTTAGCGTCTCCGCTTCGGCGGCGGTCTTCTCCCGAGGGGCTCCGCCATCTCGTGTGCCATCCCCAGGGAGGCCGCGCAGCGTCAAAGCCCTTGCCGCGCGCCGCCCCCGACTTCCAACCCCCAAGCACACTGCATTACTTAACGCACGCAAGACGCACAATGAGCTCCCTCCAGCGCGCACTCCATCGCGCCCGAGGAGGCCACATTGTTACTCTTTGAACGGCGCCCCATCTCGGCTCCGCCTCGCTCCGGCCCTTCTCCCGCCCGTCACCGCCCCGCCCCGCCCCGCCCCGCCCCTCTCCGCCCCGCCCCTCTCCGCCCCGCCCCTCTCCTCCCCGCCCCTCTCCGCCCCGCCCCGCCCCTCTCCGCTCCGCTCCCCCCCGCTGGCCCCCGCCACACCCCAGCCGCTCCCACACCACCCCACCCAGCCCAATCTCGCTCACCTCCTCTCTGCTCGACTCCGCCCCCGCTGCTTTACGCGTGTCCGTTCCCTTAACCCTCTCATCTCCGAGCTGTCCGTTAGCCTCGCTCCCCCTTTTCTTTCAAACGCATTGCCGCTCTCTACTGTTTCCGTCGATGTCACCGGCGTGGCTGCGTCTAACGCCTCGGTCGTTATCGCCGCCCCAATTCGCTGCCACTTCCCTTACCGCCTTCAACGACTTCGCCGCTCTCCCCTTTTGTTGTCTCCGCTGTCCCTTGTTTTTAACTGCCTCCCCGCTTCCCTTCTCCCCTCAACGTCGCGCCATCTGCCAGCCGGACCCTTTGGGTGCCACTGGCTCGCACAAGGTGAGTCCCTGTCACTTCCAAAACAGCCAAATTTACTACCTCCGCCGTCAGCGCGTCCGAGCGCCTCCATATTGGAGCAATGCCCCGAAAAGCTGGCCAAAATATGGAAACGTTCATATTAAATGAAACTTTGCATACAATATGTAGCTTCACTATGCGCACGATTTGTTGAACTCTCCTTTTGCTTGTAATGGTAAGAGTAAGGGCGACTTGCTATATTTTAGCAATGCAGAAAAATCAATCTTGCAATTCGTGTACCGATGCAAATACGTTTTCTATAACTCAGAAACGAAAATGACTATTTTTCAAAATTTGCTAATTTTAAAATTTATTTTTATTTATATTATGATACATTTTTACTAATCTTTCAACTATTTATAGTAAAAAAGTCGGGAAGGAATTCTGGAACTCAAGAAAACGTGAGCAGATAATCTATTCCCCCCTACGTCACATACAGTTTATACTTAATGTTAAATGTACTCTACTCTACTCATCGGTTTTGGGGCATGCTGATTACGGTTCCAATGTCAAAATTACATAAAAAACATCATTGTGGATATGACTGATTAAAAATGTTTAAAAGCCCTCTAAAATATTTCTGCACAAAACGCAGAATAGCAGAAGATAGTTTTTTTTGACATTTCACTAGCTGAATAGTAGAGTATGAAGATTTTACCCAACTGCTTATTTATTATCAGCCAACTCCCATTAAATACCGGGGTCTCCTGTTCGCGCAGGGAATTATTATTCCTTTAATAAAGTGATAGGATGATGATGAACAGTAAAGAGACGATCACAAATACATCCATGCTCGAAGTGGGATTGGAACTCGCGATCCTTCGATCCGAGATCGCCACGATACTGCTGCCATCGCGATATTGGTTATCCAGATCGATAATACTTACTTCCCTAAATAAAACCTTTTTTTTTCGACTTTTGACCACCTTTTGGAAATCCCACCCCCAATGTGCTCCGCCTCAATACTTCTCTCTCGCGTCACCCTTTCCCACGCTCCCCTCCTCCCGCCCGTCCTCCCCTTCGCCACCGCCACCGCCATCGCCGCCACCGCCGCCACCGCCGCCGTCGCCGCGACGAGCGTATTCAGCGTCGTACAAAGCTGGCGGAATTATGAAATTAAATTTTGATCGTTGTTCGGGCGAAGCAATTTCCCGGCGCGTTCAGCGCGAATATATCGCGTTTCCGGAGTCGCTGCCGCTCTGTAAATAAAGACGCCGCCGGCGCAGCCAGGGTCGCAGGGGCGCATTGTGCCTCGCTGGCGGCCTCGCGCTATGGATAGCTTCCGGGCGACGGGTCTGGAGGAGAACCTCGCGGCGGCGGTCACGGGAGCGACAGCGGTTGCAAAAACACCTTCCACATCAGGGGTAAAATCGACGGGATTAACTGACATCCAATGTTGTTACTGTTTGATGATCAACGTGCTGATCACATATTGTGGTCTAATGTGTGATCAGCACAGAGTAAAACATGATGCTATTGACACTAGAGTTTGATGATTTCAAAATCTGTACAATTTTGTGTCTGTTAAATGGAAGCCTGTCATTTGTGTTTTATAAAGTGTAAGTAAGAGTGAAATATTTATATTCTGATTTTCGACGTTTAAGAGTGGTGTTTTAGCTACAATGTATTTTTGAATGATAGGAAATTACGAAACGAGAGGGAGCCAACTGTAGTTTTAGGAAATTTGATTTAGAATTGTGAATCATTTCTCTAAAAAAACTCATCAAACTTAAATACTAATGACTGAAATTATTTCTTTTTTTTAGGATATGATATTTTTTTAAATTGGAACTGGAATTCGATAATATTTTTGCTTTGTAATATAAAAATTAAATCAACAGGAAAACACAAACATTTGTTTTATCATAAATATTTGATGACTGAGAATTAACAAACACTTATATTTCCAGGTATGTGTAGTGTCAATGAATTTAGATTGCAACATACAACTTTTTAACAGCTTTCGTTTTATGAATGAAAACGAACAAACAAAGCTATTGCTAGACTAATACAATCGATACAGCAGTTTCAAAAGAAATCTGTAGGCAATCCGATTGGCATTTCTACTCTCTGCAAAAAGAGACTGCAGAATTCCGCATACTGATAAGAATATGTTCGAAATATTGATAGAAAGTTCAAAATATAACCGGTAAAACGTTCAAAATACATAAAGAAAGATAGAAAAGACAATATCCAGCACTTCAAGATAATATTTTGTAGGTAATGCGTCTTATAATTAATCAAGAAACGATTAAAAAATCATGAAAGAAAATTCTGTAGTGTAAAATTCACCAACGATAATTAAAAAAGAAATCAAATGATTATAACAACATAAAAGGATTAAAGACTAAACATATAAATTATTTTATAAAGTACTTTATTCACAACAATATTAATAAAGATATTGTTATTACCGTACTAACTCAGTTAACTTCTTGTAATAACGTGTGTTTTTAAAGAATATATTACAAAATTGTAAGCCTCTATGGTAAAACGGTACATAATCCATGTTTAAAGTTTTCTGACGTTTTTTTTAAGCAAGATGAAATTTCACTATTAAGTGAATAATGAAACTTCCAATTTAACAGTCGCAAAACAATGCTATTACGATAATCAAAAAACACTAATGGTGGAATGCATGATATTCAAATATTTTCTGTTTTTGATGTATGGTAAGATCATGTACATTTTGGGCAATGTTTATACTTGCGGTACTTTTTGCATAGAGACGAATCGCCACGTCAGTTTTTGAAAAATGTTTTTTAACATTCATTATGTCGCTTCTATTTTAGATACTAAAATACGTTTTTCACGTGATTATGGGCAAACTTGGCTGTAAGATAACACTGGCGTTTCCACTAGGCGCGTGGTGACGGTTCAGAATTGTTTTGTAACCATTCTAGTAGCGTTTGATGACGAACGTATCAGTAAGGATTCAGACACATTATAATAATAAAAGACGCTGAATGAACAACAGTAACTCATTGCCTAATCAAAGCGAGAGAAATTGACAACGGGTTATGTCGATGATCGCCCCTGTCTACTTGCAACTTTTGTAATGAAAGTTGAACCAAATTAAAAATAACGAAAGAAAGTGACTAAAAAACATTGCACAAAGTTCTTATACTTTAATGTATAGTTTGATTATTGATAATGATTCCGAGCTCGTCAGCTGCTAAGGTAATTCATCCCCTAAGTTTAGTGTGTGTTTTATCGTGGCAGGTGGCGGTGATCTTCTCCCACTGGACGCTGAGTTTCGGTGACGACACACCGTCGGGAACTGGGGATTTCTCCACTAGGTATCTCCCACCAATGGCATAAGCTGTAAGCTCCCGACCGGTCTCCCGACGTGTGTGGCAGAGGAGTGTATGTAAGTAAGTAAAGGATTAGAATAGGGCACGGAGTGGGAAGGAAATATCGCGCGCGCTCCGTTGACCGTTTGTTAGGGTACTGTTCGGGCTTTCATCTGGTGCTGAGCGGAAAAACTGGGGAAAACTACAGGCCATAGCTGCCGGACGTGAGAATTCTTCCCCATTTTAATTTATACATGTTACGTGTTTTATTTACTTGTTTGCTTCCTTGCAATGCTCGCTGGGAATCATTTGAAAAGAAAACATTACTATTGGTGTGTCATTTGGATCCTCTGTGTTTCGCGGAAATATCGGACGTCCGTGACGCCGCCGCCCAAGACTAGAGTCAGCGGCGAAGGTCGGCTCACGCGCGGCTCTCGAAGCGACGTTAACTGCGGCCTAAGCCAGGCTCCTTGCCGGCGCACAATGGGGTTGTCGCTGTTTGGGGGCTCCGCCCAGCGCCCGCCGCCGCCCCCCGCCGCCCCCGCCGCCTCCGCCGCCGCCTCCGCCGCCGCCGTCGCCTCCGCCGCCTCCGCCGCCGCCGCCGCCGCCGCCGCCGCCGCCTCCGCCGTCGCCGCCGCCGCCGCCGCCGCCTCCGCCGCCGCCGCCGCCGCCTCCGCCGCCGCCGCCTCCGCCGCCGCCTCCGCCGCCGCCTCCGCCGCCGCCTCCGCCGCCGCCTCCGCCGCCGCCTCCGCCGCCGCCTCCGCCGCCCCCGCCTCGTCCGTCTTCTCCTCCATCGCCGCCACCTACCATCGCTGCTGCCTCCATCGCTGCTGCCTCCATCGCCGCCGCCTTGGCCTCACGCGATGCGACGAATGCCTTCCCGCCTGGGCGTGTCGACGCCTTCCGGCCGCGAGTTTCATTTCCGGCTCCGCCCCTCGTGCCGCTGCCCGCGAGTAAGAAATGTTTTGTTTGTCGGCTGCTGTGACGCCCCCTGTCGGAAAAATTAACGCTGCGGAGCGTCTCGTTTCAAGTCGCGCTCGCGATCTTTGATTCTTCATTCCTGCGGTAGGGAAATGCTTCCATTTGGATATCTGCTCTGGTTGCCTTCGTAATTCGCCCTGCTCTCTGAGTCGTATCCGTTGTTAGGTTTGCACACTTAACAGACTCGATAGCACAAATAAAACATAAGTTAAATAATTTTATCAATTATATTTCAATAAGTTTATAAATCTCTTAAATATAATTCAACTTACAAATATCTGACATTGCAAAATCACTGTACTATTGTAAGATATTTAAATATAAATTTGCGTTTAGACTTGTCTGTTTTATCCACTGACAAATTGAAAATTATTTATATTTTAAAGTGTAATAATCAGCGAAATTTCTCGTTTTCCGACAAGGTGAGTCGACTCACGTATACAATGTTAGGGAGGTCGGTTGTCCTTGCGCGCTCCAGCAAGTCGTTTACCACGTTATAATTGCACTGCTTTTGCACAAAATACTTTTCGAATATTAACAATATTTATATCGTTGTTTTTCATTTTTAGAGAACTTAAGAATTCTGGAGAAAAAATATACTTCCATTTAGAAAAACAAAATTGTGTCACCTCTACCTCTAAAATTACATACGGTATTAACAAGATATCGAAATATGTTATTTGCTCCATCTGCTACAACATTATTTCAAACAGCATCTGGATACATCAAACCGTCTTCAAGGTATTTGCTGTGGCCAACTGAGGTGGTCCATCCTGTATATACACACTCTTACATACTGTCCACTACACACGTATCTTAGGAACTGTGTTACGTAAAACACAATCGTCTGTTTAGATGGAATATCACTTCTGGATGTTTCATTAAACCCACTTGTCCTGCATTACCTGCTCCCACATCCCCTCCTCCTCGCCGTGAATCCGCGCAAAAATCCGCCGCCGCCCGCCCGCCGCCACCGCTCCCACCCCCGCCCGGCGTCCGCGCGCCGCCGCTCGCGTGGCCCAGGCGTAAAAATAGCCGCCGAGAAGACTCAATCCTGAGCGCGCGCCGTCACGGAAACCTCGCACGCGACGCGCAAGAAACGCGAGAAGCTGGAGAACTCGACCCGCGCCGTCGGGGCGGGGATGGGCGGGAGCGGGGCGGGAGCGGGGCGGGAGCGGGGCGGGAGCGGGGCGGGAGCGGGGCGGGAGCGGGGCGGGAGCGGGGCGGGAACGAAACGGGACGGGAACGGGGCGGGAACGGGACGGGAACGGAACGGGACGGGGGCGGGGCGGGGCGGGGGCGGGGCGGGCCAGGGGTGGGGTGGGGCGGGGGCGGGGGCGGGGGCGGGGCGGGCCAGGGGTGGGGCGGCGGCGGGGACGGGGATATGGGTGGGGGCGGGTGTGTGGGCGTGATGACCGGCGCGGGCGGTTTAAAAAGGCGGAAAAGACGAAAATGTACGAAAAACGTACGTACAATGAACGTCTTTTATCAGGGTATTATAAACGTTAATTTGAAATTGCCGACATATATCTCATAAATGATATCAAATGTAATGTAATCAGCCAATATTCAGGATGAATTATTTTAGGCGGAAAATATCACCACGGCGTATTTATTATAAAATTAACAGTAAATAATTGTCTTCCTATTTAACCTCAAACCCATATATTTCCGTAGTAAGTGTTGTTTCTAATTTTCCAGTTTCATGGCAGTGTATATGTGTATATGTCACTGGAGCTTAGTGCGCATTTTCAAGGCTGAAAACGCAATTGTATACTCGGGAGGTTTGTAATGTCATTTTTCAAACAGCAAGTTCACTGCAATTTTCAAGGTCGCCCGTCCGACTAAGATTTTGACGGTCTAGTGTACGATAACAGGACCGCGTTCAATACAATCTGTCGTAATATGCACTTCAGTTCCATAAAAACGTAAATTTACACTTTTCTTTGTTTGAATTAAAATAGACTTTTTTCTGCGATAATGTGTAGAAATATCTTCAGCGCTTCGACTTACTGTAATCACAAACTTCTGAATTTGAGAGAAGAACACAAATCGTCAAGAAACTTCTGAGCTCTAACGAAGTTTTTTTTCTGCAAACTAAAGTAGGAAAAATTTGTTCTCTAGTAGAGGTGAAAACTACTGTTTCTGCATGATTTAACCCGACCTGATTAATACTATTATATTAGGTATGAGTTATGGTAATGAAAACCATTAAGAATGTGGAGGATCTTGTAAATAGATACATGTACCACAGAAGAATCACATGAAAAAGTTAATACGAAAACCATTGTATAAGGAGTGAATGTTAGTCACCGTGGTTAAACATTTTACTCTCGTATTTAATATGTACATGATCAAAAATATGATACATTTTTTACAATAAACAAATTATATTAATATAAGATGAACACTTGTCATTGTGTTTGAAAGTAATTCTCAAAAAGACAAAAATGCAAAAGGGTTCCTTTTGTTTATCCAAAGATGCGGCTGTTATGTAGTATGTGGTATGCGGCTGTTATGTAGTAAGACATTAGAAGAAATGCTTCAAAATAAATTTGGCTAATGTTAGAATGATTGGCTAATGACTTCTCTGATTGATGGCAATGATTTGAAATATTATTCCAGTTACTAGTGGTTGAAATTGCTTATATAGCTAAAATCCACCAAAAAAACTTCGAAGTCCTGGAGGTCCAACGATCGAGTACAGAAGTGCAAGGCTTTTCAACTATTCCTGAATGGCTGGGTGGAAGCTTCCCAGTTTCTGAGAGAGACTTCTAGAGATCGGCGGCTATGATCTGTCGTTTTCGTGAATTCCCCTGTGCATTTCAGAAGATGCCGGATCAGTATCAAAATCTAACAACCAACTGCGGCCGGTGCTTCCTTCCCAAAGGTGTCTACACTTACATACTTAATCCGACTAATGGGCATCCTCGTATGGTCATTTCCCATTGATCCAACAAAATATAAGTCAAGCCTCGGATTCAGGCGACCAAATGTAAAACCCAAGAGACACTATTGTGTATGGCTCGTAGTGTAACTGAATAATGATTAATTTGAAAATATTCTTCGTGTACAATGGTGCAGGTTATCATGATGCAATATTATAATCCGTTACACGTTTTGTGAAAACAGCTACAAAACAGAACCAAATTAATTTCTTTGTGCCAATGCGGCAAATGCAGACTGCAATGAAAAATAAGTCATGAATAGGATAGTAATTACTACACGTGAAGAATCCGGCTTTCCTAAATTTTCAACTGCGCCTCTATGAGCTTCTAGCGAATGGAAATCCTCGTCTCGAGTCTCTAATCGCAATTCGTATTGTTTACGTGGGCGGGCCGGGCGTATTAAAAGTGGTAATGCGATACGGCCCACTCTATCTTTTCGCAAATACTCATATTCGCAATTGTACGGCTTTTACTGACGCCATTGTATTTTGTGTATCGCATTCCCAGTTTTTTTTGCGCCCGCGTCCCTCTCCAGGCGAGCCAGACCGCAGCGCGGCTCCTGAACAAACACCGGACAATTGAGCGCCGAGTTTGTCTCTCCCCGTTCGGTGCCGCGCGCAGAGGGGGGGTCCGACACTGGAAACAAAACAAAAAAAATCGAGGCTTTCTCTATTGCGCCGTGGCTCAATTAGCGGAGCGCAATGGCGACATTCTGGCCTCATTTTCGCCGATAACCACGCGCGTAAAATTGTGATTCATGGCTCCGATGAATTTAATGAAATTGAATAGTGCCCATTGATTGGCTTCGCCCTGTAATGAGCTGTTTTGTTGCGGAGGCGTGCTGTGTTGCCTAATTTCCAGTTGCCTGCTTTTTTCATTCCGAGCCTATTCCCCGTTTCTGGTCGTGAACGCGTGTTAGCCGCCTGGGTCTTGCCTCAATGTCAGAACTTTCTCTCTTAAAATCTTGTCTTTTCCTTAAGTCAATAAATAACTGGTGGATGATTAGTCCAAGTAATTCGATTTCCTTGGCGAGAATTATTTTGTAAGTTTCCTCTTTCCATATGATACTTCATAATTATTTCGCAGGTTGTTTTTTTTTCTGGAGCATTATCAATATCATGTGTACTGCATTCATGAATTTTTTTCTCACATCAAAATGCAGATGGTCCCTCTGATAGGTATCTCTGATAGTTTCATCAGACGGTCGGAACTAGTAATTCTTTAAATACAAAGTCTGCTCAGAAACTACATTATCACCTTCTTCACAATGCCGTTTGCAGTGAAGTTCAAATCAATGCCAGCGAAGTATTGCTACATATCGTGCCTACGATAACAACCTATATGCTTGTACATTGCTAATTTGCATAACGTGCAGAAACTGAAATAAAAATATGCAGCCTCAGACCATATTAGGTTTCTATAGTTTCATTAGATACCCACAAATTTCGGAAAACCAAAACCAACGAAAGAGTTTTGATTTTTACTGCAAAATGCATTTTTTTATTTCGCCTATTCCCATATTGTGGGTACTAGCTGAATTCTCATACTCGGTACGTTACTGCTTATTACACAGCTTGTGGCATGAGACATAAAGGGTTCAAGGAAGAGGTCGCCTGCCATTTTAATTTGATAATATTTATTTCATAAAAGCAACTTTTTTTTTATATTCTTGGTGGTAGGAGTTTTGTTTCATAGAAAGAATATTATATATTGAGACGGCCCAACACTCCGATAGGCATTCTCACTAGAACTACGGTGAGTGATGCCCACTTGAAGGAGTGGGAGGGAGGGCCTGAAGATCGTTATGGCAATGTCGTACTACTCGCAATTCTCTGCAGTGGTGAGCGTTAGATAAGAAAAACGTTTTTCCCTCAAGGTTTTGTGTTAAGCAAACACCTAAATTCCAGGAAATGTGGTGTATTTACTTGAGAAAAATTGACAGATTCAAATACGCCCTTGGGGCATTCAATTACATACAGGATAAACTCCTTAAACTTCGATTTTGATTTATTTAATCGAAAACAGTACAAAAGTGTATGTCACGTATGGGGAAGAAAATAACTTCCCACGTTTTATTTAGCTCTAGAACACCTTCCCAACATTTGAACTATAAATAGTTGAAAGATGAATCATATTTTAAAATCATTTTAAAATTAAATAATAATTGTTAAATAATGATTTTAAATAAGTTTTAAAAAGCGCGAGATTTTCAACATTTGTAGAAACTAGATATTTTCGTTTCCGAGTTATAGAAAACGTATTTGCATCGGCAAACGAACTCCATACTTGATTCCTCTGTATTACCGACAAAATAGCAATTCACCCCAGCTCTAATCCTACCCCTACCACTACCACCACTACAACAAAAAGGGGTATATCCCGGGATGTTGGTGTCGGTCACTGAAGCGGTTCACTAGAGGGGAATCGACTCACTGAACTGAATCCTTGTTTATTGTCCGCATGTTCTAATGGTCACTATGTTATCGCAAGAATTATAATTTCTATTCAACACTCACATGCTACTTAAACTATCATTAGTACTCAAAGCCAAAATTTAATTACCAAAAACGGCATCTTATCTACTTAACACTTTTTTATACGCTCTAGAATGGGCAATAAAGTAATAAAAACTCACATATTTCTTGTACTTGTATTCTTCACTTTGTCCGCCGCAGAGAAATGCAAATCTACTTTGAAAGGCAAGTCCTCTCGCTTCGCTCGCCCGGATCCAAGTCACGGCGAGGCTCGGGCCTTCGGCCCTCGCGTTCTCTATAAACAACCTTGAGACTATCCAACGCATAATTACCAATTCACTTTTATAAGAAAGCACTTTTCAAGAAAGCCTCCACAATTCAAACTGCTCGGTTGCCGCGAAACTTTAACCTTGTGAATCACGAGATTAGTGAACCGAATCAGTGAACCGAAGGAACCGAAGGTTCAGTGACCGACACCAACATCCCGGGATCAACCCAAAAAGGATAGTTCAACAAAACGTGTGCATAGTGAAGCTACATTTATGTCCAGAACAAAACAAGAGGCCACTTCAGCATTTGCTCAACTTTAAACTACACGATACATTATTCTGACATCAATAACTTTTCAGCATAACCCTTGCTATCAAATTACTCCGTGCGATTATCCAACATCCAACCGAAGTCGTAAAAAATTAAATTAACGTCATAAAATTGCAAACTTATTACAATACAAATTAACATATGTCGGAATATTCTCATTTACTGACACCTGTCCACAAGACAATCAATGTACAATTATGAATAAATATTCAAATCCACACAATACTATTATTAAAATATACAATCAATTTTAAATTCAAATTAACAAATTCAGAAACATTTTCATTTCACCGAAATTTGCCCACATAAAATAAACATTGAAGTTCATATTACATTGTAAATTTTCAAATTAATATCCAATTTAAATTAAATGTTCAGACAGATTCTCATGTACTATTAGCCCACATGTCAATCATGAATGTATTATTGTAAATGAATATTTAAACACACATAACATTATAATAATTCCAATCAATTTTCAATTCAAACTCAACCAACATCATAAAATTCCAATTAATTTCCAACACAAATTAATGTGTTTAGAAATATGAAGATAGTCCCCCACATGACAATCATGACTGTATTATTCTAAATAGATATTGAAGTCCACATAACATTATGAAAAATCCAATCAATTTTAAATTCAAATTAATAAATTCAGAAAATTCTTCATTCACTGAAACTTGCTCACATGATAATCATGACTATACTATTCTAACCAAATATTAAATCTAAATAGCACGATGAATTTCCAATGAATTTCAAGTACACACTAACATGTTCAGACATATTTTCATTTTTCTGAAATCAGCCCTAATGTCAATCATGAATGTATTCTTCCAAAAGAAGGTTTAAAACCACATAACATTATAAAGGTTACAGCACCAAAACATTGTACACTGAGGATCGCCCACACACCAATCTTGAATAAATTGTTCCATTAACTCTGATAAAAAGAGTGCACACTTACCCATTACCCGGTCAGCTATAAGTACGTCTAAACCGATTCTCCGGATGACAGGAAATCTTAAAAGGCGCTTTCTCCATTCTTCCTCAGAAATTTTGCCAAACGCAGACTCCGCTCACGACGGGTGACATAACCTTCCTCGCGACTACTTTTCACTAACAACCAGCCCCAACCCTTCCTTCTGCGAAGCGGAAGGGTCACTCCTCTAGCGCCGCGCAGCGGATGGCTGTCGCACTACTCCAGAGGCGCGGTTTTCGAATCGGCGGGAACGGCCCTACCAGCCACGTAAGTGGAGGGAATCATCCAGCAATTTGTAGTATATACGGCCATAACGTGTTGAATGTTAATGATTTTTTTAGGTTTTTAAAATTTAGAGCATTTTAATACAAGAGTGTTTTGTTTGATGTTATTGAGAAAGCGGTGCTAGTTTTTGGTAAAAACGTTTGTGTAGTTTTATTGAATATCAATGTTACTGTGACAGGATTCTAGTTGAAATAAATCAGTACTCTCTAGAACAAGCTCTTTGAATTTTTCTGACACGATAAACAGATAACGAAAATCCACGATTATACGAAAATTCTGGATTTTATAGGTAATTTGGTATTTTGAAGCAATACAGAGCAGATTGTGAGGTCGGAGGGAATGGCAGAAAGGTAGGATGTATTTGATTGGAAGGAATGACAAAAAGTTGTCGACATGTTGCGGATGATTCGCGGATGAAGAGAAAATAGAAGTACTGGCTGGAAATTTGAAACTCAACCTATTTGTAATGTGATTATCATAACAAAGACTGCATTTTGTGTTCAATCGCTGACGCGATGTGAATCGTGGTTTCAGGGTAGATAGAAATGCGATAATATTAACCTTTGACAGTCAACGCATATTCACAAAAACTTAATGGGAAATCCCTGCCACATTGTATCAGAGAGTAGTGTCTTTCGGGCAATAAATACAGTCTTCATTGCTTCAATGAATATAGTCTTTCCGTGTTTCACATCATAGTACAAATCCGATTTTTTCTTCAAACTCACTCATCCCCCAGCTCCTTTGTCACTAATAATGTCAACGATGTTTTGTAATGAAAGTAATATAACCCACGATAATACATGTTTATCTTGATTTGATATTGTGATAGTTAAATGTCTGTTTGCGCTTCCACGTTTTCTCTGCAAGTTATTGCACTTTTTTCACTCTGCAATGGAGTAGTCTGTTCGCTTAATTTGAAATATTAAAACTATGGTACAAGATTCCTCTATGCTCTGTAGCCTATGACGATTTCTTTACATTGTCCAGCTCGCTTAACTCATTTTCTACGTTTTAATTTCTCTTATTTCAACTAGAAACAAATATTAATTATATATTATATTTTTATTAATTTTAATTTTATATTTCATTATAATCAATTGTCACCATATTTTCTGAAGTTGGGTATAACGAGTTATCACATTTTCATGTCGTTTGTATATAACAAAAACGTCCACATTCATTACTCCAAAGTGAACCCTTTTATAACGCAAGACGAAAAAATTGATTTGACATCCATTAGAAAGAAAAACAACTTCCCCTTAAATTGCTAGCAATATTTTTTTCTTAGAATAGTGCGATAAAACAACTTATTTACTCGTTTCTCTCTTGCGCCACGCGGTCAGGACGAGGTCAGATATAAACACTCCCTAAATCACCGTAAGTTCTTGGAGAATGTTCATTTTTCTCAATGAAAAAATCATTAATGGAGATGAACCCATTATGTAAAGTATCTTTTTAATTAATTAGTGTTCAAGACTTGCCTGGTAACTTCATTAGTCACAGAAAGAACAATTCTTTAAAAAAACTCGGAAAGAAACATTACCTCCCGAAATACTTCCACGCCACGGCATTATAATGAGATAAAGTGAAATATTCAATTACTATTTGTCTTTCCAACGTTTTCTGAAATATGACGGGTGATATTATTAGAATTATTTTTATTCTGATTATAAAAACAAAGTAAATACAACAATAATTTTGTTAGAAATATGTTCGTAATTGTATATCTCGAAATATGATCGTAGTTGTATTACTCGCACAAGCATAACATGTCTCACTATTCGAGGTTAAAGCACAAAAATATTCACGACTCATACTTCTGCACAGTTTGAAATGAGTAAATTTCATTGTATGATAATTAATTGATTTATATGGTACCAAAGTAATATTATGTAACAGAACTGACTGAATATTACTATAATTAGAAGTTATTTATAGTTAGAATAATATGTTGTAAACTTCTTAAGTGGTGTAAATCACTACGTTAAAAGTACTCTATTAACGTAAATGATAGTTATTCTATGCCGGGTATTTGCAACAAACAATTTTTTCTCACGAGCGGTGATTATTACTACCCTCCCACTATTATTTGAAATGAATATACGACTCTTCGTGTCAACAATAGTATATTCTGTTTTTTCCCTTTCTGAACCTTGCGACCACCAGCCTGAAGTAGGCTGGTACGCCTCATTGCGTCCCACAGTGCATTTGAATTCGTCTCTTAGCGAGAGGTTGTGTGTCACCAAACGGCGGATAGAAGTGGAGACGTAAGCCGATAGAGCGCGCACATAATAGTAGTGACAGAAAAGGGGGGGGGGGGAGAAGACACTCACGTAGACTATTTCGCTCGGCAGCCTGCTCGGCAAAGCTACTTTTGCGAGAACGCTGCTGCAGATTGTGGTTATGGAAGAGATTCAGCGGTGCTACGGGGGGGGGGGGCACAAGAAGCTCAAAAAGAAGTAAATTGTTTATAACCTGTACGGCGGAATAAAATAATAGTAATGTGGATAGTTTAGGCTGTGTGAATTATCATTTGAGCAGTAAAAGAAATTCAATACCATGCTCATACTAGTTTTTTTTCATTTCAGGTTCTTTTACTTCCTTGTACTTCTAACACGAGATGTAGACCCTGAAGTAAATCTTTTGGTTTGCTTTTAGTATTCTCCGCCCGATCACTCAACTATTTTCATTTACCATCATCGGAGTTCAGTTGCGCGTTTGACTGCCGAATTTCCAGACGAGCTGCAACCTGCACGGGTACACGACCGTAGGAAGCAAGGTGCAAAGAAAGTAAAATGTAATTCATGAACCGTTCGCGCAAGTAAGGTTCGAGACAGTTTACTCTCGGCATCGTTTTCAGGAAGAAGTGAGTAGTGATCGAGCTTGGTTAAAGATAAGCAACGTGCCGATTACGTTTAGGGACAGATTTAACAAATTCAGATCATGATCATTAGAATATTGATGTTTTATGTTAAAAATCTGAGTTCCACCTCTGATTCACACCGTGCTATTTTGAAATTATATATAACGACAAGGTTTGAGTGGGTTTAAAACTGTTTAAAAGATTTTTGATTGCTGTAAACTAGTTGATATACTAGTAATATCCACTAGAGCTAAATATCTGATAAAACTTGTACAGTGATTCTCAGTTACTTATCTTGGAAATTTAATGTTGATGTGAAATCCAAATAAATTGAAGGCAAAGTATGGCTTGATAAAGGAAGATCAGGAATTTAAGTAGAGTGGTGTACATATCTCTACAATGTTAACATGTTAAATATAAAGTGGTTTTCTAAGTTTATAAGATTAATGGAAGATATACGGTCCCGCCTCGCCCCCGCCTCGCCCCCGCCTCGCCCCCGCCTCACCCCCGCCTCGCCCCCGCCTCGCCCCCGCCTCGCCCCCGCCTCGCCCCCGCCTCGCCCCCGCCTCGCCCCCGCCTCGCCCCCGCCTCGCCCCCGCCTCGCCCCCGCCTCGCCCCCGCCATGCCCCGCGTCGCCCCCGCCATGCCCCGCCTCGCCCCGCCATGCCCCGCCTCATCCAGTCATTCTTGGCCTCGTTCTGGGAGAAGCCGGCGCAGCGAAGCCCTTGCGGTGACCTCGAGCGCCTTACAGCAGGTAACGACCTCGTCGCGCTCCGCTCGAGGCCAAGTGTCCGCACGCTCACTCGATCATTCGCTCGTTGCGAAGCCCCTTCAAGACGCCCCCGCCGCGCCGCTTTCTTACGCGGGTTTCGCCCACGACACGACGCGGCGTGGCCCTTCCTCCGGGTGGTCGATCGGGCCACTGAAACCAAGAGAAGGTCACGCTCTCTACAATTTATATGTGTCATGTGTATGTGAGTGATATACCGGTACATTTATAAATATAACCAGGAGGCTTTCATAATAAAATAACTCAGTATTTAATATTTTCTTGAACTCTGTACTAAAGGTTTCTTTTATAGCTATCCTTAAAGTTTTTTGAAACACTGTATCTTTAGTTTTGCTTGTTATCACTTCCAGGCATGTCAAACAGCACGCACTAGCTTGTCTGTCTCCTCTCTCATTTTTCCAAAAATTCAGAAAGAACTGTACACATGCCAGATAAATAGGCGCGAGGCAACATACGAAAATATTTTCGCAGAAATGTTGCATCAAAAACGAGTTTTCAGTTATGTTTATATTCCACACTATTTACTACTTATTTAGTCTTTTAGAAAGATGTTTGTCAAGAGACTATTATGTGTTTCGATGGCAATTTTTTTCTTATTTTATGTGTCGCTTTACTAAATAATTTATTAATTGTTTGATATATACCAATTATGCGGAACAAATCAACAAATCTCTATGAGTGATCTCCTTAAGGACAGAGAGATCTTTATACAATAATCTTTGTCTTTTAAACTTCCTAACCTGAACGTAGGAAATCTATTGAACTCTTAAGTAAACAAGATTTTAAAAAATACTTTTGTTTCAAAATGTTTAATTCTGCAGACAAATGTAAATTGTAAATTTGACTGATGTATTACATTTTAATTGATATCTTTAGTTTAGAAGAGGAAATGGGAATTGGTACACCTAAATATGGGGAAATAACTGTTAAATGACTTCTCCAAGAGGTAGTTATGAACCAGGTATCCAGTCATATACTGTCACCCCGGAACAATTTGTACAACCCTACTTTTAAATCTCGTGCTATTGTTCTGGAGGCAACGCCCGCAAACGCTCGTAATAGAGTTACCTTGCCCGTGACCTTGACGTGCCTGATTGGTTGATTCATAAACAGATGAATCGTATGTGTTATAGAAATTTGAAATAAAGAAGGATTTTAGAGTGAACAGATATTTATTATCGCATCAATTAATGACGGTTTATTTAAAGACGTAGTTTATATTTGTACATAATAAATATGAATGTCTGTCTATGACTATAAAATATCCGCATTTTTATAATCTGATTAGTCTTATAAATTTATTTAGATAAAAACCATTTCCATTGTTTTTACATTTTTTCCTGTCAGAATGCCACTCCGAAGTAATCTCTGAAACAGCTGAAGTAATTTTGGCGTCGTTTTCACTGAAAGGTAAGGTGTGTTTTCGGGCCTAACTTGGGCTACTTTTTACGGAGAAGATTTATTTTTTCACACAAATATATATAATAAATATGCATTTTTATTTCTATGTTGATGGAATTTGGTTCATGTGCCTTTAAAACAAGAGAAGAGTTACTCTCCCTTTTTTATCACTTAAAGCCAAATTTCGGCGTGAACTGTTTCCATTTTTGGCAAATATCTTGAAAGACACATTTACCAAAGTTAACGAAACATTTATGAAATCTCCTTAAATTCCTTTGTAAATGTATTATTTTTTCATTCCAATAGCGCAATTAGTTTTACAGTATGAATGTCAAAAGTGTTTCCGGACCTTTCGGGGGATAAGCAACAATGCATGTGATTACAGCTGCCCGTCGCTAGGATGGTGGCAACATCGGTGATAATATCAAAGATTTCAATGTGGAGTGGGACATGGCGGGGAGGGAGCGGGGTGGGGCGGGGCGGGGCAGGGTGAGGACGGACAGAATGGAGCAGGACGGGTGGGGAGGAGCAATGAGGGACAATGTTGAAAAGGGGAAGATCAGGGCGGAGCAGGGCAGGGGGATGCAAAATTCAAAGAATTCATTCCTTTACCTATCTAATGCATGGTTATCATTAATAGTGTTGTATAATACACCATGCAGTAGATAAGCACGCACTTAAAATAAGCTACCCTTCTTTTTACCTCCCAAAATATTTGACGCTTTTGCTCTCATGTTATTTCTGTATATTGTAATTTTTTGAGGTTCCTATTATCTACAAAGGTTGGAAAGAAGAGAAATTTATGGTTAAAACGATGTTTTCATACATCTTTTGCCTTGCAGCTGTAATAAAAGAAAATGTATAATAAAGTCACAATTATTCAATGAAGTACATGTAGTACTTTTTTGAACTCCTGACTAATTACCTTTGCTAACTTTTAATAAAATATTTCAATTCTAATTTTGGATTAGAAACGCTCAGAATGCAATGTAATACTAGCCTGATGTAATATACTTACAGATGCAGATAGTTAAAAACTTGTGAGAACATTCAGGACCATTAACAAGTTCTGCACTGTCATCTTTTTTCCTTCTTGTCTACGTGATTCTTAGAAACGTCATTCAAGTTTTGGAAGACCTTCATGAATATTGAATCTTATCATTTCCGAGAAAGCCGCTAGCGCTGTTTCAATTTCCATCGAGAGCTCAAAGGGGAAAGGAATGATGGAACTTCAAAGTGGATTAATTTTCCATAGAGATGTTTTCATAGACATTTTGCTTTGAAGCTGTAATAGAAGAAAATGTATAATAAAGTCACAATTATTCAACGAACTACACGTAGTATTTTTTTTTAACTTCTACCTGATTACCGTCATTCATTTTTAAATGAAGTCACTTGTCGCTAAAAATGTTTACTTTCTGCTAACACATGTTTATAACTTTTAAATTTGCTTTTTAATTCAATGCTTCGTGTGCCACTATAAATATGTTCAATAAATCGTTTGTAATTAATGTCTGGTAGTATTACTTCAATAAATTAAGTTCATAAGAAACTTATTAGTTGCATTGAAAATTTTAGATGTTTAAAACAACGGAAACTTGTTTGGGTTCATAAAACAAATCTCTTTATTTAATGAACCACTTGATATTAATACATAGCCTTGTGATTATACTGCATTATCACAATGGGAAGTAGAGGAATTTCATATAACGTTTTGATTGGATCCCAACGATCATCTTAACTAAGTGCAATTTTACGTTTAATAAGTATTTTACTCCATTTACACATTTTTTTAGGATTTGCATCGATGTAATACTCGTCTCTATAATATTGTTTAAAATGAACCTTTTTTGTAAGAAAAGTTGATAATGTGACACTGATTTAAATACCATCTCATCATGAATGAAATTGTTTGGAAAGAGGGAATATTGACTGACCTGAAATGTAAGTAACAAATGTCTTCTGTAATGAACGGTAAGATTGAAGGAAATTTCGGCGAATTGGACCAAGAGATTGTAATAAAAAAAGGAGTGGTAGTAGAAGACTATATTACAAAGAAAAAAGGAACAATGAAAAAAATGCTAACTCTCGGTTTCAGTACCATTGAAATAAGAACCTTCGACGTCACAAGAAGAATGAATAAGCAAATATTGATAAAAGTATAGAAGCAACGAGGAAAATAAGAGCCGCTATCTGTCGATATTTTTACATATTGATTCTGAATGTTAACAGGATATCTCAAAGTATACCTGAGTATAGTCGATACACTTAAAGAATTGAATAAAGTAAGAAACTTGAAGCTCGATTTTAGACCTCCAGTAGATGGTGAAAAATATTGATAATTGCAAATCAGATACATAAATCCAATTTTGAGGAAAAACACAAATGCTAGTGTAGCATTTGGAAGCTAACTGTAGTTTTTAACACTTCATCTAAAAAAGAGAAATCATATTTATTCAAAGGTGGTTAAACAAATGAGAAATATAAAAGGCAAAAGAGACAGGAGAAGAAATTCAGATTGTCCAGCAAAGGAGAGGGGAATGAAATAAATCTAGCCTTTCAAGTATTTTGGTATGAGAGGAGAGTAGAAGTCGGAAGAAACGAGGAACGAAACGTTTAAAATGGCGATAAGAGGCGTAAACGCAATACTGAGAGAGTAGATAAAACCGCGAGATAACACGACTCTCCAGAATTTATTCTGGACCGAGAACATACGTAGAAGAGATGCCTATTCTCTACGTGTGATGAGAGTGGTGTGGAGAAAGTACAAGTTTAAAGGTAGAACATAGAATGAAAAAATAAGAAACAAAAGAAATAAATAGAAATCATGTCATTTCAAAAGTGATTAGGCAAAGGTCAAAGATATCAAGCTAAAACAGGCGAAGATGTGAAGCAAGAAGCAAATCAAACAAGGATATTCTGCAGAAACGAGCAAAAGAAATTATAGAGCGGAGAGCGAACGTGGACGGTAAGAAAAAAGTGTAAAGCTACGAATACAATACTAATTCCGCAATCGTCAGTGAAACGAAACGTATCAAGAATGTGGATTGAAGCAGATGCTCCTTGTGCTCTGAGTGGAAAGGCCTTGAACTGGCGTTGCAGAGTGAACCCTTGTTCTCTAGGCATGGAGGGGGTGGGCGGGGTAGGTTATCAGGGATAAGTCGGGTGAGCAGGGATGGGGCGGGTGAGTAGGGATTGGATGGCTGAATAGGGATGGGGCAGGTGAGCAAGGATGGGGTGAATGATCAGGGATGAGTCGGGTGAGCAGTGTTGGAGCGGGTGAGCAGGGATGGGGCGGGTGAGCAGGGATGGGGCGGGTGAATAGGATGGGGGTGGCCGAGCGGTGGCGGGCGAGCGGGGGCGGGTGAGCGGTGACGGGCGAGCGGTGACGGGCGATCGGGGGCGGGCGAGCGGGGGCGGGCGATCGGGGGCGGGCGAGCGGGGGCGGGCGAGCGGGGGCGGGCGAGCGGGGGCGGGCGAGCGGGGGCGGGCGAGCGGGGGCGGGCGAGCGGGGGCGGGCGAGCGGTGACGGGCGATCGGGGGCGGGCGAGCGGGGGCGGGCGATCAGGGGCGGGCGAGCGGGGGCGGGCGAGCGGGGGCGGGCGAGCGGGGGCGGGCGAGCGGGGGCGGGCGAGCGGGGGCGGGCGAGCGGGGGCGCGCGAGCGGGGGCGGGCGAGCGGGGGCGGGCGAGCGGGGGCGGGCGAGCGGGGGCGGGCGAGCGGGGGCGGGCGAGCGGGGGCGGGCGAGCGGGGGCGGGCGAGCGGGGGCGGGCGAGCGGGGGCGGGCGAGCGGGGCGGGCGAGCGGGGGCGGGCGAGCGGGGGCGGGCGAGCGGGGGCGGGCGAGCGGGGGCGGGCGAGCGGGGGCGGGCGAGCGCCGAAGCAATTTCGCCCGTGACCCAGATCGAAAGCGGAGCGTTGTGCTGCCGCCGCACTCGCTCACCCGCTTAAATTATTCTCGTATCAGCGGCAACTTCTTCGGGCGAATACCCCGCGCCGGTTCCCTCTTAATCTAAACGATCGCAGCTGCAACCAATTGAGATCTTCGTTCCATGGTACGTTTTTCGAATGCGCGGCAAAGTTACGCAGCTCTCGCGACTTGACATTGTATTTTCTTAAGCGACGCCGTTGGATATATCTAGATTGTTCCATTCTCGAGAAGATTAGTTTGATGTATTACATTACTTTCTATAATTGTCACATAATCGGGGTTAATAACGTAAGGTAATGTTGAATCTTGCATACATCTCCTAGCACTTAAAATTCCATAGAAAATTGCGTACCTGGTACCTCTTGGTGTCACCCAATTCGAATTACATTTTAAGTAATTGGCAATGTTTAAGGCATCCCGTTTTTCGTGGTAAAATTGAGTACCGCGCTAACTTGAATTTCCTATATCCTCCTCCATTTTGTTTATTTACTCAGTGTTAAACGAAACAAAGGTTTTTACATGTGGTGGCACGATCGTTACGTAATCATTTACGGCTTCATGCTCATGTTATGGGTATGTTGCAAAGGGAGGGGTATCCAAAACACTCCACATTCACGTTACTTCATTTGTATACGACACTCTACGTCTTTATTGTAAATATTTTTCTTTCATCCTTGGTAAATTTACTTCAACATATTCAATTTATTTGTGACATTTCAATATTTGATATCTCACAAATTGTCAGAGGTGATGGTTTTAGTATACTGACTACCTAATGGATTTTCAAAGTAAAACTTATTATTAATTTGTATTAATGTTGAACATAATTTTGAAATATCTGCAATTTCTTAAAATTCTTGAAATGAAGTATAGAGATAGCTCTTCATAACTTAAGCAGATTTTCGTGTTATTATACATTTTTATATAAAATATCTTTAATGGGGGAATAAATAAAGTAGCAATAAATCGAGGCGGAGAATAAGTTCGCGAATTTATTTTCAAGAATATCCTTTCAATCTAGGAAATAGCGTATCCTGGAATCCCCACCAAGCGAAATACTTCTCTAACAAATGTTGAGGACCTCAAGAGCTGAGAGGAAGTACGATCCGCCGACGCGTTATCGCGATGTGGGGAGGGATGGGACGACGGCGCCGCCGCCAACACTCGCGTCAACGTTGCGCGGACGAGCTCGTTTGCTCTGGCGGCGGCGAGCGCGGGGCGGAGCGGGGCGGAGCGGGGCGGCGCGGGGCGGAGCGGGGCGGAGCGGGGCGGCTGACGGATAGCCGTGGGGCGGGGGCAGAGCGGAGGCCGACAAATACCGGCAATTTCTCAGCGGCGCTGGGCCACGCGGAGAGGGGACGGCAGCGAGGAAAGGGCGGATCGTGGTTGCGGGGGTGGTACGAGGACGGTAGAGCACGTCGGGACGAGCGGGGAGGGTGAAGCGGGGACTTTGAAGCGACGTTGAAGCGGGGTCTTTGAAGCGGAGACGTTGAAGAGGGAAGAGCGAAGCGGAGGTGTGAAGCGGGGAGAGTGAAGCGGGAAAGGTGAAGCGGCGAAGGTGAAGCGGGGGTGGGTGAAGCGGGGGAGGGTGAAACGGGGATGGCGAAGCGGAAATGTGGCAGCGTGGGCAGTTCGGAGCTGAGCGGAGAGGGCAAAGCTGTGGGAGGCTGGGCGGAATGAGGGGTGGGATCGGAGGGGAGGGGGTGAGCGGGGAGGGGGAGAGCGGGGAGGGGTCGCGATGTTATTGCGCGTCGCCTCCTGTCCGCGCGCCGATCGGCACTGGGCCTCGCGCTTTGTCACGCGGACTTATCTGCTCGTAATTTGCCCGTCCCCCCGCCGCCGCCGCCGCCGCCGCCGACCCTGAGTGCGCCCCGCCCCGCCCCGCCCCCAATCATCGCTCATGCGGAGCCCTCCAACAGGTTCTCGCCCTCTCTCTGGCGACGGCGCCTCCGATATCGCCCGGACGACCTTGTCCCCGCTCCGTTACATTCGTCTTGAACGTCGCCTACCTCGCGTCAAGATTCGGCCGCTTGAACTCTGGAAATTACTTTCCCCAAATACGGTTTTATTTTTGATTACAGCCGTGAATGAAGTTTGAAGTGTTTCAGATGCAACTATCAATAAAGATAAAAAAATAACAATTTTAAGAAATAATATACTTATTAACGTCTGGCGGTGTCTCCCGCTCTCATTCGGACGCTGATGTCAGGATTTGGTTTCTATTTGCTATTAGAATTTGAGAGTTAATTTTATGTTTGATTACCATGGTGAGTGCTCCTTTTAAAGTTTTCAATGTGGTGATCAATGTACAATTACAGAATATTACATTATGAAATTTTAATGAGACATATCTTCGGTGTAGTCGTTTCCTGATAACAACATGACGCCGAAGTCTCTCGTCCGTCTCAGTCGTCTCGACATCTGATCCCGCGCTTCTTCAGAAAAGATTTGGCCGCTGAATATTGCCCTTCACTCTTGAAGTAACTTCGCTGAACTCTTATTTTGTGTTTGAAGGAAACCGTGAATTCATCTCTAAGATTGTCAATGAAACAACCAATGTTGGATAAAAAACAATGTATTAACAAGTACGATTCCATTTGAGAATTAAAACGTGGAGCAATATAGCATCCGCCTAGAAATGTGCTTGTGAATAATATAATGTGTTGAGACAAAACATTCATAAAATGAGTATGCATTAGATGATGTTAGCTTGATTTCAAGCTTGACCGTTAAATCATATAATTAGAGTAAAGTAAATGTAAAGTAAACTAAATGTAAATGTAAAATATCTGAAGTAAATGTAAGTATTTAATAATATAAATATTTCTTTGTTTTGTTCTTAACGATCTGAAAAACTATGTGGTCATTTTGAATTAGATAAAAGCATCCAATATACTGTTCTACCGTTTATATCTTTAACTTTGTCATTGTCACAGCCGTCATGAAAAACCTTTACTGCAAAACCTCTTCGGAGTATTCGCTCAGGTTCTTGATCTCATTTTGTATTTGAATTTTGTTTTCTTAAGATACATATCATATCGCAAATTGTTGGGAACAACGTTGACTGGAAGAGCTATGATTTGTCGGAAATCAATAGGAAAATATTAAGAATTATTGTATAAAAATGACATTTTTCAATGATATAGAATTAAACATCACATTTAAATATAGAGTTGGATTTCAGGAGAAAATTTAAATTCGTGCTGAAATCATTATAAAACTCTTATGAAATATTTTACAGATGGACATATCTTTGAAATAACTTTTATTCTGGTATACCTACGTTTGAAATAACATGCATAGAAACTGGATTCGCAACATAAAAGTGTTATTTTGGTGGTTCACCTAGGATGTATGAACAACATATTTCAAAAGCAAAACTTCGGAATTTTATTTTTCACACAGAGATGATGTTAGTTCCAATATGGGTTCAGTAATGGAGAGTTGTTGCAGAGTTATCCAAATTTGTATTTTCCGAGATACCTGAATTTTTATTCATGTTGCATGATTTGATTGATGCTCTGAAATGCGAGTCTGGTTACAATTGTTACACAAGTAATCAGGTTACGAATAAAATTGGATGTTGACCTGAAAATATCTTAGCACTGAAAAGTGATTTCTTGAAGTCTCAAATCGTAGCCGTCTTTGATAGGTTTGTTTTCTATTGTGTTCTAACTTGTGTTATGTGCACAATCAAAGTACACGCATTACATGTATTGTTTGGCGGATGGCAAAGCTTTGAGAGCCAGGAATGATATCCAACGAACAAATTGCCCGACCGAAAGATATTTGAAAAAATGCATTGCCGCTTATGCAAACACGAGGGTTTTCGACGCCCATCAGATATTAGCGGAGAGTATATGTAACTGCTGTGTATGACGAACAAAATCTCCGTGCATTCGCTGTGGTACACAATGCGGCAGCCTGTCAGACAATACGCACCACACTAGGAACTTTTGATCAGGTACACCACTTAAGTTACGTTTGAGCACCTTTATTCAGACAAGAGTAGGTAAATGTGAAGGTTTTTGTAGTACGCGCGCTCAAGCCAGTAAGATTGATAAAACTCAGATTAAGATTGTTTGGGAACATATTGTAATTCACTTTTCTCTTCTCTCTGAACCAATCCAATGCCGCTGACTTTTGTCATATTTCTGTATTTTCATACACACACACATATCATATATATATATATATATATATATATATATATATATATATATATATATATATATGTGTGTGTGTGTGTGTGTGTGTGTGTCTGTGTGTGTCTGTGTGTGTCTGTGGTTACTAGAACGTATGAATTAAGTCATGAATAGGATGTACGTCACAGCGTTGAAATATTTTGAAGTAATGTGAGAGTTTTTATTTGCAATTAAATCCCTATTTTAATTTCCCTTTTATTCTGCCATTAACAATTTTACATGATTGCTACCAATTCTATAATTTACTGTGATTCTTGCCATTTCATATTTCAACGTATGCACGAGCATTAGTAGCACAGTCGGAACCCAATGCTCCACTGCAATATGTCCTTTGGTATTTACTAGGCTGTCTGGGTGACGCCGCGTCCATGGCGAAGGTGCCGACGTTTCGATCGCCATTCTGCGACCTTCCTCAGGGCGTATTGTCCTGAGGAAGGTCGCAGAATGGCGACCAAAACGTCGGCACCTTCGCCATGGACGCGGCGTCACCCGGACAGCCTAGTAAATACTGACTCCGGCCGCGGAAGCCTACGCTCTCACATGTCCTTTGGTACTTGCGCATACTCTTTTTTAATGACTGCTGCCAAAGTGTCAAAGTCACACTGCTTTCTGACATACTCTTTCACTTTCAAATACCCCCAGAGGAAAAGATCCAATGAAGTCAAGTATGGACTGCTCGCTGATCACTTAACATTTCCGCACTTTTTGGTGACTAACCGAACTCGTTCGCATGCAGTGTCTTTATTGTTTGCACATCCAGAGTCGCGTGCCTCGCCCTCTCCCGTCTTCATCATCTTTGCACCATTACAGGCGTCTGCGATTCTTTCCTAGCTGCTATCCGAGCACGGAAAGTAATGTGCGGTCTCTGCACTATCCTCTTGCAGCAGCAAGAAAGAAGAATTAGATACTAATTGTATCGTCGTAAGTATTGACATAGAATATAGCAAAATAAAGCACTACAGATAATAATATTACACCGTTTTTTCATAAAATAGCAGTAAAATAAAAATAGGGATATATTTGTGGATCACTCTGTACTAGTGAAGGGTAAGCAGAACAACCCCGCTAGAGGCTGAAACACGATAGATCCTGCTTCAGCCCACATTCGACCCAACGAACCCAGAAATGTAAATCGAGCGTACCGGCTTCCCCGTTACGAATCACCCCACACGAAGCGCCATTACAATACGGAGGTGCAAATCACAGATCGCATCTGGGGCACGTCCTCCTCGCTCCAATTCTGCCCGTCGGCTCTGCGCTGCGCTGCGCTGCTCCGCGCCCCGTAGCTCGCGCCCGCCCCCGCAGGCTTCCCGGCGCGCGGGGGCGGGGGCGGGGGCGGACGCGCGCGCCCGGATTAAGACGGCCGCAAGTTAAATGAAAGATTCCTATCGCCCATTAAGTCCCGGACGCTTCATATTAATTAATCCTCGATGAATTATTCAGCCGCGGCGCGAGCGAGTGAGCGAGCGAGCGGGCGAGCGCGGGAGGAGCTGGCATGTGGGGCTCAAGGCCACGCTCGAGTCCCGTGCGGCGCCTGCCTCTGCGCAGGAACTCTATTGCGGAGGCGCTGTTTTCTTTCGGCCAGCTGTATGGTCTAGGAGTGTAGTAATGAAGGCCCGAAATAGGAAGCAATGTTAAAAGGTGTATGATTTATTTATTCTTAGTCCATATGTTTAAACCCCACCTTTATTATTATTGAAAATAAATTCACAATTTTTATAGCAACAGTTTAGAGGATATAATTTACCTTATCATCAGAGAAGAATATATTTTTGAAAATAATTCATATTATCATTCAATGTAAAAGAATTAATGACAATTACGATTTGATCAAATTAGAAACTAATTCTATCCTGATAATGAGGAAAAAAATATCCTTGAAAATGTTGCTATAAAAATGCCCCTGGTTCGTGAATTATATATTTATTTCCAGTAATAACAGAGTGTTCTAAATACATGGACCAAAAATAAATAAATAATTATAATACGAACAGATATATAAACAATTAATCATATATTATATAACACGAGATTTTTAATTGAGGTGGTTGTTCTTGTTGTAGATAAGTTCCTGATACGGCCACTCCTAATGTGGGTAAGCTAACCAAACAATCTACTAAATGGCGTCAATATACAGAAGGGTACAATCTAGTCACTCTAGTGTGTCGCTTGATAGTTCATCATTTACCCGGGTTTAATAAAATAATGTTAGTTCAGGTTTTGTGTTATTCGTATACCAATTCTTCAATTTCAATGTAAATCTCCTTTATTTTACACACGTAAAACTTTTTTCACAAAAACCATCGTATGCTATTTTTTTTAATCAAATCATTTTCTTGCCTTCAGAGCAGCTCCTGATAGGGTCGCACAGATACCTCCGGATCTGACCAACAAACAGTTGAGAATTGTCTAATAAAACCATCCAAACACTTCCAGTGATTCGATTTTCTCTTACAGTTTATAGCACCTGCTCATTGAAATTTATTTAAATACATTTTAATCTTAAATTTGATTAAAAATATACTTTAAAGAACATTGCTATTCACAATCGTCATTTAAATATCAAAAAACATTATTTATTATCATGTATATTTATTTTGCATAAAATCATTTTATTTTACCACAAGTGCATTATGAAACTGAAAATAATCGATTGTTTTTAACATGTATGAAGAATAACATAATATGTCCACGTTGACCTGATAGAGCCACCAGGGAGAGAGTTAAATGCAAAGTCTTGTGTGGATGCGGAAAATCTGTTTTAATGTACAAGTGGATTTGGACGAAGTCTTCGACCAAAGTTCCAATGTGATTTGTGCCGGTAGTTGCCATTTGACCAAACAACGCGTCAAAATTGTAAATTGAAAAAAAGAAACGAAATTCTAAGGAGGTTGGTCTCAAGAATGAAACACATTTAAGTTAACTGCTTTGTGCGAAGTTAATGTTCAGAGTTGATTTTGGTTTTGGCCTTATAGATTAAAGTCTAGGGGATCCAATAGACTTAGTGATTAATTTACAGTAGAGCCAGGTTGTTTGGAGTAATTTAAAAATATGCATTTAACAAATTCTGATCATTCTTTTAAAAAATGTGGATATACGTTAATGAAATATATCTGATTAGGAAATCCGTTGCAGCTAGAATATTAATGTAATATTTCCACGCTGTAATATTTTGTTTTACCATAAATATAATAATGCAATATATAGAATGTCACAATAGTGTATGCCTAGTATAAAGAGAGAATCCAAGAATACATTTTTAAAGGAGTTGTGAAGTTGTTTCTTTCAAGAGAGAACATCAATCAAAGTCATCCACTAAACGTACGACATGGCACTGACATCCAAGGAAATGTGCCTATTTGGTTTCGCTGCTTACTCGAAGCGAGCAAGGCACATCTTAAAAAGGACAACACCATGTTTTACTTTTCTTCTAAATCCTGTTCTCTTTAATTTTACATTTTTATTTCCTGCTACGTTATTCGCGATTTTCATTCTAAAACACCACTCCACACAAACGACTAATTACCCAAAACATAGGCTTATGTTTCGTTTGATACCGTGTAAATTCCTCTGATATGAGAAGGCTTTAATGCGGTATTCTCGGTTTCCTGTAATTTTATTATTCTCATTATAACCACAACATTTTTGTATTCAAATAACAGTGTCTCTTTTTCATGCCTGTTATTCGATACCATAATCCAACCAGATGAACGTATTTTCATTAAATTAACGATTTGTACTGAATATTGTTCCGTAAACTCATTTCCGTTTAAAATTGAATGTGACAATCATTCGCAATATACGTTTTTTGAATCCATATTTTCGTTGAGGTACAGAGATGCATGAAATGGACTTAACGAAACATATAAAGTTTGTCACTAGCATCCCATTATCTGTAACATTTGTCGAGGATTTAATGACAAAATAATTGCCTGTATGTGCATAGTATCAAGTGACACGCTTTGGCTTCAAGGTAGGCTGACGATTGTAGCTGTAGCAACGGCGGCTGAATAGTTTACAAGGATGATTGATAGGCGAGGAAATGCTGTTTAACTTAGTCACTCATCAATTTTCCTTCCAAGATCACAATCGCAAATTTTTAAATCGATTAAATTGCCATTCGAAATATGTAAGTATTTTATTAGACAAAATGTGCTTAAAGTTGACTTAAGAGCTTATTTTTGAAGTTTCGAGTTTCCTCCCCGGACACCCTGTGTACTAATTATTCCACATAATTTATATTTCCCTTTCCTAGTATGTGAGAGTGAAAAAAAGTGTATTTGAGGAACTGGGTTCCAACACCAAGGGCATTGGTACAAGATGGAGTCAATAATTGCCACCCTGATGCACTGGAAAGTAAAGTACAGAAATGGTCATAAAGACTATGTCGGTGTAATGATCCTGGGTCACGGGGTAAATCTTCGCAGAGAAGTGGTTCCAAAAAGCGGTTGTTACCTTGCGAGGCCGTTCTAGGTCGCAGTCGGTAAGCAGGCGGCGAAAAATAGAAAATGTAGCTCTGGCAGAAAAGGGAAGTAAGCAGTATGAAAAAATCTGTCCGAATTTGTAGTACCATTAGTTTTCATTTATTTCAGAATTGTCTGCCCTACTTTCATATGTTGCCATACGTTTCAGGTATTAATATATTCTTATGACTATCCATTTTCATTTTTATCAACAAGTAACTTCAAGTGGTCATTGGTGGTAAAAGTGAAATTTTTAATATTAGATATAACAGAAAACGAAATTATATCTTTTGTTTCATTTTAAATAAATTTATATCTTCTTCAAAAAATGTATTTTAATGTTCGTGGTTTTCCTTATCCGTCTAAGTTTACAGATGTCATCAACTACAACATAATAAATAACTGAGACCTTTTGAAATAATAATAGATTTTACCACATTGCGTTTGTCCTTACTATTGAGATTTATATAACAACCATTGCCCAATCCACCACAAAATGTCTCAATTATTTTGAAAATTCCACCAAATTTCATTCGCCCTCTTTATTTATCCTTCTCCAATTTGTTTTCAACGAGGTCTTCTCTGATTAGAAATTTCATTGCTCGACATTTTTGCCTCCCCCAGCTTCACAACCAAGCGAACGCGCGTGGTCTTGTACTGGCCCACCCCCTCCACCCGCTTCGGGAAACTGGCTGCAGTCGGGCTGGCGCCAGCTTTTGTCCCATTGGCGGGCGCGCCAGCGGCCGCAACGCAGCGCCCGCCGGTGCTCTGTTGTTTTTTTATTATTATTATTACGGCCGTCATCACGACGGCGGCGATGATCGTATTGATTCGCCGCGGCGCGCGCGGCCGTTGTTCTAATGGGTCCTTTTGTTGCGCCCGCCCTGACCGCTGACGGCGCGGCGGCTCGCGCGTAAAAACTGTTAAATACCGAGTGCGCGATCCTGCGCGGCCAGCGGGCGCTCAGGCCAACTGGGCCGCAGCGTGGCGTGGCGTGGCGTGGCGTGGCGTGGCGTGGCGTGGCGTGGCGCGGCGTGGCGCGGCGTGGCGTGGCGCGGAGCGGCGTGGCGTGGCGTGGCGCGGCGCGGCGCGGCGCGGCGCGGCGCGGCGTGGCGCGGCGTGGCGCGGCGTGGCGCGGCGTGGCGCGGCGTGGCGCGGCGTGGCGCGGCGTGGCGCGGCGTGGCGCGGCGTGGCGCGGCGTGGCGCGGCGTGGCGCGGCGTGGCGCGGCGTGGCGCGGCGTGGCGCGGCGTGGCGCGGCGTGGCGCGGCGTGGCGCGGCGTGGCGCGGCGTGGCGCGGCGTGGCGCGGCGTGGCGCGGCGTGGCGCGGCGTGGCGCGGCGTGGCGCGGCGTGGCGCGGCGTGGCGCGGCGTGGCGCGGCGTGGCGCGGCGTGGCGCGGCGTGGCGCGGCGTGGCGCGGCGTGGCGCGGCGTGGCGCGGCGTGGCGCGGCGTGGCGCGGCGTGGCGCGGCGTGGCGCGGCGTGGCGCGGCGTGGCGCGGCGTGGCGCGGCGTGGCGCGGCGTGGCGCGGCGTGGCGCGGCGTGGCGCGGCGTGGCGCGGCGTGGCGCGGCGTGGCGCGGCGTGGCGCGGCGTGGCGCGGCGTGGCGCGGCGTGGCGCGGCGTGGCGCGGCGTGGCGCGGCGTGGCGCGGCGTGGCGCGGCGTGGCGCGGCGTGGCGCGGCGTGGCGCGGCGTGGCGCGGCGTGGCGCGGCGTGGCGCGGCGTGGCGCGGCGTGGCGCGGCGTGGCGCGGCGTGGCGCGGCGTGGCGCGGCGTGGCGTTCGCTGGCCAGGGTAGGGTTGCGCAATGAGAGGCGTCACAAATTTATTTCGTTTGGAATGAGCTTCTGGTGCGATAGCGGTTGCTTACAAATATTATACAAATAGAATACTAGGGTGATAGAACCATATCCCTTTGAACATTAAGAATCGGAATATTCAAATGAATAACGGTCAATAGGTTGGTTGTTAGTGATTGTGGGCGCGTCAACTATAGAGGTCATTAGTTCCGTAAGTGAAGTGCATGTTTTGTGGTCGATATGTGACGGTGATCTTCTCCCGCTGGATGGCGAAATTCGGCGCGAACCTACCGTCGGCTAGCTTCACCAGGTATCTCCCACCAGCTGGTCACTTACCCAACCGGAACCAGCTCTAAGCTCCCGATCGGTCTCCCCAGCATGTAGTGTAGTGCATGTTATTGTAAGTGTGTGTAAGGGACGAGGATAGGACAAGGGAGAGGGAGAAAAGATAGCACGCGATCTGTGGCCGATTTGGTAGGATACTGCTCCGGCATTCGCCTGTTTTTGGTGGGAGAAACCGCGGAAAACTACCATTCAGAGCAGCCGGTCGCTGGAATTCTCCTCCAGACAGCGACTGGATTCGACATACCTATCAAAGCTAGTGCCGAAAATCATGGCCCTGTCAGGTCTCAAATCTAGAATCTCCCAGTCAGAGGCACTACAATGACATCAGTTGATGTATTGTGACGTCAGTGACGTCAGTCAGGGTCGTATTGTGCAATGAAAGGCGTGACAAATTTATTTCATTTGGAATGTGCTGGTTTTGATAGTGCTTGCTTACAAATACTACACAAATACGAATAGATAGTGATTTGATAAAACTACATAGTGATCCCTTTGAAGATTAAGACTCGGCATATCTAAACAAGTACTAAAATATAAATTTTAGTCTTCTTAATTGGTTTTATAATTGTAATTAGTGTTGGCAGAAGATTAAGAGTCGGCATATCTAAACAAGTACTAAAATATAATTTTTAGTATTCTTAATTGGTTTAAAATTGTAATGTAGTGTTGGCAAAAAAACCTGATGTATTCTTCATGTTTAAATGCCATTGTCTTTGTAAGCAAAATGTCCATAAAATTTAGGTTCTGAATTTTTACCTTCTGAGGAACCTTAACCAACATTGTAGCTCTTCAGTTATTATTATCACTGTAAGAAATTTCTGTTTTCATCTTCAGGAAAGTCAAAATATAAGTACACATTTATTTTTCTTTGAAGTATACATGTGCTTATAACAATCATACAATTTCCCTACTACAATTACTAATTGAATATATAACCAGAGGGTTTTTAGTAAGAGCTGTAGTAGGTTAGTTCGAAATGACTGTAATATTTTCGCTTTATCTTTTATTTACGTCATCTTGAATGAGCTGCAAATCACCACTCTTCTCTAATAACAAGTTATTTTCGTAAGTTGTTATTTCAAATGATACATTAGAAATTGGATTTACTGCATACTTATAGATACATTATACTGAGTTCTTATTAACCTGCTTCCAATCGAGTCATTTTTCTACGTCCATCACTTGCTCACGAGGCTCTTACGAAACGCTGTGTCTGGCGGTGGTGGCGACATGAAGCCGGAAGGGTTTCGACAGTCCCGGCGGATACGTTGCAAAGAAACCCCCCGCGACAACAGCGTGCGAGCGAGGAGCGCTAGAAAGAAACAATGCACGGTTGGGCGGGACGATATTTATCTTGCGTAGCGCCCCGCGCCGCGCCGCGCCGCGCCGCCCACAAGGAAGCGAAGTGGGAGAGCGCCTCTTCATTATACGGCATGTTTATTCAACGGCGGCTGCGGCGGCGCACGCTGCCGTGGCGGTGCGCCGGGGCAGCGATATTTAATTTATTATTTAAATCGCGCGCTCCTACGACGCTCGTGGAGCCGCGTCCGGCAACAGGTGACGAGCGGAAGCCGCCTGCTGCTCGTTCCCAGCGGAAGGGCAGACGCCGTGTGCTTCGCTATGCAAAGTGGCGGTTGGGAAGTTCGCGGTAAATAGTCCTCGGGGCCTGGGTGGCCGGGTTTAGTTGAGTTTCGAAAGGACGTGATTTTCGTTTGTTACGAAGTGATGTTCGAATGGCAACTATTATAGGGAAGATTGTTGATAGCTAATAACAACCATCGATAGATATGTTTCTTAACCCGGCTGTGTACCTTTTTTTTTTTCTTTTTTTCAAATTCACTCCCTCTTATGGTCCTTGGATCCAAACGAACCCTTTTAATTTCTCATGCACATTAGTTATTTTTTACAGTTACCATATTTAGTGTACAAATATAGAAAAATAAAAAAATTCGAAATTTTAATTATACACATTTTTTTAAAAAATTTCTCTCGGTTCTCACCAAGGTCGAATCAATTAGTTCATTAATTTATTAAACGTACTGCTTTGAAAATCTGACTTATTAGAATATTTTAACACACATTAAGATATTATATTTCAGAACATTGTAAATGAGTGTAAGTTTAAGAATGAAGTGATAAGCGCTCTTTTGGCTATATATTCCTATATATAATACACACACATATAAATCATACACAAAACAATTAGGTACTGAGGATCAAAATAAGCATTTCTTATTCACATTTTACTATATTTTGCATGTATACTTATTTTCTTAAGAAACTGTACACGTTTCTGAGAAAAATATTTCTCTTCGTTTATTTCTTTCGTTTACAATAAACTAACTATTTTTCATTTTCGCTAGTGGTTCATGTGCAGCTTTAATATTTCACAGATGACGTATGGAGAGATAGTAAATAGACAGAGATTGCAGTGAAAAACCGACCTACGCAATTGGGAGACCTACAGTGTTATTCGTCTTTCTTTGAATAGTATAATTGCGTCTTGTCTGGAGACATCTTCCCTTTCCCTAGCTACGCCTGCAAAATATGAGGCTCTGGAAACCGTTATCTGTTTATACAGGTAGAAATATTTCCAAGTTTTTACCACAGTTTTTAAGAAGAACAGAGCTTCTCAGAATTTATTTCATAAAGAATTAATATCTTTTATTAAAAAACCTTTACTCTCCTAATTTATAAATCTATGCCCTGTAAAGTCGACGAAATATATTCAAAGGCCAAGCGATAACAATTACAGTACGGTACCATTATTAAAGTGAGTAATAAAATTATGGAAGATGGTGTGAATTATAAGCTTTTATTCCAAATTACATGTTCACAAATATTTGATACTATTCACATCGTCTTTTCATTTCATTCCTGCCTCCCATTTTAGGTACACACATCTCGTTCTCTCATTCCCAATTTATCTCCCCTCAACCCATTCCTTTGCTCTCGATTAAATCACCCTGACGGCACACATTTCCTGCCCAACACTACCCCACAACTCTTTCCTCCCACCTTCGCCCCATTACTTTTTCAGCATTTCCCACGTGGACCAGCCGAGCGTCGGCGGCCATTGCCCCCCACCCACCCCGCTGCTCCGCGGGCGGCGGGCGCCTCCTTCACAGCCCACCCCTCAGCGAATCTTATCGGCGGCGCGCGCGCGGCGATTTCTCACACCTGTCGGAGTGGACGAGCGCGCCCGGCGGGGCGGCGCTGAGTTGCAAGGGGCGGGGAGGAGGGGGGTGGCGTCGCGGGGTCGGAAATCCGCTGCCCCCCCCCCATCTCTCTCGAAAAATGAACGTCGTTCCTTATAACGGCGGGGTGACAGCGCAGAATGAATTGTCCGTTCGCGTCCGTTCGCCTCGGCTTCGCCCGGCGCAGCGTTGGCCGTCGGAATCAGGGCCGTCGCGGCGGCCGAGTCGGTGGCTGGGCGGTGGCTAACAGTCATAGCGGAGGAGTTATATTTCTTTACTGACGGGCTCAGCTTGTTTCTTGGTTCGTTCCATCGCGTGTAACTTCCATGGCTCGCGACACTCCGTTTTTCCTGTCAAATTTTGTTATTCTGAATAGTTTGAGATATGAGTTGGGTTTTCTCTTCAGCATTTTATTGTTTTAACAAATGTGTTTTGAATATTATTCGTATTTGACCAGTTTGTGCTGGAACATTTCATATCTATATATTATTAATTTTCTCTATTGGAATTGAAACATTCACTAAACATTGTTTTCTTAACCCAGAACATCCCAAAGCAACATAATTAACAATCTAAATGTTGCTGAGGAAATGTTAGTGGCGGTTTGAGAAGCAACGGTCAAAGAGACAATGATTGTTACTTGTAGAGGAATAATGGCTTGGAAGCAACATTCTACCATGGCTGTTACCAGTAAACGTTTAAGGGATTTGTTGGTAAGTTACGTTTTGGGATTGTGATGAAAAAATAATATGAGGAGGTGTGTTAGTGCGGGAGTTGTTGTGATGAATGTGGTGGTGGATGAGAGGCGGTCTCAGTAACTAGTGTTAGAAAATTGATCAGACCGCAAAGTTTGACGGGAATGTAGTTAGAGATTGTAGTGTTCTGATGGAGTATGTGGTAGAAATAATGGAGTTATACCTATCGGCCAGCAATGGTGATTTGCAAGTCCTGATAGAGGTGAATCCCGGCGGGGTTAACCCTTCTTCGGCAGTAAGCGCCAAAAAAAGGCTTCGAGCAAGAATTTATTTCGTGCTGGAGACGGACGCGGCGGGCATGGTAATGTCGTCAGGGGGCGACGGGCACCGACGGACCGAGGCGGGGCTGGGCCCGAGGCGCGGGAGGCGGCGGCGCCGGCGGGCAGCGAAGGCCAATCACGGGCGCTGTCCCGCGGGACCCGTCGAACGGCGTCTCGGAACACGACGTCACTCAGCTGTCGCCCGCCGCGCGCCCCCGCCGCCCCCCGGGCGACACCTGCCACCCCGCGCCGCCCCCTCCCGGCCCCTCGCCGAGCTGACACGTGGTCGGCCGGCGGAGGCGGCGGCGGCGGGCGCGGTCGCGCGTGGCCGGAACGCTAAGCAGCTCCGCGGCACAGGCGAGGCCGCACCGGTGTTCTACGCCCGCCCTGCCCGACAGCTGCTGCTCTTCTTTGCTTGTCAGAGTCAATCATTCGTTGTTAAGTCCTATCGACACTTCTCACTTTTCTCTATTCTTGAACTAGATTTCTATGCATTTATTTACATGCTCATAGTAGTTCGAGTGGCGCGTGACCAATGACTGTTGGTACTCAGGCAACCATTCGATTCATTACACACACACACACACACACACTCACACACACACACAATGTGTGTGTTTCTGGGAATCAGACTATGCTTTCTATGTTTTAGGTCCCCAAATCGGAGTCCGGTGTCTATTTTGTCTATGTTCGGTGTTGCATGAGGTTACCTACATAAAAAAATATGCGACGAAGTTACATGGCCTTCAGGTTTGGTTTCAGCGTCCCCCAAAACAGATAACATGGTCTCACTTCTTGGTTAGAAATATCTTTCATTTTTTATATTTTTTGAGATTATGTCAAAATGTGATGCGTTGGAGTTTAATGGACACTGAATTCGGATTTAGCGACCTCAAAATCATATAGAAAAGATACCCAGAGAAAAACAAGTTTAATTGTGAAGCTGTGTCATTCGCCAGTGCTTCAGACAGTCATTATTTAGAATTTCAATCGGCCAATATGTTTTCCTTATGCAACCATAAGTAAGTATTCACACATGTTTTCTCCTTATCAGAATTTCCTCTGTTAGTTAGTAGATTGTGTTTGTGTCTTAAATTTATTGTTTGTTCTCATGGCGTTTGATATATTTTGAGCAGAGAACTAGGCATTAAGGCTAAATGCACCGAAAAATACTTGTAGGAAAATTCGAAAGATCGCAGCACTATCACAAGGGAATTTACTTTACTGATAACGTCTGAACCAATGGTCCGATTTTCGATTTGTAAACGGCATTTGACGCCTTTTTAAAATAGAATTTACGATACGATGACCTTTTCCCAAAAATCTAGCAAAAACGCGAATTTGAAATTAATTCTCAAACTTCCGAGAACAAATTTAAAAATGTGGCCTTATGGCGACATACTTCCTCAATCCAACGCCGTGACAATCATGCAAATCGGACGAATAGGAGCGTCGTAAAGTGAAATTTACGAAAACACCTCGCCCCCTCCCACTTCCTCTTGTGCGCCGTTTCGTCCCCTGTATCTTTGAATAGTTCGATTGGAATATTATCTCGACCCAGCAAGTCGATCAACTGGGGGATCGACCCAGCAAGTCGATCAAGTGAGGGATTGACCCAGCAAGTCGATCAAGTGAGGAATCGACCCAGCAAGTCGATCAAGTGAGGGATCGACCCAGCAAGTCGATCAAGTGAGGGAACGACGCAGCAAGTAGAACAAGTAGGGGGATCGACTCAGCAAGTCGATCAAGTGGGGGATCGACCAAGCAAGTCGATCAAGTGGGGGATCGACCCAGCAAGTCGATCAAGTGGGGGATCGACCCAGCAAGTCGATCAAGTGGGGGATCGACCCAGCAAGTCGATCAAGTGGGGGATCGACCCAGCAAGTCGATCAAGTGGGGGATCGACCCAGCAAGTCGATCAAGTGGGGGATCAACCTAGCAAGTCGATCAAGTGGGGGATCGACCAAGCAAGTCGATCAAGTAGGGGATCGACCCAGCAAGTCGATCAAGTGGGGGATCGACCCAGCAAGTTGATCAAGTGGGGGATCGACCCAGCAAGTTGATCAAGTGGGGGATCGACTCAGCAAGTCGATCAAGTGAGGGATCGACCAAGCAAGTCGATCAAGTGGGGGATCGACCCAGCAAGTCGATCAAGTGGGGGATCTACCCAGCAAGTTGATCAAGTGGGGGATCGACCCAGCAAGTCGATCAAGTGGGGGATCGACTCAGCAAGTCGATCAAGTGGGGGATCGACCCAGCAAGTTGAACAAGTGGGGGATCGACCCAGCAAGTCGATCAAGTGGGGGATCGACCCAGCAAGTCGATCAAGTGGGGGATCGACCCAGCAAGTCGATCAAGTGGGGGATCTACCCAGCAAGTTGATCAAGTGGGGGATCGACCCAGCAAGTCGATCAAGTGGGGGATCGACTCAGCAAGTCGATCAAGTGGGGCATCGACCCAGCAAGTCGATCAAGTGGGGGATCGACTCAGCAAGTCGATCAAGTGGGGGATCGACCCAGCAAGTCGATCAAGTGGGGGATCGACCCAGCAAGTCGATCAAGAGGGGGATCGACCCAGCAAGTCGATCAAGTGAGGGATTGACCCAGCAAGTCGATCAAGTGAGGAATCGACCCAGCAAGTCGATCAAGTGAGGGATCGACCCAGCACGTCGATCAAGTGAGGGAACGACTCAGCAAGTAGAACAAGTAGGGGATTGACTCAGCAAGTCGATCAAATGGGGGATCGACCAAGCAAGTCGATCAAATGGGGGATCGACCCAGCAAGTCGATCAAGTGGGGGATCGACCCAGCAAGTCGATCAAGTGGGGGATCAACCTAGCAAGTCGATCAAGTGGAGGATCGACCAAGCAAGTCGATCAAGTGGGGGATCGACCCAGCAAGTCGATCAAGTGGGGGATCGACCCAGCAAGTCGATCAAGTGGGGGATCGACCCAGCAAGTCGATCAAGTGGGGGATCGACCCAGCAAGTCGATCAAGAGGGGGATCGACCCAGCAAGTCGATCAAGTGGGGGATCAACCTAGCAAGTCGATCAAGTGGAGGATCGACCAAGCAAGTCGATCAAGTGGGGGATCGACCCAGCAAGTCGATCAAGTGGGGGATCGACGCAGCAAGTCGATCAAGTGAGGGATCGACTGAGCAAGTCGTTCAAGTGGGGGATCGACCCAGCAAGTCGATCAAGTGAGGGATCGACTCAGCAAGTCGATCTACTGTTGGATCCGTCCAACAAGTCGATCCGACTATCCTGAGTATTTTGACTATTTTGTTTATTTTGACTATTTTGACTATTTTGACTATTTTGTCTATTTTGACTATTTTGACTATTTTGACTATTTTGACTATTTTGACTATTTTGACTATTTTGACTATTTTGAGTATTTTGTCTATTTTGGCTATTTTGACTATTTTGTCAGTCAGTCAGTCCTTCCGTCAGTCCTTCCCTCAGTCCTTCCGTCAGTCCTTCCGTCAGTCCTTCCGTCAGTCCTTCCGTCAGTCCTTCCGTCAGTCCGTCAGTCCGTCCGTCAGTCCGTCCGTCAATCCGTCCGTCAGTCCGTCCGTCAGTCCGTCCGTCAGTCCGTCCGTCAGTCCGTCCCTCAGTCCGTCCCTCAGTCCGTCCGTCCGTCCGTCAGTCTGTCCGTCAGTCCGTCCGTCAGTCAGTCCGTTTGTCAGTGCGTCCGTCAGTCAGTCAGTCCGTTTGTCATTCCGTCCGTTAAGCCGTTCGTCCGTCAGGCAGGCAGTCTGTCAGGCCGTTCGTCCGTCAGGGCAACCGTCTTTCCGTCAGGTCGAGTGTCCGTCCGTCAGGCCGACCGTCCGTCCGTCAGGCCGACCGTCCGTCCGGCAGGCTGACCGTCAGTCCGGCAGGCCGACCGTCCGTCCAGCAGGCCGACCGTTCGTTCTTTAAGCCGACTGTCCGTCCGTGAGGCCGGCCGGCTGGCCGTCAGGCTGATCGTTGGTCCGTCAGGACGACCGTCCATCAGGCCGGCTGTCTGTCCGTCATGCGACCGTTAGTCAGTCTGTCTGTCCGTCGGCCCAGTTCGTCAGTGCGTCCGTCAGTGCGTCCGTCAGTCCGACCATCCGTCAGTCAGTCCGTCAGTCAGTTCGTCCGTCAGTCCGTTATTCCGTCCGTCCGTCCGGCAGGCCGACCGTCCGTCCGGCAGGCCGACCGTCAGTCCGGCAGGCCGACCGTCCGTCCAGCAGGCCGACCGTTCGTTCTTTAAGCCGACTGTCCGTCCGTGAGGCCGGCCGGCTGGCCGTCAGGCTGATCGTTGGTCCGTCAGGACGACCGTCCATCAGGCCGGCTGTCTGTCCGTCATGCGACCGTTAGTCACTCTGTCTGTCCGTCGGCCCAGTTCGTCAGTGCGTCCGTCAGTGCGTCCGTCAGTGCGTCCGTCAGTCCGACCATCCGTCAGTCAGTCCGTCAGTCAGTTCGTCCGTCAGTCCGTCAGTCCGTTATTCCGTCCGTCCGTCCGTCAGTCCGTCCGTCCGTCCGTCAGTCAGTCCGTCCGTCCGTCCGTTTGTTAGACCGTCCGTCAGGCGGTCCGTCATTCAGTCATTCAGTCTGTCAGTCCGTCTGTCAATCTTTCCGTCTCATCTTTCCGTCAGTCCGTCCATTCGTCAGTCCGTCCATTCGTCAGTCCGTCCAACCGTCAGTCCGTCCAACCGTCAGTCCGTCCAACCGTCAGTCCGTCCAACCGTCAGTCCGTTCATCCGTCAGTCCGTCCATCCGTCAGTCCGTCCATCCGTCCGTCCATCAGTGAGCCCGTCCGTCAACCATTCCGTCCGTCTGTCAGTCAGTCAGTCACTCCCTGTGTGTGCACGAATTATTTTTCATCTTTAGATAGAATTATAAACATTCTTTTATATTTTTTCTCATTCACTTTACCCTATGGTAACTATATCATTTATTCATTAGATTATTTATAGCAACCCAACAGTTCTCACTGTTGTTCGTCTTTTTGCATCTGAAGATAACATGCTGGGAAAATGTGCGGCACATTCCTAAACGCCCAAGCGTGATTGCGTGATATTTATGAATTTTCATACAAATATAATTTTGATCCTAAAAGATAAGATAATTTACAATCTGTTTATTAATTTTATCAAAATCACAAAGGATATTATTTAAACATTTCAAATACAAAGAAAAAAGTGATGGCATTTACGGAGAAACATTATACACACTTCTTGAAAAGTATGACATGTGGCCAGTTGGTCATTTAAAATATTTTTAAAATAATATAACCGGTTTAACAGAGGTAGATCTAGATGAAAAAAATCCAAAAGTTCCAGAAAATATACTGCTTGCTCGACCGCAAGGGAGAAGGGATAATCACGCGGGCACCAGGATTTCTGCGTCATCGGTATATTGTAGAGTTCCATGGTTCCGCGTTTTTGTTAGATTTTTGGAAAAAGGTCATCGTAGCGTAAATTCTATTTTAAAAAGGAGTCAAATGCCGTTTACAGATCGAAAATCGGACCATTGTTTCAGACGTTATCGGTAAAGTAAATTTTACTTATTTTGGTGCTGCCACATGGTGACTACAAATTGTACTAGTGTCGGGACATTTAGCCTTAATAAGCACATAATTAAGAAAATCAACACTTTTAATATCAAGATTAATTAGATATTGACGATCTCATCTCTAATCTCTATCATAGAAAGATCAAAATTGGATTAAATAATTTTGTGTAAAATCTATTGTCAGGGGTCAAAATTGGATAATGTCTGTGAAAGTACTCTTTAATAACCATAATGTGAGTTTAGTCAACATTTTATCAATACGTCACAATAAATAAAAGTAGAAATATGGTAAATTCTATAAATTTATTTTTAAGATTAGGGTCGTAACTACGTATGTTCGAACATGAAGTAACTTTTGACGTTCGCTTGGAGAGTAAAGAATAGGTTTCTTTCCAATTTGCTACACTTTTAACACTTCACCGAATCCGCGTTCGATGAAACATTGGGGAGGTCGCCAGGGCGGAAGACGATCTCGTTCAGAAAACGTCTTTGGACCTCGCTCGAGAGCAGCGAAAGAGGGTAGAAGGGCCGAGGAACTCTAGCTGTCAGTTGTTGCTCTCTTTTTTATTCGCGTTCAAACGTAAGGATATACTCTTTTTTCTCGTTTTCTGTAGGGAATGTATTATTTCTCTACCCTCATTGAATCAATATTTCCCTTTTTGACGGTAATGGTCATCCAAATGAACTTTAATATTATCGTCTACGAATGTTATTTTCTTTGTAATGAAAAAATAGTTTTTATTTAATTTTTTCATTAAAATACTGAACAATGATTTGACATTCTTTCCTTTTAATGTATAAGAAAAAAGATGAGTGAGTAAGAGAGAGAGAGAGAGAGAGAGAGAGAGAGAGAGAGAGAGAGAGTGTGTGTGTGTGTACATGGAATGTTTTAAAGTTCACAACAGAAAATATTCGCATAAAATACTCAAAATAATTTATCAAAGCACCAGCCTGGAGAGCCTAGACTGCTAGAGCTGAAGGTTCGTAGCTGCCTCGGTTCAAAGAGTCGTGAGTTCGAATTCCGACTCGGCCATGAATGTTATTGCCCGAATGTGTGTGTTTGTGCTGTCTCGAAGTGTTCCCTCTACATTAACAATCACAGTGGTCACTATATGACCTAGAAGTTAAAAAGCGATCTTAAAATTAAACCAAATCATCAAAGCATGTGAAATGAGTAATAATTCCGGTGATTCTTACAGTGTTTGTGTCGGAAGTAAAGGTTGATATACACCATTGCTTAAAGGACGGTGTTACTTAATGTGCGAGCAGGCACTAGTCGTATAAGTACTATGAAATAATTTCTAAACAATGGCCTTTACGATATCGTGCCAGCTCTGAACATAACCATTCTCACTCTCTACACCCAGCATCTGACCTCGTCAGACTTCAGCGAGGGAAGACGCAGCCCAAACGCACAACAGCAACAGCTGTCGCTCCGTGGTGAGAGGACGGCCTACGCGAAGAGCCGGCGGGCGAAGAGTCACCCTAACCTCCTCCTTGCCTCTTCCTTCCCAGTTTCTCCGCATTTTGCCTCGGTTATCTCCAACCCTCCCCGCTTCCACCCGTTCCCTGCGCCGGTCCACTTCGCCCCACCCCGTCCCCCATGCCTATGGTCCCGGCTCCACTTCCTCTCTCCACCCCACTTTTCGCCTTCTCCACGCCGCACCCCCTCTTTCGCCACGTTTCTCCGCTCCGCCTTGCCCCACCAAGCCTTGCCTCTTCCCGCAATCGCTGCGTCGTCAGTCGCAGTGTTATTACCTTACGCCCTCCTTAATCCCACGCCCCTGCCTCCGTCGATCCTCGCCCGTCCTACCTGCGTCCGCCTCAGTTGGTAGCGCTTCCGCAGACACGTGGCAATTAACCCCGCCGAGTCCACGTGGACGATCCCGACACGTGTCGCACCCTCCCATCGCCCCCCCCCCCGGCTACGTGACATCGTCCGCCCAAGCAAATTTTCACGCAAACACTCGTTGTGCAGCTCAAACAGAATCGGGGTTGATTTACTAACTGAATTAATTGTTAAACGGTTATTTTTTAAAGAATTACATCTCAAATTCTTGTAAATAATCCACGGAATGATTATGTCGAAAAGAAAGGCAATAAGTGTGAAAATTATATACATTTATCAATAAAAATTAGTTAAAAATTAGTGGTTTTACGTCGTCTAGTACTTATTCTCCAAAATTGATAAAATTAATTGACATTCTTTAAATTCTGTAGAAATACAATGACTATTCCATTGTAAATACCGATGTAAATGTATTTATGAAAATGAAGTTGAAAGGTTTTAGTTTTACTAAGAGCTGTATGTGTATTATAGAAAAGCTTGATACCCAGCTTAATTAAAAACGAAATGTATTTCATAGATTTTATTTCTTAAAAAAAAATTGAAAGAAACAAATGTGTCCGAAAATTACTGTACATTGCATGAATGAGAATATTTACATTTTAAATGATCAATATTAGAACTTAAAATTCTCGCTAACTTTCATTCGTCAACTATAAGCTCATTATTCAAGAAATTTAATGTAACATATTTAACCTCAAACTCACACACTTGCTTGCTCTAATGATAAAATGTTGACTTTTTTCCGATTCAAATGATCAATTGCAACTCGCCTACCAAAACGGCCAACGCCAAATACAATTGTGTATTGTTGGCGGTCTTCAAAAAGACGTAATAAAAAATGACGGGAGATAAACGTATTCTATTAATTTGAACCAAAGACGTTGGAATAGAATTAAACTAGACTCACTGAGAGCGATGATGCCGCAGAATAATTTGAATTTTTTGCATTCATTGTTGATTAACAGAAAAATGTGTGCCTTAGTTTTACATCTACAGAAGTAAACATTCAACTGAAAATTTTACTACGCTTTTATTGGCGAAAGAAGCTTGGCTATTTAAATAAAAAAATGCCTTTACATTTTATCACTAATCTTCAGAAGGAAAATGGCGAGTTTCTCTGAACTGTACTTGAAGTTCAAAGCAACGTCTCTTATCTTTGTAAAACGAAAGTCTAGCTTTTTCATAAAGGTTTCATGATTAGACGAACCACATCACTATGCTACTGCTTTTGTGTTTCTAAATTCATGTCATTGTTAGTTATTGAAACATGTTTTGATGGACTAACCCATGACTCAAAGAAAGATCAACTGTTGAAACCCACAGACAGACGTACATTTTCTGACCATAACACCGAAGGACAAACACAAATACATTTTTAAAGCAAGCTCCAAGCACAACAAAGGTTATACGTGCTCAGACGCTGTACAGTCGACTCGAACTGGCGGCAGCTCTCAGCTATCTGCATTGAAGCGCGTCTGTGTCAACATCACGTGGGCTTCCTCCAGCCCTTCCGTCCGAGGCTGCTTCTTGGCCGCTCTCTTGCACCGGTTCTTTCTCGGCGTCTATCGCCCTCTTCTCCATTCCACCTCTGCCTCTTCCTCCGTCGTCATGACCCGACCGACGCTACGTCTGTCTGCCTGCGCAAAATCCGGCGCCCGGGTGACTTCTCTAGACTACGCCGCACGACCGCTGTCTCTTGCCCACCCACGCCGCCCTTGTCGGCCGCGTCGCTCGAGGCTGCTGGCCGGCCCCAGACACCCACCGCACCCGCCATGACTCTTCCGACCTCCCTTCGACATCCCTCCCCCTTGTCTATCTTTTCCACGCACGCCTCACCCACCCATACTCGCTTCCCCTCTTCCCCCACGCTCGCCTCCTCCCCTCACCTCTACGTTCGCATCCACCCTAGGTCTCGCATCGCCTCCACCCTCACCTTCGCGTCCGCCTCCTCCCCCGCATGTTGCCTCCACCTTCCCGACCGCCTCCACACCCCGCCCCACACCCCTCTTCCATACCCCTTCCTCCGCACCTTGCCTCCACTCCCCTGCTTCCACACCGCGCTCTCACACCCCGCCACCTCAGCCAGCCCCACACTCCTCTTCCACACCCCTGCCTCCACATCCCTGCTTCCACACCTCGCCTTCACACCCTGCCACCACTCCTTGCCATAACACCACGCCTCATATCCCTCTCTCATACCTCTGCCTCCACACCCCTGCTTCCACAACTCGTCTCCACCTCCTCCCCGCCACCACACACCTCGCCTCTACACTCCGCCACCGCACCCCTGTCTCCATACCCCGCCTGCACACCCCGCCTCCATCCCCGATTCCATATCTGCAACTATGCTCGCATCCATACGCGTCATCTCCCCATCCACCACCCTCGCCTTCAACCTCACCACGGCTCTTTCTTTTCTCGCTCTTTGCGCCTCTTCTCTCTCGCTTTCGCTCTCGTCTCCCTTCCCTTTCCTCTCTCGTTCTCGTGCCCGCTTTCTAACTCGCCTCCTCCTGCGCAGGTCGCGACGTCGCGCCGTCTCTCGCCTCCGCCAGCGCTGGTCCTGTCCGGTTTTGATTTTCATCTGATTTCCATGCCAGTGGCCGTGCCGAGCCCATGCAATATGTATTTCATCTGCCGATGTTCAGGGATGTCCTGGGTCACCTGGTAAAAACCAATTGCGACACTAGAGAAATTCCGTCGGCTCTGAATGCGAGGCATTTTCAACAAAATTTCAACATTAATTTAAATGCGTTATAAGCAATGCAGGCATAACATTTAAGCATTCTGAAATCCTTAATAAATGTCTGTGGTCTGAGTAATTTTGGGTAATTTATCATTGTATTACTCACAATTGCACTTTTTAAAGTCTTTTGCATAGATATATCTTAGCTTACCTACAATTTCTTATGGAAGCTTCTGCTAAATAGTTAAATAGGAGACGCACAAATTGGAACGAGTAATGCTGTCATGTGTCCCGAGAGTGCATTGGAAACTTCTACGCTGTAAAGGGAAGACTTTTGTAATAAACATAGTAGCGTAGAAAACGCCAATACACTTTCGGAACACATAACAGCATTACTCATTCCAATTTGTGCGTCTCGTATTCAACTATTTCTCGGAAGCCATGTCATGCTGTCATTTAGTATTTTCCCCATTTTGTATACAGTTACTAATGTATCCTTACTTTCGAGTTTCATTCGAAATTTTATTCCCGAACCATGTTTTTAAATTATTTTCTATTGACTGTTTCGAGACGTTTATTCAAGATAAAATATTATATCGGAAATGAACTTAATGGGATACAAGCTATATGGTTGAAGAATATAGCGAAATGATCAATGAGACTATCATTAAAATACTAACTCAACATATGAATTAAAATCCATTGAAACGCTAACAGAATTCATTAACTGAAAACATTTATGTATAATTGGTGGTAGTTGAAAACGGGTTGCATTTTGTTTGTCGGCTGTATACAAGTTTTCATGAGTGCAACATTTAATGCAACTCAGAGGTTAACACAAATTTGAAGGTAAAAAATTAAGTAAACGAAACATAAGGTAGATATTTCTAACAAACAACATTCAACGCATTATTTTTTTAATCTTATTCTACTTCAAATTAATTAAGAAACGAAATTAAAGGCAATACAATTTTATATTTCACTTACCGATCTTGTATTACACCCTGACAAAAAATATAACAAATAGAAAACTGGATAACTTACACATAAAATATGTACACATTATTTAAGGCAGGGAAAAAAACGCGTTTTTGGAACCAAACTTCCGCATCGCATATTTTTTGAATAGTCAGCTGCTCCATAGATAAAACCCTAAAGAGAGCAGAACGCAGGAAATCCTAAACAATAAGGAGACTACTCTCTATTAGAAGGTATACTTTAGAGCTGTGGAAGCTCCGAGTGCTGGTAGTAGAAGAAAACTAAATATCATATTAGGGTCTAGACTGCATTTAAACCAGTCTTCACCATTTCAAATATTTTTTTGCAGCGTGCCAGTCGAAGTCCTAAATGCTTCTAGAGGCAGCACGCAGAGGAGACGAAGACGCTATTCAAAGAACTAGACTATTCGAAGCTGGTGTTCCGCTTTTCATATTTCGCAACATTTCGCCTCGTGTTAATTAGAGCTCTAAGAGCTGCGAGCTGCTGCCAGATTTTCGCGTCGGGTGGAGCGAGTTAGTTACCGCGCTGACGAAGCGCGCGCTCGCTGGTGATTCGATCGCCGCGATCGCCCGCTGTTTACTCTGAGCGGGAGGCGCCGGCGCCGGCGACGGAGGCGGCGGCGGGCGCTTCGTGGTAATTGCGCGATTTTATTACAACGCGACGCCATGAATAGTCAGCAGCAGCGGTGCAACGCGCAAACGCTCTCATCCGGTTAGTCACGGCGCGGAGGACACGGCGCTGGCGACGATGGCTGCGGTAGGTCTCAGTCGGAACCGCGGTTTAGGGTGCAGACATGCGGCGTGGCGTGGAGATTACTGAAATGCGGTGGGGACGTTTTAGACTGTTCCGATGAAGTAGACGGAGAGGCGAGAGGGGGATTTAGGGAATTAGTGAGTTCCAGCGATACTGGTTGAAATAAAGTATTCCTGGTTTGTGGATTGAGTATTCAGTTCACACACACAACAAAGACCAATTTCGATAAAATCAAATTCATAAAATAATGTGTTATTAAAATGTAGTATAAGATTGTAGAAATTATATATTTCATAAATTAAAAATTTGTCAATTTTTGTTCAATTAAATTCAAAAGTCATAAATTAAAAACTCAAGCACAGCCTTTGTTTTCCAGAATTATTGTACAAACTAGATTTTTTTGCGTGAGAAGAAAAACTTGGACTTAACTAGTCACATGCAAGAATGAAGTGTTTAAAAAAATATGTGAAAAACGTAAGCCTTCAGAATCGTTGTGTACGTGTCACACATTTCCATAAATTTCTTATTAATATTATTATATATTGTTTTCTTTACGTATAATGGTTTTTTTTTCTTAATAAAAATAACGGCTACATTAATGAACTAAATCAATGGTAATTTCGAGGTGACAGAGTGCGCCTGGCGAGTAGGCTTGCCCCAGGACGCGCGCGATGCGCGGGTGGTCTATATAGACGCAAGGAAGTAGAAGCAATTAAGTCATTATTCTACGTCCTTGTCTTCGTAAAAGCTCTCCCAGTTTGTTTAATATCCAAACAGATATTTCCAAACGGAAATGTATGTTAAAATTTAAGCTATTTTTGTAATAAATGTAAAAATCTATCGGCAGTTAATATTATAACTGCTGTTCGCGAAAATCCGAATACGATATTGAAGGTGTGAACATTAAAAGACACTTATTAAGTTCCATATACTTCAAACAAAAATTACATTCCATGTAGAATTTGTATTTTGAATATGAGCTATTTAATTTTTGGTTTTCGCGTAAAAGGTTTTACGAAAGTGTTTTGTATCACTTATAATATCATTCAAATCAATTGTTACTTTTTCAAATTCTGTCTAAACAACTCATAGTTTTATTACTTTAAATATTTGTATTGCGGTCTGGTGTACTGATATAAAGATAAACTCTTTTGTTAAGCAATAAATATTCGCACAGATTTGATATATTTACAGCTACATCAAATGTTTGTATCCTATCGTACATCAGTTGAATATAAATTCTATTTTTTTGTTATGGTTAGGACATGTTGTAAAGGCAGCAGTTTCACGTATTTTGAATGGTCAACATAGAAAACAAATATTTTAAAAAATGAATGTTTAATACATCTTTTGTAAGTGCACCGTTATAAAAGAATATCAGCATACCGAGTTCGTTTCATTGGAATCGTGGGAGTCTCTTTTTGTACCGAACTGTAAATTGGAAAAATACTGAAACAAATTATGTTCTCTGGAAGCATGATGCGACAGAACGGAAATACTATAATTAATCCTGAGCTGACAGCGAGGCGTTGGAGCTGTGGACCGCGGATTATATTCTTTGGGCGAAGCTCTTTGGTGTCGTGACGCTTTGAGAAAAAAGTCGTTGTTCGCGCGCCTTTGTACTCGCGAATAATTGGAAATCTCCGCTTTATGCCACGGCGCGGTCTCTCCCTCGCCCTAGCCGGCCCGCGCGCCGCCATTCCCGCCCGCCCACGCCCTCGGCCGCTGGCAGTGACATATTTCGGAGGAAAAAATCTGTGTTTGATAGTGTAACGTCATGTCTTTTGCACAATAGAGACACGCACTTTTATATTTATGAAGCAAAAGGGATAAAAGAAAAGTTGTTTTTTTTCTGTTTGCTATTATTAGCAGTTGTTAAACATGTGAATAACAGAACAATCAACGTTTCGAGAAGCAGAAAAGATACAAATACATCGAAAAGCTGTAAACATGAATTTTGTATGGGTTGAACATCACAATATACATTTGCGTTTTAAAGAATTTTGTAGGTTTTAGTTACAAAGGAAGTAAATAACAAGTAGTGGTACAGCTATAAACCCTGTAACTAATGTAGAGATGGCATTATTTATTCACAGAAGTCTTTACTCTCGAAATTTGTTTTTGATAAAAAATTGATATTGTCTGCACTGTTTGTCTGCACTTGTCTGAACATGTTTCAATACAGTCACGAAACTTTGCGAGATTCAGTGTTTCAGATTATTTGTTTTTGTAGATTCTTGTTTAAGGTGAATTTTCGAAGTAAAGAGAGTAGGAGAGGAAAAGGGTTTGTCATCTTGTGAGAAGTGTTCTACATAGCAATGGCAACTATTCGGAATATTAAAAATAAACAGACTTCTCAGTGAGCGAAGCCGCAGAGAGTGAGAAACGGCTGTGAAAGCAGCGCCCGGTTGCGCCGGGAGCGCCGCTGGAGGCAGCCTGCAGCCAATCGCCAGCGAGCTGTTCGCTCCCGCTCGCCTTCTGTTCGACGGCGGCTTCATTCCGCCTTGCGGCCTTGCTGTACGCAATACTACGCCTTCCCCGGCATATCTCCTCCCACGCACTCCGTTCCCTGCAGCAACCCTGGCGGCCACCGTGAATAGAGAGGCGGGCGTGCACTCGCCCTAACTACGTTCGCTTACCTCGCGCTGCCTTTCCGTCCGACGCCGACCTGCCTCGCCCGGCAATCGCTTTGCGCCACCCTCATAGATCTGCTCCAGCTTTCTCCACTCCGCCTCAATCCAGTCCGCTCGACTCGGCCCAACCTGGCCCGACCCGACCCGACCCGACCCGACCCGACCCGACCCGACCCGACCCGGCCCAACCCGGCCCGGCCCGGCCCGGCCCGGCCCGACCCGACCCGGCCTGACCCGTCCCGTCCCGACCCGACCCGACCCGACCCGACCCGGCCCGGCCCGACCCGGCCCGGCCCGACCCGACCCGGCCCGACCCGGCCCGACCCGGCCCGACCCGGCCCGACCCGGCCCGACCCGGCCCGACCCGGCCCGACCCGGCCCGACCCGGCCCGACCCGGCCCGACCCGGCCCGACCCGGCCCGTCCCGCCTCGACCCGGCCCGAACCGGCCCGACCCGGCCTGACCCAACCTGACCCGACCCGACCCGACCCGTCCTCAGCCCGTCCACTTCACTCCAACTCGCTTTTCCCGTATTATGATCCATCTTACCCCGCTCCGCATTGCTTCTTCCCGTCCCCCAACTCGCTTCACTTCACTACGAACAGCTCCACACCTACCCTCTCTTGCCCTCCCAATTCTCTCCTTCCCTATTCTCTCTCTCCCGCTATTCCCCGTTCTACCCCTCCCAAATCTCTCCTTTCCCATCCTCGCATCCCTTTCCCATCCCTCCCCGCCTGCCCTTTGAAACCTCTCCTTCCCATCCCATTTCTCTCTCTCTCTCTCTCCTGCAATTTCCCGAACTGCCCATTCAAACCTCTCCTTCCCATCCTCTCTCTCCCACAATTCCCCGCAATGTCCCCCCAAACCTTTCATTTCCCATCCTCTCTCTCTCTCCCGCAATTCTCTGTTCGTCCCCTCCCCATCATCCTTCAGCCCGCCCGGCCATGGCACACTGCGACACGCCGTCTTTCCCGGTCGCATTCCCGCGTTCCCTAAGTCCGCCCGACCACCCCAACCCGCAAGCCCCCGAAAAGCTTTCCTCATCCATCCGCGTTCACGCACCCTGCGTCGGCCTCGCCCGAAACCAAAGCGCCCCTCGGAGAGCCGTCGGGCAAATGTGATTTTTTCAATCGAGCGAGAGCCGCTATTTTTCTCGGCGCGAGAGGGGCGCGGCTCGGACCGCACCCGCAGAACCGGCCACGTGGCGGCTCCGACAAGCGGGCGGTAATGACGTCACGGACGGCGCAGCGACGCGGACGCGCAGGCAAACAGCGACGCGGGGCGCTGCGTTAGCGTCTGTGCGTGCGGACTGCGACGGCGGCGGCTCCGAGTTTTCGACGGCGGAATCGATTGAGCCCGGACTCGATTAAAACAGTCGAAATGGATTTAGGCACCGGTGGAAATTAACAATGGCCGAGTGCGCGACGGCGGCGGGTGAGGGCGAGAGGACGCGAGGGGCGGGAGGACGGGTGGGAGGATGGGCGGGGTGGGGGACTACCGGTGCCGCGCTCAATCACCGCTGCGGCTGGGCGTCCGCCGCCGTCCTCCGCCGTCCTCTGCCGCCCTCGCCGCCTCGTCCCTCCGGGCGCACCGCCGTCCTTTGATTCGTGGTGCGTCTGCAAACAGTGTGCAGCGCCGGCGAGGGGGAGGGGGAGGGGGAGGGGGAGTGGGCACCCACCGCCGCGACGCCGGTGACTCTACTGACGACGCCTCGCCGCGCCCCCTCTCCATCCCCCTCCCCTCCCCCTCCCGCTCGCGCCTGCGCCCTGGGACGGACGCGCGTGGGTGGCGCGCTTACAGCCGACAGGGTACTGCGAGTTGCCTCAGGTTACCATTAGAAGGCTCCAAAATAGAAAACTATACAACAGTCCTCAAATGGATTTTTTGATTTTGATTGGTGATTCCGGGAGGGTCAACTACTAAGGTCAGTAGTCCCGTAAGTGTAGTGTTGGGAGTTGGTGGTGATCTTTCCCCAGTAAATGGTGAGATCCGGCGCCGACCTGCCGTCGGCTAGCAGGGTTTTCCCCCGAAAGATATTTCCAACCGTGGGGTACCGTTCTATCCGGGAGAAGCTCCCAACTCCATAATCCCAACTGGTTTCTCGATGTGTGGTAGTGAATGTAAATATAAGTGTGTGTAAGTAAGGCGTATGTTAGGACGAGGAATGGAAAGAAAAGATCGCGCGAGCTCCGTGACCCGTTTGTTAGAGTATTGCTCGGGCATTCCCCTGGTATTGATCGAAAAGATCTCGGAAAACTTATGCCGGCCGATACCATTCTCCTCCAGATAGCGCTTCAATAGCACCTAGCTATACTAGTATAGTTAGTGTCAAAAATCCTTCCACCCCCGGAACTCAAACCTAGAACGTCCCTATCAAAGGCACTACAGATTCAGTTGATGACCTGACCCACCCCTTCCGGTGCTTTATATGGACATGCATTGGATATTCATTTCATTATGTGGTTGGAGACTTTTGTTGAATAAATATCCAGGAAATATCAATTGTTTTCATTATCATTCTCGTTGTGTGATCACAATTTTTTGGGGTAGTTTGAGAAACACTTATTTTCTCATTGGTGTATTTCTTATTTGTGGGGTGTTGGCTGGCATCTTCTTCTTTTGCTTAATTTCTTTATACAGCTTATTGATATTTTCTTTCTATTTCTTATAGTTTCTCTCTGTAATGACTATTTCCTTCTTTCAATTACTTCCATCTTGATTATTTTGTCAATAGTGACATGATGCTCAACACATTTAATTTTCCATTAACCTTATTGTACAATGCGTCTATCAAAGCTGTGATATTGTCTTCATCTTTCATCCGTAATTCCCCTCTTCTTATCCTCAATCTCCCTTTCCCTCGAATCTTTATGTTTAATATTTCCTTTCGGCTTTCCTTGATACTGTTTACACAATAGTTCCTGCTTCCCACTGCAACGCGTAGGTGGACGTGGTCTCGTTAGCGAATTGCGTGTGGGGGCGAGCGCCCGGTGAAAGCGCCCGTGGGCCAACGCAAGCGCTTGGCGCGCGTGGCAACGCAGAGTAATGCGCTCCCTGTAGACTGACGCGCGCCTCCTCGGGGACTTCGCGTCGCGTCGCTTCGCTTAAGGCGCATTCACAATGCAAACGTAAACATAAGCATGACGTTAACTTAAAAGTTAGAACTACGTCCATAACCGGAAGCATAACACGTAAGACGTTAACGTAAAAGCTTGCAAGCTTCTGTGATTTTTCTTAAGTAAGAAATAATAAATGAACTAATCGCAGTACTTTAACTCAAGATCGAGAATCGAAGGCGGTAGACGAACTAACGCCAGGTACCATCGATTCTCACATCCAACCAATAGTAAACCACAATGTCCCACAGCCAATAGAAACACTTATTTTGCTTACGTTTATGTTAGTGTGAATACTTCAGTCTATCACTTGTGTTCATGTTTATCTCTGTATGCTACGTTTATGTTTACGTTAGCATTGTGAATGGGTATGTAGAGTTCCGCGCGGGGCCGTGCTGGCCGCAGATCAGAGGCGCGCGCTGGCGGAAAACTGCAGTCGGTTCGCCTTGTCCCTCGTCTTGAGCTGTAGCTTGCCCACGTCTCGTCCAGGGTCTCCAAGAACGGCATGCCTCCATCTCGTCCCTCATCTCGAACAACGTCTTGTTCCCTTGTCGTTGCTTGTCTCGAACAACGTCTTGTCCTCTTGTCATTCCTTGTCTCGAGCACCGTCTTGCCCTCATGTCTCTCGTCCCGAAAAACGTCTGGTCATCTTGTCATTCCTCAACTGGGGCCATGACTTGCTCTCATGTCGTCCCTCGATTTGAGCAACGTCTTCCCCCTATATTGTCCCTCGTTTCCGGAAATGTCTCGTGTTCAATTTGTCCCTCGTATCGACGCAAATGATAAACAACAGTTTGGGATTTTTGGATGACGTTAATTGAAATCTATATTTATTATTATTATTATTATTATTATTATTATTATTATTATTATTATTATTATTATTATTATTATTATTATTATGAAGTTAGTGTTTGGATAAAATTGTATATCAGTTTTCTTTCATGAGATTTTAAAGTTCACTAAGCGCTTCAGCATAAATATTGTGAAGAAATAATTAATTGTGATTCAACTTCTTTCTTAATTTTTTGTAATTCCACACGTGATTTCTTGTGCTGATATGAACCACACTCGTATCAAGAACACTGATCTGCAAAACGTATGAATGTCGAAAGAGTTTACGCATCGGTTTTTAAGAGTTTGAACAAGTCTGCTTAATGAATTCTGATATGAATGTTTTAAATGTTTTCACTGATATTTCATTTTCATTTCATTTAAAGTTTTGCTGTTTTTTAAGCAATAATTGGTGGCCTTAATTTGAATGTCATTGCAAGCAAATATCAATATTTGAAATTAAAATTTAAAGGAAAATTAAAATAATAAATTAAATCACAAACTAAATATTTAATCAAAAGTTCATAAAACAAGCATATTGCCTCTAGATGAAGTCTGATTTTTTTCATTATACCACATCATAATAAACTAATGAATATACTTGCGCATGTGCTTTCCCTGCCAAATACAACATTTTCAATAATGATTACACATTGTATTTGTTTTCTCCTAGTGTACGAAATGCTTGTAAACGTTCTGCAACTACCTCATTACTTTAATGACTTGAAGCAATGCGTTATTAATTGATTAATATGCTGTAATACTTTTTATGAATCTTCACGTTCCGCCTATATTCGTTTTCGCAAACACGTTTCGCAATTCTGCCATTTTCTCACATCGCAAAGCGCGAATGGCCTCTGATTTCGCGTCGTGATGAATGTCCCCGCTCAAGAGCATCTTCTGCGAGCAAGTGTCCGTGAAAGGGCCGATAGCATCTCTGAAGAGTTGCCAACTGTTGGGATGACCTGGCACTCGCTGAGCTCCAGCGCCAACCGCGTCGCCATGATGGAAGCGTTGCCTAACGCACCCGGACAAGTCGCCCTTTTATGTGCCTTCGGCGACTGGGACAGGGACAGGGACCGGGGGTGGGGTGAGGAGGGATGGCGCAGATCCGACTTCGCGACTACGCCTCCATCATAAGCGCAATCTGAATTTTAAAATACACAAGCGCAATAAAAACGCGCTCCTCTTTTCTCATAGCTTTGTTTCGCGAGTGCGCGAGTGTGTGTGAGGGTGTGTGTGTCGAAACTCGGCAAGAGATCTTTTTTGGCGCGTCATAACAATAAAAGAGTCACGTTTAGAACCGTACGTTATTCGCATGATGTTGAAGATAGTAGAAACACAAGAACAGATGGCATGGATACGTGGACTAATAAAAATGAACTACTGACTGAGTTTTTATTACCAAACGAAACAAAAGCAAAGAGTAAACCAAAAGTGTTGTTAAAAATAAAACGTATCAGTATAAAACTTAAGTGTCTCTAGAAATAAAATGGACAGTATGGAATTTACTTTCAGTTTAACTCTGCAAGTGGAAATTGTATATTCTTTCGTATTCTTTATTTCCTGCATACCTCCATTCTTCTACATTATTGTTTGCGCTATTATATTCGTAGAATCGTTTTATTCTTTTCTAGAAAACTAGAGCAATGAGAGCAGCTGCACTTATTTCCTTGAATTACGCTCAAGGAAAACCAACACCTGTGCACATATTCTAAATATCAAATTGTCTCTAATAAAATATGTTACGCCAATGTACTAATACTATCATACATTTCCTGCATTACTAAACTGTTCTTTTTAGATACTTATCAAAATTTTGTAAAATTAATGTAATTGATTAAATCCTTGCAAACGTTCCTCACTTTATAAATGTAAAAGAATGTCCAAATGGTGTAATTTCGTGAACTATGACCTAAGAGACATAACGTGTATCACGAAATGTACCTAAAAAGGACCTTCCACGTATCGTCAAAGAAGTTTGCAAAATGGTACGTGTGCTAGTGTGGCTCGAGAGTGCTCTCTTTCTTACATACAAGCATCATATTTTGGGATTTTCTCTTCTTAAATTCGTTTGATGTTTGATGTACCCCTGATAACATCACTGCATTACTCATTAAATGTCACTACGTCATTTTTAAAGTTACAGACTGGCTTCTGCGCACCATATATCAGCTCTATGTACAGTGGTTTGGCGTCACCTCTGCGTTTCATTTCATGAGCCTCTGTAGATCCCACTAGCTCGCCTCGCCATCACAGTCGCCCCTCCGTCACCATCGTCATTACCACGTCCGCCTCCGCCCCTGCCATCGCACTTTTCGTTCTGCTCCTGTCACTCTCCACCTCCGTCACTACCCCACCTATCTTCCCAAGTCACCTCTCACCTATGTCAATACTCAACCGTCGACACCCACCCACGTCACCCCTCACCCACGTCACCCCTCACCCACGTCACCCCTCACCCACGTCACCCCTCACCCACGTCACCCCTCACTCACGTCACCCCTCACCCACGTCACCCCTCACCCACGTCACCACTCACCCAGGTCACCCCTCACCCACGTCACCCCTTACCCACGTCACCCCTCACCCACGTCACCCCTCACCCACATCACCCCTTACCCACGTCACCCCTCACCCACAACACCCCTCACCCACGTCACCTCTCACCCACGTCACCCCTCACCCACGTCACCTCTCACCCACGTCACCCCTCACCCACGTCACCCCTCACCCACGTCACCCCTTACCCACGTCACACCCCACACACGTCGCCCCTCACCCACGTCACTCCTCAAACACGCCAATCCCCGCCCACGTCAACCCTCGCCCACACTAAAGGTCACCTCTCACCAACTCAACATTCACCCATAACAACCCTCATCCACCATCCACGTTACCTCCTCTCGTGTCATCCCCCTCCTAGAACACCTCTTCCCACACGTCTCGTCCTCCTCCACCACCACCATCTCTTCCACTGCCGACTCCACCGTCACCACGTACACGACCTCCGTCGCAGCCGCCGCCTCCGCACTCGCGCAGTCGCAAAGCTTTGATGTGACGGCCGCGCGGGATGCGTGTGTTTTTTCTAAAGGTCCTCGCGTGCGCGCGCTTTCTGCCTAATGAACGCCTCTTCGCTCCGCGCGACGCCGGGCGACGCCGGGCGGCGGCGGTGGCGGGCGGCGGCGGGCGACGGCGGGCGACGGCGGGCGGCGGATGGCGGCGGCGGGCGATGCGGCGCTCGTAGGTGGACGCGGCGCCCGGGGCCTGTGGAGGCAGCGCCAACGGGCGGCTGGCAACGGGCGGCTGGCAACGGGCGGCTGCGGGGAAGGCCACGCTCGGCTGACGTGGGAGCATGCAAGAGGGAGCTTTCGTCGTGCGTCGGGGAAAGACGGGCTTGTAGGACAAGCCATGCGAGTTTGGGGATATTGCATATATCACGTGTTTAGTTAAGCTTCCTGGAAGCTCTGGTAAAAAAAAACATTTTTGCAAATTATATATCGAATAAAGTACTTGATTTTTTTGATTGAATCATTAGTGATTCCGGGGGCGTCAGCTGCTAAGGTCATAAGTCCCGTAAGTATAGTGCATGCGTTTTTGCTTAAGAGGTGGCGGTGATCTTTCCCGTCTGGTTGCTAAAATCCGCCGCTCATCTACCGTTCGCTAACGGAGTTTGTCCCATCCAGGCATCTCCCACCATCTGGACACCGCCCCTGCCGGGACAAGTTTAAACCTCTCTCCCGGTCTCCCGTCATGTCTGGTAGTGTAGTGCTTGTTAGTGTGTGTAAGAAGGGTTGAAATAAGACAAGGAAGAGGAAGGGAGCGGTCTGTAGCCCGTTTGTTAGAGAACTGCTCCGGCATTCGCCTGGTTTTGGTCAGAGAAACCACGAAAAACTACGTCAGAGCAGGCGGCCACTAAAATTCTCCTCCAGACGGTGACAGAACTCAACCCCCGCGCGTCACTAGCTGGATAGCTAGAGTCGAAAATCCTGCAATCATCGGGAGTCGAGCCTTGGACCACCCGTAAGAAGCACTGCATATAAATTACTGTAATTTTGACGCAGTGAGTTCAGATTCATCCCAGTATACGAATTGTCCTAGTGTTAATCTCAGGCACGAGATAAATCTGTGATCTTTTCACGTTTTTTAACGATTTACTCCGCAGATGTCATTAATAATTTCGTTGCTGATTCATTCTGACTTCTGCGACTGTTCCCTATACAATATCGATATTTGGGAGAACTTTTATGGCTGGCATCGCTTGTCACTTTTGTTTGTGAAGCAATTTCTACGCCTATTTGCTTTTTCATACGGTGCCTTTCAATGTTGACAGATATTCAATTAATGTCGCAGGCTATTTTTTCATATCTTTCAAAAGCGAACATTCATTAATCTCGAAGTACATCCTGAATATAATTCACCGTCATAATAAAATGTCACGTAAATTACAAAGGTCTAAGATTTCCTTGTATCTCCGCACTAGCTCCGAATTTCCTATTCCCATTCCAGAAAATATTTCATTTCTATATTCCATTATAAAATTATTAAGCTGGAGCGAATTTATTGACAGCTTTACTCTTTAAAGATAACACTAGTAAGTCGTCCCCTACTGGTCGTTGCTGATTTACACAATATTTGGCATAATACTCAGCCAAAAACACCGCAGAGAAATACGAGCAGTTTTAACTCCATCTGCGGAACATATTAATATTATTTAAAATATAATACCCTATTTACGAACAAGAATTGTTTTGTAAAAAATACAAAAACGATTTGTTTCAGATTGTACTAAATGTTAAAATTGAAATACTACTTTAATAAAAGTTCGGTTTTTTGCATATTCTACGATTCAATAATTTTTATGCAATTTTCACTCCACGCGACCTCTATTTCACAAACAAAATATTATCTCTACCTTCAAAACAAACGGGAAGGTAAGTTTCCGCTACCTCTAACGTTTCCAAGGCCACAAACACGCCTGCGAATTCTCAGGGGCTCCTTCAGGTGGTTCCGACCTCACGATGTGTCGCGTTTCCTCAGCCCGGAGCGGCCCCCGCGCCGGGCGCGTAACGCAGCGCGTCGCCGCAACTGGCGGTCGAGGCGAGTGGGAGCGGGGGCAAGGGCGGGGCCGAGCACACCGCAGTGGCTCAGGGCGATGCTGAGCGGGGCGGGACGAAATGAGCTGGGACGAGGCGGGGAGAGGCGAGGTGGGCCGGGGCGGGGAGAGGCAGGGCGAAACGAGGTGGAGAGAGAGAGGGCAAGACGGGGCAAGGTAGGGCTAGGCGAGGCGAGGACAGGCTGGGAGAGACGGGGATAGGCGGGACAAGGCGGGGCGGGATGCGGGGATAGACGTGGAGAGTGGGGGAAGGCGGGGAAAGACAGGGAGCGGCGGGGCAAGGCTTGGCAAGATGGGCTGAGTCGTGGCAAGGCGGAGCGAGGTGGGGCAAGGCAGGGCTAGGCGAGGCGAGGACAGGCTGGGAGAGACGGGGATAGGCGGGACAAGGCGGGGCGGGATGCGGGGATAGACGGGGAGAGTGGGGGAAGGCGGGGAAAGACAGGGAGCGGCGGGGCAAGGCTTGGCAAGATGGGCTGAGTCGTGGCAAGGCGGAGCGAGGTGGGGCAAGGCAGGGCTAGGCGAGGCGAGGACAGGCTGGGAGAGACGGGGATAGGCGGGACAAGGCGGGGCGGGATGCGGGGATAGACGGGGAGAGTGGGGGAAGGCGGGGAAAGACAGGGAGCGGCGGGGCAAGGCTTGGCAAGATGGGCTGAGTCGTGGCAAGGCGGAGCGAGGTGGGGCAAGGCAGGGCTAGGCGAGGCGAGGACAGGCTGGGAGAGACGGGGATAGGCGGGACAAGGCGGGGCGGGATGCGGGGATAGACGGGGAGAGTGGGGGAAGGCGGGGAAAGACAGGGAGCGGCGGGGCAAGGCTTGGCAAGATGGGCTGAGTCGTGGCAAGGCGGAGCGAGGTGGGGCAAGGCAGGGCTAGGCGAGGCGAGGACAGGCTGGGAGAGACGGGGATAGGCGGGACAAGGCGGGGCGGGATGCGGGGATAGACGGGGAGAGTGGGGGGAAGGCGGGGAAAGACAGGGAGCGGCGGGGCAAGGCTTGGCAAGATGGGCTGAGTCGTGGCAAGGCGGAGCGAGGTGGGGCAAGGCAGGGCTAGGCGAGGCGAGGACAGGCTGGGAGAGACGGGGATAGGCGGGACAAGGCGGGGCGGGATGCGGGGATAGACGGGGAGAGTGGGGGAAGGCGGGGAAAGACAGGGAGCGGCGGGGCAAGGCTTGGCAAGATGGGCTGAGTCGTGGCAAGGCGGAGCGAGGTGGGGCAAGGCAGGGCTAGGCGAGGCGAGGACAGGCTGGGAGAGACGGGGATAGGCGGGACAAGGCGGGGCGGGATGCGGGGATAGACGGGGAGAGTGGGGGCAAGGCGGGGAAAGACAGGGAGCGGCGGGGCAAGGCTTGGCAAGATGGGCTGAGTCGAGGCAAGGCGAAGCGAGGTGGAGCAAGGTGGGGCGAGGAGGTGCGAGGAGGGGCGAGGAGGGGCGAGGAGGGGCGAGGAGGGGCGAGGCGGAGCGAGCCGAGTGAGGTGAGGCCGGGCAAGGCAGGGAGTGAGGTGGGGCGAGACGGGGCAGAGCGAGGAAAGGCGTGGGAAGGCGGAGCGAGGCGGATCAAAGAAGGGACAAGGTGGGGACCGGTGGGGCGAGGCAGAATGACGCGTGGAAGGAAGAGGCGGAGAGACAGGGCGGCATGTCGCGGGGCAGGAGTAAAATGTGGGCAAGATGGGGTGTAGATAGGGCAAGGCGAAAACGCAGATAGGTCGGCTAAGGTGAGGCAGGGCGAGGCGAGGTGGAGCGAAGCGGCGCTGGGTGAAGCGAGGAAGAAAAAGGCGTGGCGGTCTGGAATTGGGAAAGGCGGGGTAGAGCGAAGCGAGGCGGGATGGGGTATGTGATGATGCAGGTGGATAGGTCGAGATACGGCAGAGAGAAGTGATACAAGGCAAGGTAAGGTAAGGTAAGGCGGGACGAGGAGGAGAGAGGCAGTAAGACATGGCGTGGCGAGACGGGAAAGCGCAAAGCGGAACGGGAGAAGGTGGGGATACACATGAGTAGGGCAGGAGGGGAAGCAGACAGAGAAGTGGGTGAGATGAGATGGTGACACAGGTCGATTGGGTAACAAGCGAGAGAGCGGGGCGGGCTCTGGTCCGCGCTGTTCAGGGTAATTTCTAGGCGGCGCGGGGCAGTTTGGGGCCGCGCGGCGCGCTCCACGGCCGTTAAATCAGCAGCCGCCGCCGCCGCCGTCTCCGCCCCCGCCCCCTGTCCCGCACCGCCGCGTCGTATCTCCCATCCGACTGCCCTCGCGCCTCATCGCCTCGATGGCCACGTTTTCTCCGCTTGAGATGACGCGACGGCGAGCCTTCATCTGCCTCATCTGGCTTCTACCTTCTGCTCTTTGAGTTCTACGCTCTCTCCTATCTATGCTGAATCTTAATATCCCTCAACATAGTTGTGAACTTGCTGCTAGAAAACTCTTTTATATTCACCATTTTTTTTCATTTTAATTATTGTTTTTAATCTAAATCTAAGCCATCCTAATCGAATCCATACAATTTTTTGTCATTCTGTTTCAATCTATGTCATGTAGAACCACCAACTCGTATCACCTACTTTACCCATATGATATTGGCATTCCATCACCTTTCTATTTTCATTTTCATTCTGACGTCAGTCCCCATCTGTGTATTCAAATCGTCCTCTCCGAAATCACATCCATCTGCGGCCCTGATGTCACCTGTCGTTTGTAACAAGCCGCGCCATTCCGTCGCGCCACCGCCGCCTCAGCGTCGCCCTCGGGCGCCCGCCGCCGCCTTCAGCGCCGCCCAACTCCTTGGCCCGTTCATTCCCTTCGGTTCGGCGCCCGCGCCGCGGGCCACCTGGCGTCCCGGCTCCGCTCCGCCGCCACGCCGCCCCCGACGCCGCCGAACTTACTCCTGATTAACCGCCGGTAACTGCGGAGTTGGGGCCCAGCCAAGCCCCGGGGACTAGCTGCCGTCGCGTTCGCCCCGCCGCCGCCGCCGCCGCCGCCGACCTCCGCTGCCACCGAGCCACTGTTGTTCCGCCCCGGACCGCCCCCGCCCCCGCCCCCGCCCTCGCCACCGCCCGCGCCACCGCCCCCGCCGACGCGGCCGCATCCGTCTTCACGGCCCGTGCTCCAACTGAACCGCCCCTTCGCGACGCCGTGTCTGCCCCCCGATGGGGACCAGTTCGTGTTCTCGTTAAGCGCCCTCGTTATAAGAATGCTTGTTGAGAGGGAGATTTATGGCCATTTTGTCGGAGTATTTTGAAGGAAAAAAGATCTCGCCAGGAAAATGTAAATTGCAAATCTTTATACAGGTGTCACTCGCTCTGTAGGTTTTTGCGTCTTCGTTAACTGAGAAATAGTTTTATTTAAATTTATTTAATCTGTCAAATTAAGAATTGTATTTATTTTTGTTGTTAGATGAGATAATGTCTCTCTCTCTCATTCTCTTTTGCAATTTTTTATTTCTATCACTAACAAGGTAATCTTACGTTACATCTTGTCAAGCGTTTTGTATTTCTTAATGCTCTGTCCGTGAGAAACCAAAACACTAAACTAAAATTTAGTTTACCATTATATAAATATTACATTAATATAATTTGCGACCAACATGTATTTGTTTTTATTATCTCATTATTACTACTAAATTAACGATAAGGTAGCGTTATAACGTCCCATAACTTAACAATATTACACGAATAACGTTTACTTCTCCATAATTGTGAATTTTATAATTAGAACTTAAAAATATATCTTTGTCCGTGAAAAATTTCATTAATATTACAGTTTACTGTCAATTACTAGAGCATTAAAATACGCACGTCACAAAAGTCGTATTGAAAGATTACATTTTCCCTGAACAATAATTGGATGGTAAACAATTTGATACTTGTTTTATGTTTTTATCTGTTAACGTTTGTTAACAAAATAAATATTTTTACAGAATAGAATTTTGCATAGAGTACGTCGAGTCAAAATAATACTTTGTGACTTGTATATGACTAAGTGCAATGTTAATGAGATTTTAAAGAATATTTGTACTGAAATAAAGTAACAATATAAATATTAATGTAATAATACGTATAAATTTAACAAATGACAATAAATGTCACTACTCTCACATTTTGAAATTAACTTTCCAATTTATTCTGCCTGTACAACCTGCCCTTTAAAATAGTGCTTAGTTTCTACATAATAACAGTAATTCATCATCAAATACTCTATCTGCATGAAAATTAATTTATTGGATTACTATTTTAAAATTTCTGACGATTAATTACATGTTTTGATATTCTATGTGCAAATGGCAGAATTATTAAAAACAGAGGATACTGACAGAGCATAATCATTCCCGAAATGCTAAATAGAATTCCAGAGCTTAGTATTCCGCTCAAAATTATTCCCTGCGTTCTGAATTGGAGCCATTACAGTTAGCAATTCGTTACCAACTGTAAATAGCAAGATGTGCCAATTTTTTAAAGAATGAATAATGTTGTTTTGAGAAATAACCGTATCATAGTTATTATCAAAAATTTTAAGTTAACTTTTAAAATTTAAAATTACCTTTTTGTTTTTAATTGATCATGAGTTGTTTTTGCTATCGTGCGGAGGGTGTAAAAAATCAAATTTCTTAATTTATTTCTCATGGATTTTACAATAAAGGACGTGCATTTAAAACTGTAAATGTGATTCTCAAACACTTACCATGGTAAATCGAATCGATGTTCAAATTTCGTTGTTTTTATTGGGTTTATTGGGTTCACACATACTTGCGCGAAAGGGTAAATTTCACAAACCTCGGTTCAAAACTTCAAATCTCTTACATATATATTTTCATATATATGAATATTTTCATATATATTTTCATATATATGAATATTTTCATATATATTTTCATATATATTCATTTATATTTCTCTTTCATATATATTTTCATATATATGAATATTTTCATATATATTCATTTATATTTCTCTTTCATATATATTTTCATATATATGAATATTTTCATATATATTTTCATATATATTCATTTATATTTCCCTTTCATATATATTTTCATATATATTTTTCATAAAATAGATGGTTTACTTTCTCGCCACTTCTTACGCGGTAGAGAGAAAGTGAAGTAACGCTGCGCGACATGTGCGGATCCAAGGATTTTGGGTCCTTGATACCGAAAAATCGAGTGACGGCAAAACGTCCATCGGTGGGTGAACAAAGTTACAGCTAAACTGTTTAGCTGATTTTCTCCAAAAATTGATATTACCCAAACGATACGGCTGAAGTCACGGCCCCTTGGATTTGAAAATAATATTTTAATTTTGGACACTACTTTACATGCAGCCCCTGTGAAATTTTCGAAAATTTCAAACAGATGGCTCCATCGTTTTTGATTAAATTTTGTTGTTGGATGAAGGACATTTAAGAAAATGGTGCAGGTCTCATAATCGTTAAAACCCCTGAATTTTCGAAAATTGCAAAAATTCAAAATATTTTCGGCTTCTTCCCACAACTACAATTATGAAGATAAACATTTTTTTGAATGAAGTGCGTTGATCAAAAACATTATCTAGAAATAAGGTCATGTTAAATTTTTCGAAAATGTAAGAATTTTTTGAATAATTTTGCGGCAAACATAGTCACCCGATCCAAATTCACTGCGCTTCGTGAACGTAAAATGAACGGCGAAGCTAGGGAGTTGGATGCTACGTAAGTTTGTATTTGGATATTATTTCATATTTGTTCGTTTATTTCATTTGAGCCTTTGTTATACGATTTAAAATTAATCTTTTGGAAACTATTAAAAATATTTTTAAAATTGCTTCCTTCAATTGACATCAATGTGAAAATGAATAATTGAATCCGCTTTGTTTAATAAGATGTGGGAATGAAGGGTAATGCATATAAAAATCGTGTAATGTTGATTAATATAAAATATTATATTTAATTATATTTTTCTATCCATTTTTATTGCTTGCTAGCGGTGTTACCTATAATAATTGGCCAAATGTGTATCCCAAACGAATTAGTCTCATTATTGATTGTTGTAAGATATACTTGTAACGGTGCACTGATAAACAAAGGGCGATATTGATAGTCGCCTTTCGTTCGCATTAATATAAATTAATAATTTACGGCTAATCTACGCATCGCGCACCATTTATGTAGACGTGAATACACTGAATTCAATGTCAGAAAACTGTTTACGTTTAAGCATTTGAATTTTAAAAAAATATTGAATTTTTTCACAATTGGTTATTTTAAGACGTTTTCAAACGGTAGTTAAAGTGTAAGACAGAACTTGTCATATTAAAATATTACATAGCCATTAACAATATTGCGAGAACGTTCATGCTGTTGTAGCACCACTAGTTAATTTATACTCTCCCTCTTCGGCACGGTAGAATGGTTTTTCTTTAGCACAAATATATTGATTTATAGGAAGTGACAAAATCTGATATTTTGAATCTACTCTCAACGTAGATGCGGTTTTCGTAATTTCAAGAAAGTTATATAAAACGTAAATGTTTAATAGAATCGTTTAGATGAGCATTACGCACAAAAGAATCTCCCATGTTTTGATGTGGACCCATTAATGTCTGCAGTTCGATATACAGTAGAGATGGTGAGGATGCGTCGGCAAGTTTGACACTAAAAAGCGTCAGTCGGCGCCGCCGTGGAATGTCAGCTCCCCACCGACGCATTCGCCGTCAAACCCGTTTCGTCCATCTCGTTCGCCCATTAGAGGGCAAGCTTCCGCGTCGAACGGCCGCGTTCAATTATTCGTGGGCGGTAAAGCGCGTCCTCCCCATCCCCACTTTTCCTCCCCATCTCTTTTTCCTCCTCGCCTCCTCCGCCGCTCTCGTCTCTTTGCATTGCTCTCCTCTCCTCTCCTCTCTCTTGCCCCGCCCTCACCCCCCCGCCCCGTCGCCGGCCCTGACCGTTCGCGCCAGCGAAGTGTTTTGGATATTTATGAAGCTAAATTTTTCATCTCCTCATTTCATTGGTTTATTCAATGAAGAATGTCGACTCGCTTTTATTACGTGCGCAAATGGGCTCTACCGCACTTTTGTCTTCTCTTTGCAGTGTTTTTACACATTGTCAGCTTCTTTTTGGCAGACGTTTAGGATTGTGAATAATTAACTCTTCGATTAATCAGAACGGTTTGAATGGAGGCAGATTATCTTTGGCCATTAGATGGAAATATAAGAGATGCTGTCATGACCGCACGATATCGCAGTGAACGAAAATACGCATTGGAATGTCTGTGCAGTACTGTATTTTGGAATAACTCAGAGTCAAAATATGTTGAGGTGAACACTATTGCTCATTATGTGGATAGTAATGGGTTGTGACCAATTAATCCTCGTACTTGATTGTAATTATGTTATCAACAATGTTTGAAAATATGGATATAATGTATGTTACTTGCTGCGGCTGGATTAGTGCAATGTTAAACAAGTCCGTATCAGTTAACTTATGATGTATTAATGAAGCTTTTGTATGTGCATCATTATAATATAACTTTTAAGTAAGACGATAAAATTCTTCAAAAGGGTTTATGCCATATTGGAACACTTCGTTTCAATGTACCTCAAAAAACTATTTTCCTTACATATCCGATTCTTAAAGCGTTAATCTTGAGTTATTTTAATTTTATTTCTATTCATTTTTTTCTGTCAAGATTTACTTTTCTTCTTGGAAAATTTCTCTGAGGGCACTCTACCTCTCTTTTCATTTGTATGACTTCACTCGTTTGATAATTTAATATTTTGTTCTATCAATTGATTATTAAGTTCCATACGAATACTCAAATGAACATTAGACCATTTTCCAACATATAGATGTAATAGGGGTCCAAATACTTGGGGTTTAACCCACTATGATCCCACGATTTACAAACATGAACCTATACCAGTCTCCATGCAAACATCTAAAACACCTATATAGTGTCAAACTTATTATAAACTACGAAATAGGTCTTGAAATACAACTACAATATCTCACGAGTAAACCTTGAAGATTATAATCTGTGCACGGGAAATACACCTCCTTCAAAACTTCGCACCTTCTTTCTGCTACTGAAATATAAACCGCCAATCCTACCACCGATTCAAGCCTCCACAACGAAACCCACATACACACTTTCCAGGGCACTGTTTTATTTGTCGTAAACGCGCCTGGGTTTTGGGAGCAACTCGGATCGCCTGACCGGAACAAGCTGAACGAAGTGCGCTTTGGAGGCATTTGGGTGGATAAAGGTCAGAGCAGATTGGCGAGAGAAAGACTGATATAAAAAAGAACGAGCGTGAAATTTTGTTGGGGCATTCAAGGGAATTAAGAGAGTAAAAAGTGAGGATAATCCAGGAGCTTCAAAATGTTCGGATTCAAACCTTGCTCTGACCTACCTTCGGCTAGCGGGGTTTTCCCCAACTAGGTATCTTCCACCAGCGGGGCATCGCCCCAGCCGGGACAAGCAGTAAACTCCCTATGGTCTCGGCATGCATGGCACTGTGATGCGTGTAAGTGTGTTTGTCGGATTCGAGAATGGCTAGTAACTCGGAACCTTAATAATACTTGAAGATGCCAACAACCAGAGAGCCAAGTTTCAATTGATTGATTGCTTGTTTTAGTGATTCTAGGCACGTCAACTACCAGGGTCATTACACCCGTAAGTGTAGTGCATGTTTTGCTAGGGAGGTGGCAGTGATATTTCCCTCGCCGACGTACGATATTTCCCGCTCCGACCTACCGTCAGATAACGGGATTTTCCTCAACCAGTTATCTACCACCAGCGGGGAACCGCCCTAGCCGGAACAGGCTGTAAACTCCCGACCGGTCCCGGCATGCATGGCACTGCGATGCGTGTGTGTTTGTAAGAGAGGACGAGAAACGGGAAGGAAGGTTCGGGCGGTCCGTGACCCGTTTTTTAGGGTGCTGCTCCTAGTGTTGCACTGGTGTGCACTGGCATGCACCTGGTGTTCGTGGGAGAAACCACGAAAAACTGCCGACTAGAGAAGCCGGTTTCTATAGTTCTCCTCCTGACAGCAACTGAATTCGACCTAACTGACTAGCTTGAGTGACAATCCTGCCACCGTCGGGACTCGAACCTCGAACCTTTGGTCAGAGGGACTGCAGTGACATCAGTTGAGAAAAGTTTCAAACCTACTAGCCAAACACATAAAAAAGCATCGGGATTGCACCATTTGACAAAAGAAGGGATGGAATGAACATATTAAAACATTTCTCATGATGGATGTTTTTAGTATCCACCAAAAATTACTGCAGTTCGTAATAATAGCTACGCAAAAGTGGGCTAATGAAAAAAATAGTCATAGGAAATTTTAAACTTCAATTGAAAGTACAAAATATTATTTTGTAGAAATAAAGTAGAAGATAATCGAAAATGGAAGATGGAATATGATAAAAAGAAATGGAAGGAAAACAAAGTATTCAAGAAAGTGTAATTAAGGAGGGGATTAATTTCTAATTTCTAGATCAGTTAAGTCAAAGCGTAGTAATGGTTTGAAACGGAAAAAGTTCTAGAGAAAAATATGTGAATAAGAAAGGTTCACAAAGTGTACAGAAAGACGGTTATATCAACTTTCTGAAAGTCCAATATATTTCTAATGAGAAATAAAGAGGAGATGGTTGATGTTGTTGAGACATAAAGCTTTAAAAAAAAAAGCAGAAAACCGCGAAGTAAGAAGATATCTAAAATCACCTTCTCTGCTTTGGTCTTAATAGTCCTTACTAAGAAAAGCTAAAGAGTAAAATAGAGCCAGCAGATCCAGTGGCAGAAACCCAACAACAGCCACATGCCACAGAGCGTAACATTGAATCGCGAGCGAAGCCAAAGAGCAGACACAAGAGCTCTCGACAGGGTCCTGGCGCACGCGCCGGGAGACGAAGACAGATTGGGCGCGCTTTGTCTCGCGCCGCGCGGCGGTCCTGGCGGCGGCGAGGGCGGAGGCTCCCCGCCCCGAATACGCCCCTGTCACCACACGCTATTCGTCGCAGAAGTGCGCTCCTCCCTTGTCGTCGCGGTGCTGCGAGGGGGAGCAGCCAGTTCCTGGAAACGCTTGAGTGGAACTGCGATCTAGCTCACCTCGCGGCTCTCTACGAGGGAACAATTGCATTCCTCCAGATCACTCGTACAGTTCAGACAAGAATTCGAAAGAACGTGCTGCCAGAAAGCTCAATGAAATACGTAACTAGTGATGCTTCAGCATAGCACAGACTTTTTTCTTATTTCTTTGGTGGCTTTACAGTCTTGCCAAACTATCTGGCGAGCTGCCATCAATCGCCGTCGAAAGTACATTTTTTCAACATTTTCTCAATTTTTCGGTTTTTAATTATAGAACCGAAAAACTATTTTTAGAATCTTTAAGAAGAGTACATCCTCGTCATAAATTATAATGTTTGTTGAAAAATGTGGAGCCATTTTTAAGAAAATGACGTTTACGCGTTACTGTACATGCGAAGTTTGAACCACTTTTCAAAGAAAATTTTTGATTTTTCGAAAAACTTCATTTAAATTCATTTGAAGCACTTGAAGTCACAAATGTAATAGTTTCTACAATTAGTTAGAAATGGCGTTAAGGACATTTAAAAAAATTACATTTGGGTACTTTTTTAAATAACAAAATTATACAACAATGACTGAGTTGTCATCTTAAGCTGTGCAACAAGCACTACCCCTACGAAATGTTTGAAAAACAAATTTGTATTCGTTTTTGAGAAAATGGCGTTTGAGCGTTTCTAAAAATGCGGATTTTGAGCTTTTTTCACAGAAAAATATTAAGTTTTTAAGAAACTTTATTAGACATCATTTAAAGCACATGGTCTCGAAAATTAAATAGTGTGAAGAAATTGCCGCTAATTAAATATTAACGACTTGCGAGGCTAGTGAAAAAAATTACATGTTTGTAATTTTTGAAAAAACAAAAGAATAGATGAAACTGATGTTTATGTCATCTCATAGTGTACATTCGGCAGTATCTCTTCCAAAATGTTAAAGAGAAAATTAGAAGACTTTTTGAGAATTTTTTTTTCATTCTATATACTGCGCGCAATATTGCGCGAAAACTTAACAAAATGTTTCTAAGAAATGTACATAACATTAATGAAAAAAATAATTATAGTAACAAATTTCACTTGAAGGAAAAATCGCTATATTTAATTTTGTAGTTGTAAGGAAACCCCGAAAAAATTCACACTTTTGCAATTTTCGAAAATTCAGAGTTAACCCTGGAAATCGAACTTCTGCCATCTTTATAAGTGAATTTTACTCTGTTATTAGAAGAAACATAATTAACAAATTTGGAGCGGTTTTTGAGAAAATTTTGAAAATGACAGGCAGACTTGATGTAAAGTACCATCAAATTTTAAACAATGTTTTTCAAAATCTCAAAGCTTCGACTGGAGCCAAATCGATAGGGGTTTCTTCACTTTGAAAAATCCGAAACATGGTTTAGCCACTAATGGTGTTCACGGGCGGACGGACGTTATGTCTTCAATTGGTTTCTCGGCATCAACAACAAGGACTCTGGCTACACCACGAGTTAGAGGATCTTTAATTTACTATTTGTATTTATTTTTCTTTATCAGGGCCCGGCAATGAATTTAGGTGTGATTGAAAGGTAGGATTTTAAGTTGATTGAATAACTAGAACCAGATATCATAAAATGCAGGAGTTATACTTCGTCGGTGAACCTACATCTGTAAACTATTACTCACGAAGAATAAAAACAAAATAAAAATTCGCATCATTTCCTACACATTTTTATTTAGATAATGGTTAAATTTATTCACATGCGATTAATTCATACTAATAAATATTCATGAATCACAATTGAATTTTAAAACTATCATTACTACAATTTTTTTTAAACTACAAGAAGAAAGCTGGGCAATTATAGTGAAAGATATTCAATAAAAAGGCATGTTGTGGCATTTAATCCATGGTAAATAGGTCTACTTAAAAAATTTAATCGCTTCTTCTGTTTAAGAATATAACTAAAACGTGTACCATCTCTATTCAATTCATAATAGTAAAGCATTATTTGGCGGTGATAAATTCTAGCATATCACTTTAGCATCCAATTTAGGAAACAAAAGCAAACAAAGTTCAGAGAGAAAGCACCAACACTCTCAGACTTTTCTACGCTAGTAAATAGTTTTAACAGTGGAGTATCATCTATGGGGAAGGAATCACGATATACGGTGTAGCTGAAATTGCATGATGCATGAAGAGTAGACAAAAGAAATGAAACAACGCCCTTTGAGATCAGCAGGCATCAAAACGCGCACCGGAAACTAGGAGATCCGCCGAGCTGACAGGCATTCGCGCTCTCTCAACATCCTGAGTCAACACTAAACCAGCGAAGTAGGCTGGCTCGGTGCGGCCGGCGAATGGCGTGGGCTGGCGCGGCGCAGCGCGGGAGCGGAAGTGACGATAAACGTGGGCGCTTTCCGGTGGGAACGGGCGCACGCGACGGCGGCGGTGGAGCGAGGTGGAGCTGCAACGAAGGCGTCAGTGACGGTGGGGGTCACTGCAGAATGGGAGCAGGAGTCGGAATGAGAGTCGCATTCTGAGGCGGAGACGGAATCAGAGTCAGAATTGGAATCGGAATCGGAATCGAAGACGGAGTGGGAGGAGTGGGGAATGGAAGAAGTTTCAATGGGAGTCAGAGTCGCAATGGGAGTCGGAATCGCAATGGGAGCCGGAATCGCAATGGGACTCGGGGTCGATACTGGAATCGGAGTTGATATGCGAGTCGGAGTCGACATGTGAGTCGGAGTCGGCATGGATGTCGGGGTCGACATGGGAGTCGGAGTCGCAATGGGGACCGGATTCGGAAGGGGAATCAGAGCCGGTGTCATGCGTACCGTTTAAGGCCGTAGCGGGGACAAGGGCGGTGTGGGGACAAGGGCGCCAGCGGCGTTTGACTGTGGACTTTCGTGTGCCTGGAGGAGGCACAATCGCTCAAGGAGTCATTGTTGGGCTCGCAGCGTCCCTCTGGCGAACACCGAAGCTTGTTTGCCTCGAAAGATTCCACTTCCGCCAATGGAATGGCGGATTTGGAATGGTTATGATTGATCTCATCTCAGTAATTTATGTTCATTTTCTATTATGCAATTTTCAATCCCGCAAATCTATTATGTACTGTCTTACATGGCACATGTTGTGATAAGAATCCATGTTTGCAAATACAATGCAAACATACACAATGCTATCAAACTCGACTCTAATGATGTGCCATTGCAAATCGTGAGTTCTTAGACGCGCATTTATTTTTTACTTAGTTCTTAAATATTAGAAATATTGCCACATAACTATGGGGAAATGAAATAATACATTTATATAAACGCTGAAAAGTGTAAAATACAAATTATTCTAGAAATTTTTGTTACTATTTTAGCAAATATTAATTTAAAGATTTTTGAGGTGCACTGTCGACAAGGCTTTGGGTGGATACTGTTTGTGAACAAATGAAAATGCCTTACTCATTTTCCATTGCGAATTACATTGTCTCTAATTAATATTTAGTCTATGCAAATATTTCTTTTAAATTCAACAGTAAAGCGCAGTAAATATTGAATGTCAAATGATCCCTGAAATAAGGCACTCAATGTATGTTCAAGCATCGAAACGAACATCTCGTCAACATGAAACACAATAAGTGGAAATAAAGCATTTTCATCAAACTAAATTAATACTATATGTACCATTCGCGCAAGAGAAGGGTTGTAATTTTAATGTGCTTTTTGATAAAGGGGATTACTTTTGAATGAATGTTTATTGTATTCTGTGTCTCGTAAAATTGTGTTTTTCCACTCGCTTATTATGTTTTTGCCGTTTTTGAACTTCTATTTCCTGTAGAAGGCCATAAAATCTGAATCAGTGATTGCATTTCATTTATAAATCTAATGACCGAAATGTATTTTGATTCATTCATGTTCTATAATCTTTATTACTTTTATTCCCCTCTTGCAAAGATCTGCACAATGAATTGCTCAGTAATTCTTCATCAACGGTTATTTTCTCTCTCATTCAAAATCATTCAATTGAAATTCCTAATTAGCAAGAATTATATTGTTTAAGGTATGTATGAGAAGTTATTAAAATTGTGTTTACACACGATTTCGAGATCAAAGCAATGTTTTAAGCTTTTATCTTTCAGCAATATCAATTTCATTTCACCACAAAATCGGTTAATTATTCTTTCAAATTTACAACAGTAGAAATGCTTCAATGTTTATTTGTGATATTATTCATGATTTCATGATCTTTTTACACGAAGCTCCTCAACGTTATATATCTTGTACATAATCCAAAATTCTCAAGAACATTACGTACGTTACTTATATTTTGTGTGAATAGCTGAGTGAACGATGAGATACCCTGCATTGAAATTTCTTAATCACACAAACAGCTGTTCAAACTATTGTAAATCTCTCTATTCCTGTGCAGTGAATTTACACCAATATTTCGTTCCTTTCGGCCCCTTAGGCAGAAGGAATAAAACCGAATTTTATCATTAAGCAATAGTTGCAAATGTAGTAGATTATAAAAAGAAAGTGTTTTAAATACATCGATTGGCAATTGTGTCTCTCAGTTATTCATTAAAAGAAAAGGAACGGCAGTGAACATAGCTCTTTGAGTTGGGCAAATACCCGAATACATTCCCTTTAAGTTCTCACGGCGGGTCGTTATTGCATGTAGCGAAGTTAGCGCTTTTATTATGCATTCCATTCAAAGACACGAGTGGCCCGTGACGCAAAAGTCATGTTTTGATGTACGTCGAATAACGCACATTATATTTTACGAATTACTTTGAGGATTTATGGAATCGATAGTTTAATCTCACGAGTTTTCACAAACTTTTTAGATTTACATGATAAGAATTTAATAAATGCATATTGCAAGTACTGAAAAAAAAGATATCTGATAAATGTTTATGACGATTGAACAGGTTTTTAATTAAAATTTATGTTATTAGAATGCTAATTGTCTTGATATCGTTGTCTGTAAGAAAAGCATGAAACTAAATTCTAAAATGAATACTAAATTTTACTGAGATACTTTGCTCAATAACGCCCAGTACAACTTTCATAAAGAGGAAGAAAAACACAAATGTAGAATGAAAGTAACGTACTAAAGTATTAGTCACATACCTTTTTCCTGAAAATCAGGAAAACAACCAGAGTAAACTCGACACGTTTATATTTCTACAATTCAACGAAGTTTCTAAATAGGTAGAGCTGAATTTAACACTACATATTCAAGTACTACGTATCCAAGAAAACTGATGGAAATGTTTGTTGCGAGAGTATATGCGAGAGTAAGAAAAATGGCGGCAAATGTGGAATGAAAATCCCAAGAAAAAAAGAGGAGAAATGTGAGAGATTAATTTGCATATGCAACAAAGTAAAACAAACAAAAAACCAACGCAAGAACACATGCTGCTCCCGGGTGGGCGACGAGAGCAACCTGGCTGAGCGGCAGGCAGTGCTGAAGCGAAAGACTAGCGGAGAAATGGACGAAACCCGGCTCAGCGGCAGGCAAAGTTGAGGCGAACGGCTATTCGCCGAGTGAACGAAGTGGCCCAGAGGCAAGCAGTGTGGGGGCGAGAAGCGAGCTGCAGGTGAACAAACTTGGCTCAACAGCAGCAAATTTCAAAGCGAGGGGTCAGCGGGCAGGTACACCTTGCTCAGCGACAGCCAACGCTAGAACGAGAAATGATTAGGCCAGTGAAGGAAGTAAATCTGACTCTGTGAGGTACAGTGCTGAAGCTAGAGGGGAGACGAACGTCAACTGGCTGAGCGGCCACCAGAGTTGAGGCGAGAAGTAAATCCGGCTCAGTGGGGTACAGTGCTGAGACCGACGTTAACTGGTTGAGCGGTCACCAGAGTTGAGGCGAGAAGTAAATCCGGCTCAGTGGGGTACAGTGCTGAGACGGACGTTAACTGGTTGAGCGGTCACCAGAGTTGAGGCGAGAAGTAAATCCGGCTCAGTGGGGTACAATGCTGAGACCGACGTTAACTGGCTGAGCGGCCACCAGAGTTGAGGCGAGAAGTAAATCCGGCTCAGTGGGGTACAATGCTGAGACCGACGTTAACTGGCTGAGCGGCCACCAGAGTTGAGGCGAGAAGTAAATCCGGCTCAGTGGGTACAGTGCTGAGACGGACGTTAACTAGCTGAGCGGCCACCAGAGTTGAGGCGAGAGGCTTGCAGGCGGGGAACTTAACCTGGTTCGGTGACAGGCAATGTAGAAGCGAGAGGCAAATAAACTCAACTTGGCTCACCGTCAGGCTCTCGGGGAGGAGCGCACCGGCGGGTGAGAGGCTAGCGCTCAGGTGAGCGAAATCTGGCTCAACGGGGCGCAGCGGTGAGGCGAGCGGCCGGGCGAGAGGCCCGCGGGCAGGGCGAGCGGGTTGTGGGGCGGGCGTCGGGGGCGCGGAGCCGAGCGCGGCTTTCGGGATAAACGCTCGCGGGCCTTCTTCCTGACGGATGGCGCCGTTGGGCTCAACGCGCGCCGGTGCGGGGCGTGGGGTGAGGGGCGGGGAGGGCGGGCGGCCGACGCATCGACGGCGTCGCGCCCGGGGCGCAGCTGCCCGAATAAAAGTCTGTTGAGCGGGCGGCGGACGGGAGGCGGCGGGGCGGGCGAGGGCCAGGCCGACCTGGCCACCTGCGGAAGACGCAGTGTAACGGCCAGCGCCGGGCGAGACGAGTAGGGACGTGCGGGCGGCGGGGCGGGGCAGGGATGTTTACGATGTTTAGACCGGGATTAAAGGCGTCGTTTGTGGCGGGGCCGCCTGGACGGGGCGGGGCGGGGCGGGGCGGTCGGTCGGAAGCCGACCTTCGCCGTCCCGCGTAAAGCACGCGCTCGACGCCGCGTCACAGCGCGGCCTACACACACACACACGCACACACACACACGGCGCGGGCGGCTACGAATTTCCGGTGTTTTCGAAACGTTGGCAACTAAATGTAAATTCACGTTGCGGAAATTAAGCGTTGTTTGCTTGTATCAGGTAACTACTATTATTTATCATTGCCTGTGTATGCATGTAGCTCCTCACTCAAAGTTGGCCCAATAAATAGCGGCTTTTGTGCAAATGTTTCAATTCATTTTCAACACGATGCTGGTAATTATTCTTTTGAATACAATTTGCTGCAACTAGCGGGATTTTCTGCAAAGTTTTGTATTAATTTTTATTACAGTAAAAACAAGTCACGCTAATTAGTTATGAAAATAAACATTTCACTATGGATTGTTTACGAATCCTGTCGCTTTCTCACCTAAACAAAAATTCTGTATTTGAGATATCTACAACGGTATGCATAAAACGTGATGTTCGACCGGCATACTCTTTTTCGCATTAGAAGCGGTTACGTAATATTATAATACCACAATTTTTGTTTTTATGAACACATCTCAGCCTTCACGTGAACAACACTTTGACAAAATTTGCGCTTGAAGTGATAAAACAATCTCATTGAAAGCTAACACATCAATACATATTTGACAAAACAAAACCATTGTACATTCAGTGAAAACATTACTGTCTAACAATGAGAAGTAATTCTATAAATTTCAAACTGTCGGGTCACGGTACTACCAGTATCATTTTATGATCTGATATCTCTTGAATGACTCTTCAGCCAATGAAACGCGGGAAATTTTAATTTGGGATTTCAAACATTGCATTTGCGGCAAACTACTCACACTTTGTATTTTACCTCTATTAAAGATTTAACTTTGATCTAAATAATCGAAAATACTATACCGATAATAGACCATGCGCCAATATTGATGGGCGCACTTTGCTGTATTTCAGAAAATAAAATAAACCTTTTGGAACTTTTATACCTTAAACAAAACAAAACTTTTGGAATATTTCTTTAAATTGTCTTTATTCAAGAAAATTACACAAAAACTACCTTTTGCACTTAACGGAACCGGGATTCGACGAAAAACCAGCTACAATGTGACATTTGTAACACAAAATGAAGTATAATACTGCTGCCTTTTATCTAAAATACACATTTACTTAACACAGTATAATTTACCATGTTTAAAAAATGTTAAACATTTTATTTTTCAAATAATATGTACAAGTATAGTTTTGCTTGGCTCACCTAGAAATCAAAAACTTTTCTAGTTTCTTTTCATTTTCCTAGTTTTTCGCCGTTACACAGCGCCGAACTACATCGATTGTGTGATTTTATTTCGTCGTTTCTTCTGCCCGTACCAGAATACAAGACACATAAAAATTGTCATACTTTAGCACCACTAGTTAATGAATAATAACTGCGTCCCTTCAATATCATGTTGTACTGGCACTGGTTAAAATTTAATTGGTACACTATCTCTGTACAGAGGCAGAAAAATGTGTCATACGAGAGAGATCCATGTCGAAAATTATGCATGTGAATGATAATAATAAAACACAATGTGCGTTAAATTCCTATTGCACAATTACAGTTGCACAGCTAGATTTTTCTGTTTGTTCATAAGGGTTAGCTGATAGCAGCCTCACATGAACTCGTTCATGGAAACAACCACTTCCCCTGCTTCCGCGCCAGTTAGAACGGAACGCCACCGAAATAAACTTCGCCTCCCCTCGCGGGGGAAGGACGTTTTCCGGCGATGAGCGCGCGTTTCGTCGTGCAGCACGCGAGACGCCAAGTTGGCAACTGCGGCCGCAGCTGCGTGTCGATAAGGCGAAAGCCGCGCTTTCCGAACGCGCTCGCTATGTCACCACACTCCACTCCACCTGGCTCGCCGCCCCCGCCCACGACCAACCTTGCCCCGCCCCCTCTCCCCCTCCCCTCCCGCCATACCCCGACTCGCCCTCTCTTTCTCGCGCTCCTCTATATTGACTCTCTCCCGCAATATTCCATTCTGCTCTCTCTCTCTCCCATCCTCTCTCTCTCCCATCCTCTCTCTCCCATCCTCTCTCTCCCATCCTCTCTCTCTGTCTCTCTCTCCCCCATCTTCTCTCTCCCATCCTCTCTATCTCCCATCCTCTATCTCTCTCCCATCCTCTCTCTCTCTCTCCCATCCTCTCTCTCTCCCATCCTCTCTCTCTCCCATCCTCTCTCTCTCTCTCTCTTCGCCGACTCCTCGATCCGCGACGGCCGTTGTAATTCGCTTCTTTTTTTTTGCGTGTGCAGTATTTTCAAACCGAGAGGGGGTTTGTATACTTCGGCTCAAACGGCGTGTGTTCTGAAATTGACTTTGGAAACTAAAGAATGGCGGGCGTTTGTTACCGGCAGCCAGCCCCCGCGCCGCCGCCTGGTCGTTGCCGGAACGACTACGGCGATGCCGCGCAGGGGGCGTTACGGCGCCGGGGGCCCATAGGCGCCTGCCCGCAGCCGCCGAGCGGGGACTCCTCGCTCTGCCGCGAGGGCGCGCGGGAAGCCAACATCTTCAGGGCGGGGCGGCTCCGCGGGGCAGTGAGTTCGGGATACCTTTTTTTTACGAAGAAGATTTATCAGAACTTGCGATATGCTTCGACAAAAAGAACCTTGCTTCAGCAACGTACTTGTAGATGGTAGATATCTATTTATTGATGAATTATACCTTGGTATACCTTGTTTATGAAGAAGATTTATCATATCTTACGATATGCTTTGACAAAAAGAACCTTGTTCCAGCAACGTACTTGTAAATGGTAGATATCTATTTATTGATGAATTATACCTTGGTATACCTTGTTTATGAAGAAGATTTATCATATCTTGCGATATGCTTTGACAAAAAGAACCTTGTTCCAGCAACGTACTTGTAAATGGTAGATATCTATTTATTGATGAATTATACCTTCGTATACCTTGTTTACGAAGAAGATTTATCAGAACTTGCGATATGCTTCGACAAAAAGAACCTTGCTTCAGCAACGTACTTGTAAATGGTAGATATCTATTTATTGATGAATTATACCTTGGTATACCTTGTTTATGAAGAAGATTTATCATATCTTGCGATATGCTTTGACAAAAAGAACCTTGTTCCAGCAACGTACTTGTAAATGCTAGATATCTATTTATTGATGAATTATACCTTGGTATACCTTGTTTACGAAGAAGATTTATCAGAACTTGCGATATCCTTCGACAAAAAGAACCTTGCTTCAGTAACGTACTTGTAAATGGTAGATATCTATTTATTGATGAATTATACCTTCGTATACCTTGTTTACGAAGAAGATTTATCAGAACTTGCGATATGCTTCGACAAAAAGAACCTTGCTTCAGCAACGTACTTGTAAATGGTAGATATCTATTTATTGATGAATTATACCTTCGTATACCTTGTTTACGAAGAAGATTTATCAGAACTTGCGATATGCTTCGACAAAAAGAACCTTGCTTCAGCAACGTACTTGTAAATGGTAGATATCTATTTATTGATGAATTATACCTTGGTATACCTTGTTTACGAAGAAGATTTATCAGGAGAACTTGCGATATGCTTCGACAAAAAGAACCTTGCTTCAGTAACGTACTTGTAAATGGTAGATATCTATTTATTGATGAATTATACCTTCGTATACCTTGTTTACGAAGAAGATTTATCAGGAGAACTTGCGATATGCTTTGACAAAAAGAACCTTGCTTCAGTAACGTACTTGTAAATGGTAGATATCTATTTATTGATGAATTATACCTTGGTATACCTTGTTTACGAAGAAGATTTATCAGAACTTGCGATATGCTTCGACAAAAAGAACCTTCCTTCAGTAACGTACTTGTAAATGGTAGATATCTATTTATTGATGAATTATACCTTCGTATACCTTGTTTACGAAGAAGATTTATCAGGAGAACTTGCGATATGCTTTGACAAAAAGAACCTTGCTTCAGTAACGTACTTGTAAATGGTAGATATCTATTTATTGATGAATTATACCTTCGTATACCTTGTTTACGAAGAAGATTTATCAGAACTTGCGATATGCTTTGACAAAAAGAACCTTGTTTCAGCAACGTACTTGTAAATGGTAGATATCTATTTATTTATGAATTATACCTTGGTATACCTTGTTTACGAAGAAGATTTATCAGGAGAACTTGCAATATGCTTTGACAAAAAGAACCTTGCTTCAGCAACGTACTTGTAAATGGTAGATATCTATTTATTTATGAATTATACCTTGGTATACCTTGTTTACGAAGAAGATTTATCAGGAGAACTTGCGATATGCTTCGACAAAAAGAACCTTGCTTCAGTAACGTACTTGTAAATGGTAGATATCTATTTATTGATGAATTATACCTTCGTATACCTTGTTTACGAATAAGATTTATCAGGAGAACTTGCGATATGCTTTGACAAAAAGAACCTTGCTTCAGTAACGTACTTGTAAATGGTAGATATCTATTTATTGATGAATTATACCTTGGTATACCTTGTTTACGAAGAAGATTTATCAGAACTTGCGATATGCTTCGACAAAAAGAACCTTCCTTCAGTAACGTACTTGTAAATGGTAGATATCTATTTATTGATGAATTATACCTTGGTATACCTTGTTTACGAAGAAGATTTATCAGAACTTGCGATATGCTTCGACAAAAAGAACCTTGCTTCAGCAACGTACTTGTAAATGGTAGATATCTATTTATTGATGAATTATACCTTGGTATACCTTGTTTACGAAGAAGATTTATCAGGAGAACTTGCAATATGCTTTGACAAAAAGAACCTTGCTTCAGCAACGTACTTGTAAATGGTAGATATCTATTTATTGATGAATTATACCTTGGTATACCTTGTTTACGAAGAAGATTTATCAGAACTTACGATATGCTTCAACAAAAAGAACCTTGCTTCAGCAACGTACTTGTAAATGGTAGATATCTATTTATTGATGAATTATACCTTCGTATACCTTGTTTACGAAGAAGATTTATCAGAATTTGCGATATGCTTCGACAAAAAGAACCTTGCTTCAGCAACGTACTTGTAAATGGTAGATATCTATTTATTGATGAATTATACCTTGGTATACCTTGTTTACGAAGCAGATTTATTAGAACTTGCGATATGCTTCGACAAAAAGAACCTTGCTTCAGCAACGTACTTGTAAATGGTAGATATCTATTTATTGATGAATTATACCTTGGTATACCTTGTTTACGAAGAAGATTTATCAGAACTTGCGATATGCTTCGACAAAAAGAACCTTGCTTCAGCAACGTACTTGTAAATGGTAGATATCTATTTATTGATGAATTATACCTTCGTATACCTTGTTTACGAAGAAGATTTATCAGAACTTGCGATATGCTTCGACAAAAAGAACCTTGCTTCAGCAACGTACTTGTAAATGGTAGATATCTATTTATTGATGAATTATACCTTGGTATACCTTGTTTACGAAGAAGATTTATCAGAACTTGCGATATGCTTCGACAAAAAGAACCTTGCTTCAGCAACGTACTTGTAAATGGTAGATATCTATTTATTGATGAATTATACCTTGGTATACCTTGTTTACGAAGAAGATTTATCAGGAGAACTTGCAATATGCTTCGACAAAAAGAACCTTGCTTCAGCAACGTACTTGTAAATGGTAGATATCTATTTATTGATGAATTATACCTTGGTATACCTTGTTTACGAAGAAGATTTATCAGGAGAACTTGCAATATGCTTCGACAAAAAGAACCTTGCTTCAGCAACGTACTTGTAAATGGTAGATATCTATTTATTGATGAATTATACCTTGGTATACCTTGTTTACGAAGAAGATTTATCAGAACTTGCGATATGCTTCGACAAAAAGAACCTTGCTTCAGCAACGTACTTGTAAATGGTAGATATCTATTTATTGATGAATTATACCTTGGTATACCTTGTTTACGAAGAAGATTTATCAGGAGAACTTGCAATATGCTTCGACAAAAAGAACCTTGCTTCAGCAACGTACTTGTAAATGGTAGATATCTATTTATTGATGAATTATACCTTGGTATACCTTGTTTACGAAGAAGATTTATCAGGAGAACTTGCAATATGCTTTGACAAAAAGAACCTTGCTTCAGCAACGTACTTGTAAATGGTAGATATCTATTTATTGATGAATTATACCTTGGTATACCTTGTTTACGAAGAAGATTTATCAGAACTTGCGATATGCTTCGACAAAAAGAACCTTGCTTCAGCAACGTACTTGTAAATGGTAGATATCTATTTATTGATGAATTCTTAGTGATTCGGGGCGCGTCAACGCCTAAGGTCATTAATCCCGAAAGCATAGTGCATGATTTGCTCGGGAAGTGGCGGTGATCTTCCCCCGTTGCATAGAGAGATTCAGTGCCGACCTAGCGGGGTTTCCGTCGACCAGGTATCTCCCACGCGCGGGGTACCGTCCCAGCCGGGATAAGATCTAAGCTCCCGACCGGTCTCCCGGCATGTGTGGTTGTGTAGTGCATGTTAGTGTGCATGTGAGTAAGAGTGAAGACAGGACAAGGAAGAGGTAGGAAAGAACACGCGAGGTCCATGGCACGTTTGTGAGGGTACTGCTCTGGTATTCGCCTGGTGTTGATAGGAGAAACCACAGAAAACTACCGATCAAAACAGCCGGCCGCTAGAATTCTCCTCCAGACAACTGCTTAATTCAATATAGCTATCTAGCTAGTGTCAAAAACTCTGCAAACGTGAGGAATCGAATCTTCGATCTTGCGGTCAGAGGCAATGCAGTGACATCTGTTGATGCCCTGTCCTAAAAGTTTCGATTTCACGTTATTAAAGTGAGAAAGTGTCATGTAAATCTTCCACCGCTGTAATTTTGAATGTGTAAATCTCTGGTTTTATTTCTTTTTCATTAAATGACCTCATCAATGTTTGTACTGAAAGTCGGCACGACTGCGTTGCGTAGTGAATGTTCAATTTTGGTTGTTTTTTTTTATTCTCGTGCTACCATTTTCTGTGTAAACATAAAAATCTTTTATCTATCTAAATTCGCCGATTTTTCAATTGTTTTATTTTTAAAATAGTATAATTTATGTAAATGATAAACAGCAAAATAAAGTATTGATAAATGTATATTCCACAACCTTGTATTGCTCACATTTGCTTCCTGACAAATGAATAAAATCCTTTCATTATTATCAAACGTTTGATTTAACCCTAGAGCGGGTTCCCTTTGAATAGCCACGCCAGCGAGCGCGCGTTGTACACCATCCAACACAGCGTTTCGTGTATTTAACTTGCATAAGGACGAAAAGTCCGATTATATAACCACAGTAGCATATATTTCAAATCGTTTGTGTAAACCTAACACATAAGTGAAAGTAGGGTATGAGTACGCAGCCGGGTAAGTGTTCGCAGGTGTTTTCCCCCTGTTGGCAACAGTGGAAGCAGGAGCGAGTATGGTCAGATAATCGCGCTCCCTCTAGCGACCAGCGTTGCTATTTTCATCCTTGCTTTCTTTTATCACGTAAGATATGATGTCGTTATGCTAACATATAGTTTTTCTATGAAGAGATCTATTTTTTTTATAATTAAAGAATAATGCAGACTCCTGAGTAAATGTTGTTAATAAGGTCACTCCTTTCCAAACAACATGGCCCAAGCAACATTTATTCGGAATGCACTACACAAAACCCCTTTATCCTCTGCATGATTCGTTCCGAGAAGCGTGAAAAAGCGGGAGCAAGCGCGCTTAGTGGGTGTAAGAGTCACTGCTGAACTGGCAGGAGCGTTCCCACGTGGACCAAAGTGTAACGCCCAGAGTAGATATGTACAATAGGGACTAGAAATAGCTCTCTTTACATTGACAGAAAACATTCGAACGCTATTCAATGACTAACCAGCGGAAGTTAGAGTTCCCACGTGGTCAACTGCGTGCATTTCTGAGAAAACTCATGAGTGCAAAATATATACTTAGGTATATTGCACTCCATTCAACAACACGCTGAGTGAGTGATAAATTAGAACAGATTGAGGAAATAGGTAAACAATGTACTAATTTTGTCAAAGTACATATACAAATGGTTTCTTTTTTTAATAATATTATGTGAGGTAAAATAATTAAAAAAATTTGAATTATAATCTGAAAGTTATTTAGTTTACTAAACATATTCAATTGTGTGAGAGAAACTAAAAATGCTATTTACATGAAATTTTCTTCAGTGAATTCGTATAATAATACAAAGACAATAATAATCATCACTTTAATAGTTCACTGGAGTGTATACTTAAAATTGCTGGACATTGCAAACACAATTTTCAAAGTTTTCTCCGAACAATGATACGCACAGAATGTACAAATTACAATGTCAAACTGTATAATTAAATTGCGCACTGCATGTATGCAGGTGCGACTAGTGTGCGTCGCTCTTATGACGAATATTATCGCATCTCATGCTACGTTGAATAACCTAGAATATGCTCTTCGGAATCACGTCTTCATGGCTGTTACGGTCAGTCCACACTTCCTAGTACCGAACGCTATCGAGATCAGAGCCAAAGCTAGAAATATGCATCAAGTCCAGTCAGTGACGTGCGTCCGTGTGCATATGCGCGGAAGCTTCGTCGAACGGGCGGCAGGGGCGCAGAGGCACAGGGTCCTCTCTGTGAAAGCCGCCGCATCGCGGCGAGTTTACGAGTAAACAGGCGACGAACGCCGGGCAGGTAATTTGCGAAGGCAGGCAGCGTGCGGACGGACCAAAAGCGGTAATCTGATTGTAAATATGTTGACCGTGCGACGGATAGGCGCGAGCGAGCGGGCGGACGACGCGGAAAAGAGCAGACTGGGCAAAGGGAGAGGAGAGAGGACGGGCGGGGACGGAAAGAGGGAAAGGCGAAGTTTGGGGAAAGGAAGGGAGAACTGGACAAAGTGGGAACGAGGCAGACAAACGCCCGAGCGAGTAGGAATGGTAGATAAATTTGACGTATGTGAGCGCGGAGGGGGCGGGAGCGGGCTTCGGACACGAACGGATGAGTTGGATGATGTGCGCGAATGGGCTCCCGGGAGACGAGCAGGGTTGCCAACTAGCAAAGGTGGATATGGAACGGCGGGCGCGGGATAAAATCAAAGAGTTCAAACAAACGTGCCCGTGCAGTGGAACGCGTGTGTTTCTTTCTATATTGAGAGTGATACCGCAATGCGCAGTAACCTGTGTAGAGGAACGAATTATGTGCGGGAATTTATATCGTGTCCGAGAGTATGATCGCTTGCAGTCCTATGACATTAGCGTGGTGTATTACGTAATACGTGATGTGACGATTACAGTCACTAAAGCAACATTACCTATACTAGTGTTGGTTTGATGGCACTGCTGCAGTATGTAAACATCCCGATTTTTGTCTTCGAGGAGATACTTCAAAAATGCCTCGGAAGGAAAAGCGTTGCATTCCATCAATGTCTTGGAGTAATAAGTGTAAATAAAAATTTGATAATCGAATTTTATTAGAAAGGAAATGGCAAAAATCGTTGTTAATACAATTGTTTATATATTTTAAAGTACTCACTTTATTGGAATATGAAGTTTGCAAAATTCTCAATGTATTTAAACAATATCTCAAAGGTGAGATTCATATCAATCTCAATTTAGATAATCATATTATGGAGTAATAATATTAATTTTCGAATGGAATAATTTGATTTATCAGTTATATTCAATATACTTTATGTAAATAAATTGTTAGTTTATAATTCCTTTGCAATTTTTAAAAAATTCTATTTTTACTATTCAAAACTGTAAGAAATCTTAATGGTTTCTTGGCAAACACATCACAGTCTCGTTAGCATGTGTTTTTGTATTTATCTTCACAATTTTAAAATGTTTAATTTTATTTTTAATAATTACTCTATTTCAACACAATCTCTAAAAGAAAAACTAAAGTTGCAGGTGTGGTCGTGGCTGAATATTACTTCCGTAATGTACAGCTGGTTCTGACGCTGCGAACCTCATGTTCCCTCTCTTCCCCAATACCACCATCCACATTATTCGGCCCCTTTTCTCATTTAATCTTTCGTTCCCCTTCGACTCACCAAAGCACTGCGCCCTCCCCCTGTGCCGTTGTCCTCCCCTCCGGCGCCCCCGCCCCCGCACAGGTGGCTGCTCTCGTCCAAACATCCCAGGAATTTTCATTAAATATGTTTTAAGTAATAAACCGACACGTGCGCGGCGCTCCATTCGCCCTTCGTCGCGAACCGCACCACCTCGCCCCCCGCCCTGCTTCCCAACCCGCCCCACTATTTCCCGCTCCGCCCTTCCCCGCTGCGCCCTTTCCCGCTCCGCCCTTCCCCGCTCCGCAATTCCCCGCTCCGCCTTTCCCCGCTCCGCCCTTCCCCGCTCCGCCCTTCCCTGCTCCGCCCTTCCCCGCTCCGCCCTTCCCCGCTCCGCCTTTCCTAGCTCCGCGTTTCCCCGCTCCGCCCTTCCCCGCTCCGCCTTTCCTAGCTCCGCGTGTCCCCGCTCTGCCCTTCTCCGCTCCACCCTTCTCCGCTCCGCTCTTCGCCGCTCTGCCCTTCGCCGCTCCGTTTTTCCCCGCTCCGCCCTTCCCCGGTCCTCCCTTCGCCGCGCCGCCCTTCGCCGCGCCGCCCTTCTCCGCTCCGCCCTTCTCCGCTCCGCCCTTCCCCGCTCCGCCCTTTCCTGCTCCGCCCTTCCCCGCTCTGCCCTTCGCCGCTCCGTTTTTCCCCGCTCCGCCCTTCCCCGCTCCTCCCTTCGCCGCGCCGCCCTTCGCCGCGCCGCCCTTCTCCGCTCCGCCCTTCTCCGCTCCGCCCTTCCCCGCTCCGCCCTTTCCTGCTCCGCCCTTCCCCGCTCCGCCCTTCCCCGCTCCGCCCTTCCCCGCTCCGCCCTTTCCTGCTCCGCCCTTCCCCGCTCTGCCCTTCCCCCTCCGCCCTTCCCCGACGTCATTCCCCGCTACGCACTTTCTCACCCCGCTCTCCGGCCTGCTTCTCGCCCCCCTCCGCGCCCCGCTCCTCCTCTCACTTCTCCCACGCTTTTTCTCCTCCCCCTGCGTGTTTCTCTCCCCCGTTCACGTATTCTCACCCCTGATCTCACCCCCGACCTCCCTCTCCCTTCCTCGCACCCGCTGCCGCCCCGCTTCCGCCATTCCCCACCCCCGCCCCCATCGCGCCCGCTTCGTCTCCACCCCTCAGCGAACGCAGGTAGCAGCACGCCCCCGCGTTTTATCGCCGCGGAGGGCGGGGAATGGGACCCGCTTCCCAGAATGCGCCCCGCGCCCAAAGCGAATGTAGGAATCTGTGTTCTAAACGTGAACACGTACTCTCGCGTTGATGTACTTGCATTGAGCGTCGTGTATAATAAAATACGTAATGTATCTTGCATGCGCATATTTCTAATAAAACAATGTACAGTACGGTGTTTTAAGTACTTGTTTCTACCTCGTACAAATAAAATTTTAATATGCGTTTCAATGTAGTTTATGTTGAACAACATTCGTCTACGTCAGCCTTTTACGACATTAGCCTGGCGTAAGAAATAAAGTGCGTGGGGCTAAAAATAATTTGTTTAAATTTATGCGTTTGCACACAATAGGTTATAATGTTTGTTTTATTGTTTTCGATGCCACATAGCTGGTGTATAATTGAGTACAACTAATTTGATGTGAAAATTTTCAGAGTACGTCGAAATAAATACCTATGTTACAATTCTATAGTATTTTGTTTCATTTCTTTGTTCCACACGTTCATATCATTCTCTTCACGAGCTGTTCATTATCTAGTGCAAACGTAATGACTACACTAGATCTGTTGACCATTTAGTAACGCGCTGTGTGCTGCCGTTTAGATCGCGTTTGCGGTACGTGACAGGGCCATAGGTGTCTGTTTTGAGCTCAGCCATCCCGTGATTTCAGCTGAATCAATCCTACGTTAATGCGTGGTAATCCGATATTGGAGTGTGTAACATGTGATGTCAAATGAGGAGCGCGTTGTTATTTAACTCGCGTAAGTAAGCAAGGAGTGTGAAGGTCGACTATCAAGCAGTGGTTGTTATCAAATTATCAAGCGTCGAATTTGCAGGTTAGAAATTAGTGAGACAGGCAAAGAAAACTTATTATGTACATATTTAAATTAAGTTCATTAAATTTAAATAAAACGAAGGAAAATAATTTACATTCTCACAATTATTTTATATCGTTCTCTTTCTCCTGCTCTAGAGTGTGTGTTTTTCTAGTTTTAATATTGGATTTTGTCGAATTAATATTTAAATTTTATTTAATTCACTTATAACGTGACGTTAAAAGACACAGACATTTTTTTTTTCAATTTACAGTTCCAAATAGATACGGAAAGAGAAAGTAATTAAAATGATATAGTGTTTTGTGAAAGTTTTAAAATCAAACCGTATAAAATGAAATGAATTGAAATAAAATAGTTTTGTATTCGTTCACAATGGGTTAGAAAGGTTAAGAGTTGGAAAATGAAATTTAGAAGTATTTCTAAGAATTAGATTCTTCTTTATATTTCTCTTTTTATCTACAGAAAGTAAAGGTAACGGTATCCCTGTGCAATTGCACACAGGCCAATGTAGCCCAAAGGTGAGGTGAAGGGAGGGAGCCACCAATTCATCGCTTTCGACGCAAGGAGGAGGTTGTGTGGCGAGCACAACGCTCTGGACGCCCTTACCCCCAGGAAAGATCCTGGTACTCTCTTGAAAACGACTTTGAGTTGACCAGAGAAACGCCCTGAATGCTACAGAAAGTACTTAAAGTAATAAACTTATTTAACGTGACACAAACTTTAACATACGCAATTTATAAATATTATCAAAAAATAAAAGAGATAACACAAATATACTAGAGATAATGTTATGAACGAATAGGAGCAGGCGAACAACGTTCTCAAGGTCGTGTAAAGAATTCAGTTCCGCAGAGGGAGAATGGAATGTACATGTCTTGATCTCAAAAATTTTAAACTGAAGAAGTCTACGTTGATGGAGTTGAAAACATGAAAGCTTACTGATATCATGGAATACCGACACACATCTTCATTACTCTACCAATTATATCAAATTTATTCTTTCATTAACGATATAAGAGTTGCAGTATTTCAATAAAAAATAGTTCTAAATCTTAAGTTAGTCACCCACTGGCAAGACTCGTTTGGCAATCCTCTCGCCTGTTGTTGATTTGTCACTGCAGCTGCTTCCTTCATTGTTTCCTCAATGGAAAATAATATGTCGACGACTGATTTACAAAAACACACAAACCAGTCCCGTGTCAGGACTGGTTTCGCACGACGAAACCTTCACTTCAAAATTGTTTCGGCAACCACTGAGAACAAAATATCCAATTACTACACCACGAACGTTTAGCTTATTTTTTAAGATTTTGAACAATGGAAATCACTCTAGTGTTCTTATGATTTTCTATTAGATATTTTCTCATTATACCTTATTGGCTTATTTTATCTCGTGATTTCTATTTTAAGTATTTTGCCTCGTTTTGACCCCTTTGATTTCTTTTTTCATTGTTTTCCTATTTTCTCCTGTCTGCTGATTCGATCAAGGTGGAAAACTATCTGCAAACTTAAACAATACGTGAGCACCATCACGTTGTATTATTCTCTTCAGACAGAGGATTGACATCTGAGAGAAAGCAATTTCATAATTAAGGTTCAGTAAGTAAACATCATCCAAAAGGCAAGAATATAACAGTCAAAATTCTTGCCTATTTTCAGTGACATGATTTCGTTTTCTTCAGTCACATGGGTTCGTAGTCCGTGCTTGAATAAAGTCTTAAGCACAATTAGAAGTTAGTTTATCAGTATAACATTTTTAATGCTGAATTGCTTCATTTAACATTCTCTTATCAGCCAGAACAAATCCCTCTTTAGTTGCCTATTTCATTAAAAATAAAATGTCATTTTGCTGACCTATTTTGAGATAAAAAAAACTCCTGAGCTTCCGGGACTTATAACCGTGACTTATAACCGTGGACTTATAACCGTTTTTCGACTAGTGGCCTTTAAACAGCTTTGCTGTCTCCTTCACCTAGCATGTACAACCTAATATTCGTACACGCACTGCATGTCGCTCGTCTGCACTCACCCGCCCGCGCCAATTTCCTTTGTCCGCCGCCCCACCACCCCGCCATCCCGCTGTTCCGCAACTCCTCCGTCCCTCCGCACGCCGCCCCGCCTCCCCACCGCCCCATCGCCCCGCCTCCCCACAATCCCTTCGCCCGCCGCCCGTCGCCCCACTGCCCGTCGCCCCACTGCCCGTCGCCCCACTGCCCGTCGCCCCCCCGTCCCGCCCCACTGCCCATCGCCCCGCCTCCCCCGCCCCGGCGCCCGCTCCCGCCCCGGCTGCGCTCTCCCCAGACTCGCCCTTGTGTCTCCGCCTACCTTTCAGTGCAACTCGTCGCCTCGGGGGAAATATGAGCGCGAATGCCAAAGTAGCTGTGCGCCCTCACGGCCCTCGCTCGGCGAGGTGGGCGCGCGCGCGGCGCAGATAAGAAGCGAAGCGGGTGGGGGCGGGGTGAAATGACGGCGCGCGTTTCGTCACGGAAATGCGGGAGGGCAAACGCGAGGTATAATGCTTTACATCAAGCGCGGAAATAGGCTAGCCATTTTACCCACGAAATAACATAGAGGGACAGGAATTGAGTATTTGTGATTTCGGGCGTGTAAACAGCTAAGTCATAATCCCGTAAGTGTTGTGAATTTCCTCTCGGAAGGTGGAGGTGGTCTTCGCCCGCTGGTTGGCGAGATCCGACATCGACCTACGATGCCCTTTCCCCAACCAGATATCTCCCCCACAACGGCGCACTGCTCCAGTCGAGTCAAGATCCAACCTCCCGACGGTCTCTCAGCATGTGTGGTAGTGTAGTGCATGTAAGTGTGAAGTGTGAGTAAATAAGGGGTGAGGATGGAGTGAGAAAGAGGAAGGAAAGATCGCGCATTCGGCTGGTGTTGATCGGAGAAACCACCGATCAGAGAAGCCGGTCTCTAGAATTCTCTTTCAGACAGCGACTGAATTCGACGTAGCTGACTAGTTTGTGTCGAAAATGCTGCCACTGTCGAGACTCGAACCCCAGATGTGCTCCCCCTCTCCTTCCGGCGCCATAGCAGCACACAATTACAAACCGTATTTCATATTTTCAACTTTTGCTATTTTAAAAACTCCAGAGTTTAACGAAAATAACGTCTACGCCATTTGTAAGGTTGTTTTGCTCTATCCGACGAAAAATATTAAAAATGTAATTTGGATCCGTTTTTGAGAACTTTTTAATACATTACCTTTACTTCAAGCAAAAATTACGTGAAAAATATCTTTTTTCCAAAAATTGTATTACATTAACATATTTAAAGATCTTATTTTTAGATCTTGTGTTTCAGGTTTTAATATGGACTGAATCTCTACCACGAATGTTGTAGTTTTGCAAAGTTAGGTTTTTGTAATTTTTGAAAATAAGAATAATTATCCGAAAACAGGATTTGCACAATTTTTATACGAGACCATTCCTTTATTCGAGAAAAATATATAAAGAAATATTTGAAGCTCTTTTTGAAAAAATAATTGCCATACAATATTACGCGCAAACTATTTATATTTTTTTCGAAAAGCTGAGCATGATGCAGTAAAACACTGATATATGCTAGGTCGATTCGCAGGGCGCACTGTGTGGGCGCGCAAGGGAGACACAAAGAAGCCAAACGGAGGAACAAGCTTGAGTGAGGTTTACACACGAAAAGGAAAAGGAAATTTCCATTATGCTTGCAGGATACGAAGAGATACGAAACAGCAATCAATAGTCCTCGTGTTCATGTTTGCAAACGCCGTAGCAGGCTTTCGAAGACATAAGTAGGCTTTCCAAGACTATCTACCGCAAAAGTAAAAATGATACCGAATACTTAACTAAACGTGTTCTTCATTTTAGCGGCTCTAATACTTTGTTACACTACATTAATAGATGTTACGCTAGAACTGCAAAACATTTGATGCTTAAATCTTTGACACACACAGAGATAAATTTAAGGAATACACAGATATTTACGGAGAAAAACTACTGTGGTGGTATCCGCATCTTACAAAATAATTGAGTCGACTCCGCTTCTAGTCAACTTCTGGGGGCCAACACATCATTGTTTACTATATCAGAGGTTCACTATATCCGAGGATGTCAAAATTAAATAGAATTTCTCCCCAATGATTGATTTTATTAATATATGTAGATACACAGAAAATACATTAACAGTACCTACTTAAAATTTCAAAATTCTTATTTGTCCTTTAAAAAAAGAATATTTTTCAACTGTTTGCTTCCTTATCTTTACTAATTTCTCTAGGTCCGTCTCCAGAGTTCGTGCTCTCGCCATACTTGATCCTGCATTGTTCACTGTCTTGTCGAATCGTAAGTGGTCTTAAAAACATTCAATGACTTGTACACGGTTGGAATCCACACTTTTTGAAGGCCCTTTTACTCGACGAATAACAAACGAGATCCTTTCGGTAGCGGAAAGACGCAAGCGGCAAATGAAGCTGATCGCTTTTCCGCGCGGCGCGGCGAATGTCGCCGGGCTGTGGCAGTCGCGAACTTCCTGTCGCCTTCCTAGAATACAACGCGCTTTCACCCACGGAATATCGCGTAACATGAAGCTTGAAACTGAGTGGCATGAGGTCATCAGTACGAACACCATTTAGGGTTCGCCACGTTCACCTCCGGAGAGACTTATTCGATTATAATCTTTGGCCGATAGTTTATTTCAAGCTGCCTAGTGTTGGAATTCGTAGCACTGAAGCGATATATTATTTTCCAAGAGGGAACTAATTTTCAGATCGTTGTATTTCCTATAACTGAGGTTCACTATAACCGAGTTTCAGGTTCACTATAACCCAATCTTCTTCGGGACCAGTGACGTACGTTCACTATAACCGATGGTTTGCTATATCCGAGTTCACAACAACCGGATTCCACTGTATTGCGGTACTCTGCAATTATTTAATATCCGCAAAATAACACAAAATTGTTATTCATATGATACTGATCTGTGTTTTTCATTGATTCATTGACATTATTTCTTTATCTTAGGGCAATTTTGGTGACATGTTACTTTTAACCTCAAACTGCCGTCTTTCTCACCTTCTCACAATCACTCATCTTACTCGAGACTTCCCATCATTCATCGCAGCCTTGGCCTGATTTATCATCTTCCTATCCAAACCCTTCCATTTTGCAATCTCCGCTACACGCCCCTTAAAGCGCCAACCAATCCCCTTTTTTAAACGCGTCGTCTCCTAGTTGCTTTCTCGTCCCTCCTTCCGCCCGTTCGCCGCCCGATAAACGAGTGCTGCGAGCGATGCCGCATCGGGGTGAGGGGTGGTGGGGGTGGTGGGGGTGGTGGGGGCTCAGGTCAACGGCGGCGGTGGCGGAGGGCGCTCACCACGCCATCAGCGGCGGCGCCGCGAGGCTGGAGTGGAGGCGTAAGCCCTGTTTACGGCCCGGGGGAGAACGCGGTCGCGGCGGCGGCGGCGGCGGCGGCGGCGGCGGCGATGGCGGGCGCTGCGGCGATGGCGGGGTTGGTGACAGCGCTAATTCCTGGCCCCGCAGTAAAAACCCCTGTGGGACGCCCGCTTGCCGCCCCCGCAGCCGCCGCCGGCTCAGCCACCGCCGTGGCCCCCGCTACCGTCGCCTCCACGACGAGTGTTTGTGGGGTAGCCACTTCACTCACCGCTCGGCCCTTTGAAGTGGCTGTTACTATTGCTGCTGCTGCTGTTAGCCTCTACAAGGCCAAAGTAGTGTGTACTTCCTTTTCTTTTCTTTGGAACTATAGTATTAGAACTATAGTAGTAGTAGAACTATAGTACCATTACATCCAATTTGAGTTATTTATTTTAACATTTAAAAATGATATTTTTAGGGTCAGTTGAATGTCATCTTCCAATAAAGAGTTTTTCCTCTATCATGTGTTGTCGATATTTTCTTCATGTCCTGCGCAGTCCTCTTTTACTTTTTCATCAATGGACAGATGCCCATGTTCATTTAATTAACAAGATAGTGTAGACGCTTGGAGTAATTTATAACTAATCTTTGAATATAACTTGTTTCCTACTGTGGATTGTAGTTCCATGTGAAGGAGCTGATCACGATTCTTTCCTGATCCTCTGCTACTTTAGTGCCATGTATTAGGTTTCGTATATTTTGACTTTCTTTTATCTAAGAGGAACACATGTGTTGTTTGTGTTTTGAAAGAATTCATCACTATGTAAAACCAATAGCAATCATTCTTCTGCTTTTTGGATGTATCATTTAAGATTTATTTCTACAATACTATTGCATTGATTACCAAGTTGTGACATTAATAGGAAAACTAATCTTAAACGTTAAATTGTGTCACCAGATATATACAAATTCTATGATCATGTCTAGATTAATTAAAAAATAAGGAAAATAAATCTAAGTTATGTATCGTATTTTAAAGTTTGCATTATCTACATTTGCTTGTGGCAGTATACTTACGTCGATAACAGAATTCTTTACTTAAATTTACCACCAATTGTCATAAACACATATATTATTTTTTTCAAAACCCTTGTGAGTATACAAATTTAACAAAACGTAAACGAAGTTTAAGCCCTTAACTCGAGCAAAATCCTCGCACTTCGAATCAAATTCCTCGAAAGCAAAGTAAGGTGAAGATACATGGACATTCTTAGTTGTCATGGAAAATCGTAAACACAAAAATAGTATTCGCCAATATTGATTATTTTCTTTAGTAATTTAGAATATACGAAGTGAATATTAATAAGTAAACGTAATAACGATATCATGATTTAGTTTATTCTCGTTTGTGAATATTTTAGCATTAAATCAAATTCCCACACATGTTCTCATTTCTGCATTAGCAAGGGTTTCTACAATGTAAATGTTTTATCAGTGCGATTCGAAAATAGTCTTCATGAAACATTATATAACCACACCGAGAATGAAAACTCAATTTAAAAACATTGACCTTTTGGAAACAATCCCCCTAACATATAGTTCCCTTGAAATTTCGCGTTTGTGACTTGAGTTGCAGTACGTAGTCCTGTTTGGCCTCTCGTTTTTCATCCAGGGCATTGTCCTCGGATTAAACTCACGCTTGACTTTTATTTTTCGTTTTAGGCGCCCGTTTTTTTAAATTTTTTTTTTCGAGCGCGCAAAGGAAATCCGTGTGCACCGGCGCGGGTCGAGAACGGTGACGTGGCGGGGGGGGAGACGACGGCGGGGGCGACGGCGGGGGCGGTGGCAGAGGTGGCCCTCCCGCTCAGGGACCGCACCCGGAAAAAGACCGCAGTGACATTTCGGAAGCTGAAAGGCTTCACAGAAGATTGGAGCCTCCACCGCCACCGCCGCCGCCATCGTCCTGCCTCCGCCGCCCTCGCCCCGCCGCCCGCCGCTGTTGGCACCGCGCCCTAAATATAGCGCGTTCGCCGAGCCACATTTGCGCACGGAGCGCAAATGTCAGGCGGCGGAATCGGCGCCGCTGTCTTCTACTTCTTGTCTCGGCGATGGACTGAGGGGTTCTTCGTCGTCCTCGAGGTTTTAGGCATGGCGGTCGTCGAGGAAAATGCCACAAGGCAGAGTCAATGCACTGTACATTGTCCTACGACCCGGCGAGGAATGATGCGTGTACACTCACGGAACACGGCGCAAGGCAGAGTACAAGATTGTGTATTGAGGGATATATATATTTGAAAAACAAATCGTGACACCTGAATTACTTGCTATCATACCAGTAGTATTACTATACTGATGGCGTTTAATTAGGGTGTCATTAATGACATAGAGAGATAGTGATATAATATGATCGTTTCACCTTGAGAAGCGGTAACTTTCTTGTGAACTATAATCAAGAAGCAAAGGAATGGTGAACGGTGAGGTGAACTTCCAATTACAGAAAAAACAAATGCTCGTTCTCGTTTACTCTGTCCTACGCTTCTTGTTTTTGCTTGTTCTGCGAGTTTATTAACCCTTTGTTACTGTTGATATAACTAATTTCGAAAATAATGTTGAAACTCATTGAATGTGTACAACTGCAAAAGTCTAGATGATTAACCCTTTGTTTACTTTCAATGACATAATTGCAAGCTAGAATAAAATTAATGAAGAGAGGAAAATCACGAGGTCCTGATGGTATTTCCACGGACATCATTAAATTAGGTGGAGAGGCAATTCTACCTTATTTAATTAGGTTATTTAATGTATCAATAAACAACGCTTGCGTACCGAAAGATTGGAAGCTGGCTCTCGTAGTACCTATTTTTAAAAGTGGCGACAAGACAATAATTAGTAACTATAGGCCTGTAAGCCTTACATCAGTCGTATGCAAACTTATGGAACATCTAATTTCAAGCTATATCAGGAAAGAATGGGAGGGCAGGGAGTGGCTTTATCAGGGTCAGCACGGTTTCAGAAATGGATTCTCATGCGAAAGTCAGCTAGTCTCACTTCTACAGGACCTAGACGACGTAGTTGATGAAGGGAAAAGGGTCGACGCGATAGTAATAGATTTTTCCAAAGGTTTTGATGTTGTTCCACACGATCGTCTTATAAAGAAATTAATAGATTCGGGTATAGACACTAGAGTGGTAGCGTGGATAAACGGACTACTCCGAAATAGGAAACACAAAGTTCGAATCGGTAGTAACTTATTAACCTCGAGAAGCGTCACGTCAGGAATTCCACAAGGAAGTGTAATCGGACCACTCATGTTTCTGGCCTTCGTGAATGAATTGCCGACTAATTTAGCTTCAAATGTACGACTCTTCGCAGATGACTGCGTAATCTATAGAATTATCAACTCGGAGAAAGACGAGGATATTTTGCAGCGAGACTTAGACAAATTACATATCTGGGCAGAAACAAACGGCATGGAAATAAACAGTTCAAAGAGCAAGTCCATCACGTTTGGTACGGGTCGAAGTTACAATGAATCTGCGTACAACCTGAACAATAATGTTATACCTCGAGTCACGTCTTGCAAATACTTAGGAATACAGCTAGACAGTAAATTGAGCTGGGAAAATCAAGTCAATTTCGTTGTAGGGAAAGCCTGGAAATCTTTACATTTTGTTATGCGGATACTGAAAAAGAGTACAGTGAGAGCCAAAGAACTAGCATATATGTCATTAATGCGACCTATATTAGAATATGGCGCGGTATGTTGGGACCCATACAGAATTTTTCAACAAAGAAATCTAGAAAAGGTCCAGCGTAGAGCATCAAAATTTACTTTCAGTGGTACCAAGAATAAAGGGGTATGGGAGTCACTCGAAAGGAGAAGATTAAAGTCACGTCTCTATGCAATGTATAAAGCGTACACAGGCCTTCGAGCGTGGAAAGAAATTCAAAGTCGATTAGGGAAACCTACATATTTCGGCAGAGCGGATCACATGCACAAAATTCAGACAAGAATTCAGAAAAGGGCGTTGGGAAATATTCATTCGCGAATCGCACTATTAGGGACTGGAACAGTTTGCCTGTGACAATCTTCGATCCCTTTCCTCAAAGCCTGAGCAAATTTAAAAATAAATTAGTTTCTTGAATGTAGATATGTTATAAATATATTTAATAAAATTCAGTGTAATTACCTACGTCTCCTTTGTAATTAAGTATTATTATTGTTATTATTATTATTAATGTTATTATCATTATTAGCATTCTTGTTATTATTATTATTATTATTATTATTATTATTATTATTATTATTATTATGTGCAGTGCAGTGGCGTGAAGTGCAGTGACGTTGTGTAACTGAGAGAAACGAGTGAGTAAGAAAGACATTACAGCTCGCTGTATTGCAGTGCGGTGAAGTGTGGTGAAGTGAAGTTTGGAAAAGTGGAGTTCTATGAAAGATTGCACGGTGAAATGTTCATGTGATTTTGTAAAGTTTGTAGAGTTTGTATAGTTGTTAAGTTCTGTAATGTTAAGTTAGTGTATTCTGCCACCAAGTTCTCACACTTAATTGCAGAATTATTAATAAATCTAATCTAATCTAATCTAGTAAAACAGAATGTACCCGTATATTGAGATGTCAGTGAATAAAAGTGCGCCGGAAAAATTACATGAGGTTGATCACAAAATTACTTCTTTGAGTCATGTGTATTTTCGTCGTTTATGAGAACTCATTATCTCTTAGAATCTTACGGGGCGCAAAATCTTCTAGTCCTAGCCTCAAGGCTTTAGAGTGACATTATTTAGTAGCCCTTTTTTAACTCATCGTCATTGATATGAATAGGATAATTGGTACAATGCAGTTGGCTCATACGTATAATTGAGAAAAGTAGTCAAAATTTTTAAACAATAGCCATTACAAGAACACCTTGTAGAAACTTATTTATGCGTAGGCTACAATTTCAAAGTTATACTTAGGACGCATAGGAAACAGTTACGCGTAGAGCGTGAGTATCGAAATTTTTCTCGCTTCTACTGTTTTTAGATTGTATGAGTTGTTCTGCAAAAATGTATATCAAATAGCCAGGTCAGTACAATGGAATATTCTTTGAAATCTTCATCAATCCACATAAATCTAAGGATTAACTAATTTGAAACGATTTATTCTTTACGAGTTTGTCAGAGGATGTTATACGTGATGAGCAGTCTGGTTCTTTTTTGTCAAGGGTATTTTGATGTGTCACAGATTAAAACAAACTGCCTGTACGTTTTAAAATTATACATTTCTTCGTTTAATTAGGGAAGGTTTGTTTCTCAAGGAAATACAATATCACTCTCCCAATAGTTCCCAACATATTGTTTTGTAGAGTGCTATCATATTAGTATTATTAACAACAAGTTCTATTTGACACATATTTCTTGTGTGTTAAACTGACAATATCCTGAAAGATATTGTCAGTATATTTCCTCTGATTATTCAAAATGGGAATATTCTCTGATTATTCAAAAACTATTCAGTTTTTCGTTAGATAACGCACTACAGACGAAAATAAGTTAATTATTTTCGCTATATTATGGTAATTAATAAACAATGAAGGATCAGCTTGCATTCTCCCAATTTTGTCTTTCATATTTATTTATTTCTCTGCTGTCTTCTGAACCTAACTTCGTGAGTTACTCATTAATACAATATTCATTTTGCTCTGCATAGACGCAAACAATATTTTTTTACAAAAAAAATATAGTTGAGAAAGCAAAACAGAAAGTTAATTAAAAACAGGGTTAAACTAGTTTCGAATTCCACATGTGTTTGTATTTCTATTCTGTAGAAAAAAAACAACAACATAAACTAGTAGTTGCGAACACGTTAATTTTTCATTTATGTATAAATTTATCTTTCATATTAAAAATACCATTTTACCTCCAAGTTCAAATAGTTAGGGACAAAATATTTTATCAAAAAGAACCATCTTTAATATCATGATAAGTTATCTTTGAATGTCGTGACTGAACTGTTTGTGTGTTCCAACGGTTCAGTTGTCCCGTCTCTGCGCATTGACAGAGAGGACAAGGCTGCACTGCGGCCGTGTCCAGTTGTTCGGTTGGTGGAATAGGGCACGTGGGGTGGGGAGGACCTCTCGCACTTCGGCCACGTCACCCGACGCCGCGCCTCTCATCTCCTGCCCTTCCCTCTCCCCCCCCCCCCCGGCCGCGGCAACCTCCTTCTCCGGCTCCGCCTCCGCCACCGCAGCCCAAAGTGTTCGCATTAACACAATTCCGGGCGTCTGATGGGCCGGTAATCACTGCGGTAACCAACGCCGCCGAAGCCTTTATTAAGGCGCAGACCAGAGCCATGCATATGCATGCCAGCCTCGGGCCGCCGCCTCCGCCCCTCCCCTCCCCTCCCCACCCCTCCTCTCCCCTCCGCGCCCCGCCAGCGACCCTATTAGAGGCGAGGCTGCGTGCTGACGCCTCTGGCGACGCCTCTCCGCCACACAGCCACGCCGCACCGCCACATCGCGCCACACCGCCCCGCACCGCGTCGCCACCGCGCCCCACGTCCAGCTACGCGTTGCGTGGCCCCCGCGTGACAGCTGGTTGCAGCCCGAGCGCCGCCGCGCCGACTACAAAGGAGCGCTCTTTGATGTAGTGTCAGTTGCAATCACACTGCGCCCGCGGACTGGAAGGAATTTACGGAAACGAAGTTTAGGTATATTGTCGGTTGCTTTCTTTCTTCGTGGGTAGGATAAGGCTTCAGGTATGTTTTTACGTGTGCTCCCAAATATTGAAGATATGTTTAAACAAATTGCGGCAATACAGAGACATATGTCGGTGGCTTACTAAGGAGGATGCTCGATAAATTAAATATGGTAATTGTAGTTTGAAACATGAACTGAACATACATGTACGTTTCTTACATTTGGTCACCAATTAAAAATATTTTTAGTTTTATTTTTTATTTACTGATATTAGAAATACCCTGCTTACAATAAATTTAGTGCCGGTCCAAATGATCGAAATCGCTAAGGCGGTGGTGTCGCAGCGATCTCCGGCCGAACGATCGCGGGTTCGAGTCCCGCATCGGGCATGGTTGTATTGTGTTCGTCCGTTCACCCCCTGTCATCCTCACAGTTACCATACCGTTACACGCAACAGTGGTCTCTAATAACCTAGAAGTTTATATATATATATATATATATATATATATATATATATATATATATATATATATATATGCGTGGAGAATGGTTTACATATATTAATTATCTATAAGATATATTATGTAGTAATTAATATTATACAATAAAATTAATTTGGAAATAGTATTTCTTATAGTATTGGCTAAATGCGTGCCAGCTGCCGCGGTTAGACGTGAAATACAAGTGAATGTTGTAAATTGTTGTTTTCAAAATATTATGGTTATTTTTGGTAAAATGAATAAATTTTATTTGTTTGCTTGATAATTTAATGAGAAAATACTATTGGTTCTATTTTGCGTACAGTTGAAGGTATAATGCAATTTACACATGTGATGATTTCTTCGTCTCAATTTGGTCTATTATTTTTACTGCTTCCTTCGTAAAATAAATTCTATAAGTAAAATTTACTAGTGAATATGTTTCAAGCCCAACACATTCTTCATACCCCTTATCTTTCATGCCACCTTCACTTTTCAATCAGTTGCAAAGCAGAGATGTTGTAATAGAACGTTCCGTACGCTACAAATGGATTCGGAATGTTAGAGCGCGACTGAAGGCGAACGTCGGGGAATGAAGCAATACCGCGCTGCCTCTCTGTCGCTCAGAGAGACTCCTTTCTCTCCCCGCATAACAGCGCAATTCACGGATCTCGCGGGGACTGCACAATGCTCCGCGGCGCTTCCAGGCCGCCCGGTATCGAATATCGCGGTCGATACGCTCTGTTTGTCCGCAATATCTCTTTGCCGGCGCTCTCCGCGCGCGCCACCCACCCACTTGCGACCCGAGCCCTTCTTCCCCCCCCGCCCCTGAGCGGGGGAATGGGGAGGAAAGGAGGGAGAAGGAAGGAAGATGGGAGGAGGGGAGGAAGAGGAATGGAGAAGCGAGGAAGGAAGGGGAGGTGGAAGGGAGGAGGAGGAAGCGAGGAAAAGAGGGGAAGAAGCGAGAAAGAGGGAGGAATGGGGAATGGAGAAGGAAGGAGGAGGAAGGGGGAGTGTGAAGGAAGGGAAGGAAGGCAGGGAGTGGAGGAAGGAAGGGGTAGGAAGGGAGAGTGGGGACAGGGGAGGAAGGGAGGGGGAAGGGGTTGGGAGGAAGGGTTTGGGAGGGAGGGGTTGGGAGGAAGGGGTTGGGAGGAAGGGGTTGGGAGGAAGGGGTTGGGAGGAAGGGGTTGGGAGGAAGGGGTTGGGAGGAAGGGGTCGGGAGGGAGGAAGGGAGGGGAAGCTATGGAGGGGAAACGGGGAGGGGGTGGCGGGACAGCATTGCGAGCTAGGACGGAACGTCTCGGTTCGGAGCGAGACTGGGGGGTGGAGCAGGAAGGAAGTGATGTGACGGGACAAGACGGGGTGAGGCGAGTTGGGGGGGGGGCTTTCTTTATGACACGCTTTTCGACTCTTTCCTTGTACACCCTTTTGTCATGACCGTCATAATGCGACATGGCTAGTGGAGGTCGAGGCAAGGCTGCGCATTACCTTTTGTTTTCAGGGCAGCTTCTAGTAGTACATCAGCTATGTCATCTCACTGGCTAGTCGTTTCTTACAACTGATATCTTTTCTCTATCGCCTTCAGTTTACAATTCCTTAGCATTTCATTCCAGTAAGAAATGTAATGCTTCTAATAGAGTTAAAGAACACAATGTTAACTTCCAAGAATATGCCATCTCTTTAACTCAAAAACTTAGTTCATATCTATAATTTTTTTCTTTCCTAACTAAAAATTACACTTTAACTTTTATATTGCATATATATTTTTTAAATTCCTTCTGTTCCACACGATTCTCCTAACTTATTTCCGCCACTTCTTGTACCTTCTCTGTCTTAATGTACTTCTCCACAGGAACGTTTTTTGATATTTTGTATAAAATCAAATAGTCTTCTTCGTCCTGCTTTCCTTTCCAGCCCATTTCTTTATTCTTTCCCATTTTGTAATATATCTCGTGTCATAATGTTAAGGAAAAAACTAAAATGTTATAAGCAGCAAAATAAAAAGTGATCTTTGATTTTGTACTTGCTACAAACGTGTATATGATTGTATTAATATATTTTAAATATTATAAACGAATTGATTACAGTCTTAAGAGGAAAAAATAGATTCTCCAAACGTTGATCATAAAAATACATATTCATTTTCAATGATTGTCTTTTTTCACAATTGTCTAAGTAATCAAACCAAAAATTGTAGTTTAAAATAGTAAAACGACTACAAATAAATAATAAAAAATAAGAAGTAATTTACATGGTGAACTGTTTATAATGAACTGCCTTACAGGCATTTTTTAGTGTGAGGAGTAGGAACGTTACTGAGCTTCAACAATCTTCTAACACTTTAACAATTTTAATTTTTAAATTAATAGCTTGAGTACTTTGATTTGAAAATGAAAGCTGTAAAAACCATTTATTTTAAAGGAACGCATTGATTAAGAACGTATTAATTCATATTCGCTGGAGGCCCACATGTGAATAACTACGTCAGAGTTTCCTTCAGTCAGCGCTGTGTCGCGCCCCCTGGCCGCGGCCCCGTCCACGCCGCCTCTCGCCCTCGTCCCCCGGGCCACGCGACGCCTTGAGGCGCGGCGGCGCCTGATCCCGCCCCGCCCACCATTCAGACACTCGTCTCACCACGCCCTGCTCCGCCCAGTGGTCCGCGCGGAGCTTTCCCACTTCTCCCACCCGCACCTCCCCCCTCCCCCCGCAGCCATGTACTTTCTAATCCCCTCTCCTCACCCCCCCCTCATGTTTCATTCTATTACTAGCGCCTCCGTCCATCCTCTTCCATCCCACCTCGCCACTTTCGTCACGCTGCGAGCCTCCACCACACACTGCTGTTCACTGCCACACTTCGCCACATTCGCCACATCCCTTATTTCCCATCACCTCTTTCTCTCCCTCATTCTTTCCTAAGAAAAGGAGGGGAGGAAGGGAGGGGAGGAAGGGAGGGGAGGAAGGGAGGGGAGGAGGGGAGGGGAGGAAGGGAGGGGAGGAAGAGAGGGGAGGAAGGGAGGGGGAAGGGAGGGGGAAGGGAGGGGGAAAGGAGGGGGGAGGGAGGGGGAATGGAGGGGGGAAGGGAGGGGGGAAGGGATGGGAGGAAGGGAGGAGAGGAAGGGAGGGGAGGAAGGGAAGTGAGGAAAGTTGGGGGAGGAATAGAGGGGAGGACGGAAGGGGAAGAAGGGAGGAAGAGGAAAGTTGGGGGAGGAATAGAGGGGAGGACGGAAGGGGAAGAAGGGAGGAAGAGGAAGGTTGGGGGAGGAATAGAGGGGAGGACGGAAGGGGAAGAAGGGAGGAAGAGGAAGGTTGGGGGAGGAAGGGAGGGGGGAATTTAAAGAGACCTTGAAGGGGCCACCAGGTGAAAGTTTGGACTATTTACGACTGCCACATCTCATGGCACAATCCAACATACAGTAGTTGCGCTCCCGGCCCGCCGGGCCTCGTTCCATCCAACAAAGCCGCCCCCGCCCCCGCCCCCGCCCCCGCCCGCGCCCGCAGGGGGCCGAGAGCCTCGCGGTTCCGCCCGCGGCAGGCGCCGCGCCGGTCGGGGAATATCAGAGGACGCGCAGTCGGCGACGCGACGTCTTTGTTCTGTTTGCACGCGCTTCACCCGAGGTACGCGCGCCGCTCGCCCGTGTAATCAGCGTGTACACTGGCGGGGCCCTTAATCCGCCGGCCGAGGCGAGGAGGCGGGGTGGGGGCGTCTCCGTGAAGCAGCGCGCGCTCCGGAAGCCCCAGGAGCGAGGCCCGCGGGAGGACGGGAGGGAGGACGGGAGGGTGGGAGGGAGGGAGGGAGGGAGGGAGTCTCGGGCTGGCTGCCGGCGAGAGATGCCGCAAGGGAGCGCAGGCGGCTGAGGACGGAAGTCCCGACGTAAGCGGCCGTTGAGAGGAGAAAGACAACGCGCAGGGGGGAGGGTGGTGCACGATAACCGGGCAGGCGGATTTGAAACGTACGATCTACAGGAAACAGGAGAAAGAAAATATTTAACACAGATTGGTCGATGAAGTCAAATATCTATTATAAACTAAAATGTACGTATTTTGCGGACAAGAAGTAAGAGAAAAGCGATTTCTAAAAGCATTTTTTGCACCAAATACACGAATTTCACTTATTCTGATGAACAGTTTAATTCACTTTTATGGCAATTTTTAACTAATCTTTTCACAAACACGTTACAAAAAGAATAAATAATTACAATATTAACATTAAAACAAATTTATATTATTTTAAGCTACTTTAAATTGTTTTATGTCATTCATATTTTTAGTTGGACAACTCTACGATTTTCTGATTTTTTATCAAATTATATATATTGAAACACAGAATGTGTTCCCTTACACTAATTAAAACATTAGTGTAAGTAATCAATATATATTTTGGACTGCGCGGTACGTACGCCAAGCGCTGCGAACAACGAAGGGAGCGAGCAACGGTCGCTACCGCCACCGGTGCCACCGCCGGGAGGCCAGCGTGAGAATGTCAGTTACAAACTGGGCAGCGAGCACGTGGAGGCAGTCGTTAGGAGAATCGCGAAGAAGACAGACGTTAGCGGAGCGGCGAAGAGTTCGGACGTGTGGCGAAAAGCTCGCCGTTAGCGCATGGGAAAAGGGAACATGCGATGCGTTCGTAAAGTAATAGTAATTGTGAAGCAGTAAATACGTGAAGTAGACAATGAGATTATCATTAGAATAAAAGATTCGTGTTGATAGAACAATCGATCGCGCTTGTAGTAATTAGTGTAGTGGAAACCTTACCGAAACCGTGTGGTACGGAACTGGGACCAGCACGCGTGATAGGCGCGGGCTGAGTAATTGAATCCATCGACGGAAGGTGATTCGAGAGAGGTGCAACGCCGTGGTATCAAGATCCGAGTCGGGGAGGAATCGCAAGGTCACCAGCCCAGGACAACCGCCACGCCATCAGCCGCCGACGGCCCACAGCTGCTGTAGAGGTCGGCAACCCTGTCGATACGAGCTGTTCTACGAGCATCGAAGGTATTTGGTCGGGGCCCCGAAGGTATGATAAATGCATATTACACCTAATCTTGGTACCAAGGCAGAGTGTATAAATGTTATCAGATCATGTAATTAACAAATTTGATTTGCAAATAAACCTTGTTCATGATTGTATTTCTATTTCTGATTAACTTTCCCAATAGTATACCAACTTATCCAGGGACCCATTCACGGAAAAGATACCCTCCTTTTAGTGTTATATTGCAGTGAAATACCCGGCATCACCAGGTACGTCACAATATATATATATATATATATATATATATATATATATATATATATATATATATATATATATATAAATTTGTGAAGGAATTTTCTACCTACTGAGAAACTCTGATATGAGGCTGGTAACGTTTGAGAATACTGCACAAGGTATGACACAAATTTTCTAGAAAAAAAAATAAATACAATATGTCCGGTATCAAAATTATATTTAATCTAAAGATCTTTTCGATCGCGTACCGATCATCCTCAGAGCTTGCAGCGTGAGGACGAAAAGCAAAGTTTGAAAAAAGAATTCGAAAAAATACATTCACTCCTAGCCCTTCCTTTTTCACACTTCTTGCTCCACCTCCCCCCTCGAGCATTTCTCGTCCGCCTCCATTTTGATCCTCCCCGAAAGAACTAATGTTCATTTTTGATGTTTATTTTCTACTTTTATAATACTGGGGATTGTGGGCCCTTCAGGAGACCGCGAATCATCTTCAAAAAGAACTTGAAGGGGTCACCAGGTGAAAGTTTGGACTATTTACAATTGCCACATCACATGGCACAATCCAATATACAATACTTCCACTGGCATCTGCTATTTATCACTGACTATCTATCACATCTATCACAATATTCCACTGACATCTGCGTTCTCTGCACTCTGGTTTAGAGGTTGGACACACTGCGTTATCGGAATCCTACGGTGTGTGTCGAAGGTGTGGTCCACTGTGTTCTCAGGGGTTTGTCTAATTTTGTGATTCTAACGTGTTTATGGTTGCGTAGGCTTCCGCGGACGGAGTTTGTATTATCTAGGCTATCCGGGACGAGCCGTGTCACTAACATGGGGGCTAATGTTGGTCGGAGGCTTTGGACCAGCGTAGTGTGGCCTTCCTACTGCTGTTGAGTACGCTCTGAGAAAGGCCACAATCGGCTGGCCGAAACGTCGTATTTATGTCTGAAATCTCCAAAAGGATATTTGTAAAAAATGTTTTACCTGAAGTAATCTATAATATATGCTATAAACTAATTGCAGCTTATTTAAAAGACTCACAAATTAATTAAAAAATTGTACAGAAGTCGCCATATAAGTACTACTCGTATATAAATTAATATTAATTTACTTTTTGTTCTTGAACCGACCCACAAAATCAAGAGAGATGTTAAATGAAATCAATTTAAAACATCTCTTTCGTATTGCAGCGTTTTATAAATTCAATTTTTATGATTTTCTTACCTCTCACATAATCTACGAAACGAAATTGCGCGCCGTGAAAACTATCAAAATTGTATCGCTCACAATATTTTTTTGTGACCCGGTCAGTTTTGAATTTTTTTCTGCTTATCGAGACGTCCTATCAAAAACTCTTTTTGGGTAGCATTTTCTTAATTCATAAATAATAATTGAACACGAGTTCCTCCAACTTTCCAATAACTTTTTGGGGCCGCAAGAAATTAAGTAATGGGTGGCAGATGATTTTCTGTAGATCTACGTATGTATACTGTTTGAATACTATGAAAAGTTATGAATGGAATGATTTGTCCTCATCTGAAGCAAAGTAAATTTGAAGTAAGTAATGTAAACAAAGTACTTTGAAGTAAGTCTTTTAAAGATTATTCTTATGTGTTAGTTGCCAATCCTACTGTTTACAATATAATATCGACAATGTTATGGCGCATACTCAAATGTCATCCGACAGTTTGTTTCTTTTATGTTTATTTTTCTCAACGATACGACAGGGAAACGCTACACAATTTTTCTTCTTCTGAGCAAAGTGACAAGCGGACAAAAGAATAATGGATTATTCATACAGATCGATAGCACTTGGCTACGAAAAGTAGGTAAATAAGCGTTCATATTAACATGAGAATACAAAGTAGGGTGATCGCTCAACAAGAAATTATTGATGTCCTACGTATAACTTTTTTTTTTCAATTTCCACCCGAACGCTTGAACTGCAAACAAATAAGAGGATTTAGGGACGTGAAGATTGCACATTTCTAGCTCTATAACCCATGTGACTACCGACGCCATATCGCTAATTTGAGCTGAGCTGTAGGTGTGTGAAAATGGCTGATTACGAATAATGCTCCCAAGTGCAAGCCACTTAATGTTATTCTGTTTCCTCAAGAAGGATGGAGTATTACATCAGAAATTTACCAAAGAATCAGTGAGATACATGGTTTAAACATTCTAATAAAAGAAGCGGAATGCTGGCTTCCGGAAATGACGTCATTCATGACTAGGGGACGGATTTTGATCACCTGAAACACCGCCACAGATGATGCATAAAATGCTCTTAAAATGCTATAAAGGCAAAGAATAATGACGTATAAAATTTGAAGAAAAACCAGTTCCGATTTCAGAACTCAAACTGCTGGATATATTACAGATGGAACTGAGGCTTCCTCCTTTTGTTTAAGCGTGCTGGCAATCTTTCGATTTGAACTGTTATTCCCCAGTAAATCTCAGACTTCAGTTATCCCGGAATCGGCCAAACTGACAATGGCGCTGATAAGCGTCAGTAACCTTGAATTAGATTCACACAACTGTTGGCATTACAATTTCTGAGCGAAGAAAACGAGAACTGAAGAATTCTTTGAAGAATGCTTGTTGCATCTCGGAAATATTACTTGAAGCATGTACCATTAAAATAATATTAAAATTGATGAAATCTTCAAAATATGTTTTAAAAATGACGTGAAAAGGTAAAATTGACTTATTAGTCGAAATCGATGAAAAATAAAAAAATATCAAAATGGTTCATTTCATTTTTTATCATATAAATTTATTCTAAAAGGCATATATATACTGTAGTAAAAGGTTTGCTCTGAAATAAAAAGGAAATAAATGAAATTTCATCAAAATTGCCCCCTATTCCCAATTTATGACAATGCTCACTATCACTATGCTGATACAACCACACAACGTCTGGGATTAATACGACATATTTGATCAGTCGGTGTATAGCTTCGCCTTGGCGCCAAATGATTTTCATCTCTTCCCCGAATTGAAGAATTGGTTAGACTAACATTATTTTCAGACATATGATGGGCTTCGAAGCAAAGTTGACTGGTTACTCCGCCGTGACCCTCTCGACTAAAAGGGTCACCGGTTCGAACCCTACTTCGGACAGGAATGTTTGCTTGTGTGTCGTGGCAAGGTGTGGATCTCGCCCAAAGTCCATGGATTGTCTTTGGACCCTCATCCCTGCCATTGCTCGCCAGTCTGGGAGGCTCAGGTGCCGACAGCACTTGTGCCCAAGTACGCAGCCTGTAACTTCGAATCCCTCCTAAGGCCTGGAGGTAGGGTGTTTTGACTTCGTGCGCTTCTCATCTACACCTTTTGTATCACCTTTTAAATCCCGTCTCAAAAGTAGGTGTTCTCCCCCACAACCGGGTATGCGCAGCCGAGAACGGGCTCGGTAAATAAATAACCTTTCAAGTGCGCCAGATGCGCCTACGGTCAATCTCTGTCAGCCTAGGAGGGGACGCAAAGAGAATAATGAGACATATATTCACATTTGGTACTTGAGCCAATGTTTAACTTTGAAATTAACTCGCAAATTTATTTCATTAAAAAGTAAATCCAACTCTCATGCGACGACAAAAGCAGTTGCTGCTGGCCGAACCACGTGGCTATTGTGTAACAAATTATATTTTATTTACAATTTAGATATAATGTTATTATTTTGTAGCACTGAAGATGGTCGCAATACGACCGAAAGAACCTTCTGTGAAAATAAGCACGTGTGACAAAAGAACGCTTCAAATCTATTATGATGGAAATGTCGTCAACTCCACACATTTTTTTACCACGCAAAGAAGAGATTTGGGAAGAGCAAATAAGTAGATTGCCCATAGAATCTACTATGAGCGAGAGGTTAAGGATCTGCAATAGGTTGACGGTAGGACGGTAAGGTTAAAAACGACCTAACTATAAGTAAGAAATGAACTTAACTGTTTCTGTGATTTTACCACTTCTCTCTAATGACCTCTCTCATAAGCATCAGTCGTAGGAGGAAGTGTGCATTAAGTGCGAGAAATCTAACCAAATATTAAAGAAATTTGAATTAAACACATTATTAAAATTCGCTCTTCATACGTTCATACAAATATACTACAACATGATTTAATACAATCATAATGAAATTTCATTGGTTGAAGTTTTATGGCATATGTCTGTAGGCATTGAAATTTTTCCGTTAAATTCCACAGTGGTATTATCCATTTATATACCTTCCCCAGTGGCATTATCCACTTGAGATATTACCTAGAAAACATATTTTTTAAGAAAGTGTCTCAAGAACCCTCCAGGAGAAATCGTCCTTCTAAACGGCCAAAGCCTAGACTGTCGACATGTTTTTCCCTCGTCTTCCCCAGAACAAATAAGTTTCTTCACAGATCGTTCGCGCTCGCGTCAAGTGGGAAGCCGTATCGCAGCCCCTCCGCAGACGCGGAGACAGCGCAATAATCCTCTGCCCCGCGTACGCCCCGAGCGTTCGCGTCGGCTCGGGAGGGGGGGGGGCGATGTCAGGGGAGCGGCCGTTGCAGCGGGGCGTCCACCCTCCGCCCTTCGCCCTTCGCTCTTTCTTTCCTGGGGCATTGCACCAGGCCTTCGAGGCTGCCCTTCGCCCCGCTCCTACGCTCTCTGGATTTCCTGCGTCTTACGCGTTCTTCAAACTCCGCTCTTCGCCCTGCAGCTTCCTCTCCCTCTCTCCCTCTCCCTCTCTGCCCACCCTCTCTCTGCCCACCCTCTCTCTGCCCTCCCTCTCTCTGCCCTCCCTATCTCTTTGCCCTCCTTATTTCTTTGGCTTCCCTCTCTCTGCCCTCCCTCTCTCTTTGCCCTCCCTCTCTCTTTGCCCTCCCTCTCTCTTTGCCCTCCCTCTCTCTTTGCCCTCCCTCTCTCTTTGCCCTCCCTCTCTCTTTGCCCTCCCTCTCTCTTTGCCCTCCCTCTCTCTTTGCCCTCCCTCTCTCTTTGCCCTCCCTCTCTCTTTGCCCTCCCTCTCTCTTTGCCCTCCCTCTCTCTTTGCCCTCCCTCTCTCTTTGCCCTCCCTCTCTCTTTGCCCTCCCTCTCTCTTTGCCCTCCCTCTCTCTTTGCCCTCCCTCTCTCTTTGCCCTCCCTCTCTCTTTGCCCTCCCTCTCTCTTTGCCCTCCCTCTCTCTTTGCCCTCCCTCTCTCTTTGCCCTCCCTCTCTCTTTGCCCTCCCTCTCTCTTTGCCCTCCCTCTCTCTTTGCCCTCCCTCTCTCTTTGCCCTCCCTCTCTCTTTGCCCTCCCTCTCTCTTTGCCCTCCCTCTCCCTTTGCCCTCCCTCTCTCTTTGCCCTCCCTCTCTCTTTGCCCTCCCTCTCTCTCCGCCCTCCCTTTCTCTATCCTCCCTCTCTCTGCCCTCCCTTCCCCTGTCTCTCCCGACCTGCGAACAAACTCTACTCTTCACCTATCGCTCTCCCATTTGCCCTTTTCCCTCCTCACTCTACAATCTACCCTCTACCCTTCGCCCTGCACCCGGTTTTACCATCTGCTATCTGCGCTTCTTGATTTGATCTCCGCTCTCCGGTCTGTACCCTCTACTCTCTGCCCTCCACCCTCCGTTCTCCACCGTCCGCCTGCACCCTCCATGCTCCACCCTATTTCCCCTGTGTCTCCAGACTCCACCTGCGTTTCTACTCAAGCCATTTCCTCCGTCACAGAGCGCCTACAACGCTCCGACTCCCCCTCTACCCTCCGCACCTGCCTCTCCAACTACTCTTCCCCACCATCGCCATTTCCGCTCTCCTTCACTCTGCACACCCCACCCTAACCCCCCACTTCCCGCCTTCGACCTCCCTTCCCCAGCCGACACCCGCGCCGGGCGCTTAGGGGAAACTGCCCTCTTCATGTTTCATGACAGCCGAGCGAGGGCTGCCGCCGCCGCCGCCCTCTGTCGCCGCCGTCTCCGCCCCTCGCGGTCCGCTGCCCGCCCAACATCTGCCTCCCTCCCCGCGCGCGAAGCTGCAGAAATCCTGGTATTGCTTACCTACCTCCCCTTCCGTTCACGGTCTGTCAAACCAGCGGTTCCACCAACCTTGCGCGATATCTACCTTCTCTTTTTTCTCTCCTAAAAACTTTTGTCGTTGTCCGTATTGCTACCTCGCTTACAACGTACTTACGTAGTAAATAGAAAATATACTTATGCTTCGGTGGAAAGTAACGATTCTTCGTCTGAAAAACTTCTGTAATGCCCTCATGACGAAAAAGTCTTGTTCCTGGGTGTATTAAGTTGCTATCTGTAAGTCAGAAATTGCCCCAGTTATTTCACCGTACTTTCTATAACGCGCTATTTATTCAACATCTACGATTACTTGGCCATTGATTTCGTAAATTGGTTTACGGAAAAATGTCTGCCTTTCCGTTCGTCCGCCCGTCTGTCTGACCGTTCGACCTTTTCGGTACCGTCCATACATATGTCCGTCCTGCCCGCCTCTCTGCTCTTTCGTCTGTCCATTGTCTGTGGTTGTCCGTGTGAGGTCAACACAAGTTTCTAAACCTTTCAGTCGATTTTCTCCGAAATTAATGTTCTCCAATCGATATCACCGAATTCGAGGCCCTGCAAATTTGAAAGGGATATTTTAATTCTTGGTGATACCGTATAGGAAACTTTACATGCTTCAAAATTATCTGAACACTTACTCCAAATTTTTGGATTAAATATTACGTCGGTTAGAGCAATATACGCTTAAAAATAGCGCCAGTCTCATTTTCGATGAAAACTCAGGATTTTTGATACTTGAAAAAATTAAAAATAATGCAATAGAGAATGCGTTGTTGTAGCAAGACTAGTTTATGTAGTTTGTTATATAGTTGGTGACGGTCTTAGACTTCTAATAACCCGAGACATCTGTTTTCTGTTTGATGTTTCTCGCCTTGGTGTTTTTACTCTGAACACCTTTTCTCCTCAACAGACTCGCATTTTCTCCTTCTAGTTTATCTTCAATGCCACTTTCAGCTCTTTAGGCTAACCTACGACTACGTATCCTAGTCATTTATAACCCAATACGCTCATGACTCTATTTGTCCTAAGTAAGAGATTTCCAAACAAAAACAGTTGGCTCTCTCGCAAGCAATATAAATAGTTTTTGCCATTCATTGCTGCAAGTGTACACGTAGGCTTCCGCGGCTCGAGTTCATTACTTCTAGGCTGTCCGGGTGACGCCGCGTTGTGAAACGTCGGCCTATCTGCCAACGACGCGGCGTCACCCGGACAGCCTAGAAGTAATTCATTGCTGCAATACAAAACAAGCACCTCTATCCACAAGTTCTCTGCGCACGAGGAAGCTCACAAACGTAGTCCACCACTTCATGGAATCTCGGTTCAAGGGCAGCGCATAGACGCACTGTCAAAGATCTCGAGGCACCGGTCGCTCGCCGGGGGTCTCCGTCTGGTGACCCTCGCCGCCCACTAGACGCGCCGCCCGGCGCGCGCCGCCGCCGCCGCCGCCGCCGCCGCCGCTTCAATCCGGGAAGATCGATCGGGGACGCGCTGAGGCGCACGCAGCGGCGCGGACGAGGGCCAGTGCAAAGGTGAGGACGCAGGCGACGGCCAGGGCCGGGGCGATGGCGAGGGAAAGGGCGAGCGAACGGGGCGGCGAGGTGGAGGCCGCTGACCAGAGCGAGTGATAGGACAATGGCGAGGGCAAGGACGAGAGCGAGGACAAGGGCAATGGCTAGGGCCAATGAAAGAACAAAGACCAATGCAACGGTGAGGACGCAGGCGACGGCCAGGGCCGGGGCGATGGCGAGGGACAGGGCGAGCGAACGGGGCGGCGAGGTGGAGGCCGCTGACCAGCGCGAGTGATAGGACAATGGCGAGGGCAAGGGCGGGAGCGAGGAAAAGGGCAATGGCTTGGGCGAGAGTGAGAACAAACGCCAATTCAAAGGTGAGGACTGAGACGACAACGATGTCCAGGGCCAGGGCGATGGCGAGAAAAAGAGAGAGGTAGAGGACAATGATGAAGGTGACGGTGAGGGTGCGGGCAAGTCCAAGGACGAGGGCGAAGTCGGAGACAAGGGCGGCGACGAAGGCGAGAGCGAAGGCAAGGGAGAGAGCGGGGGCCCGGGCGAGAGCCAGGGTGATGACGAGAGCAAGGACGAGGCTGAATGGGAGGAAGAGGGTGAGTTCGAGAGTGATAGCCAAAACAGGAGCCAGAACGATGGTGAGGACTAGGGACAAAGACGAAAGCGAATGCAATGGTTAGGATGGCAACGGGAACAAGCGCTAAGGCCAAGGACAAGGCAATGGAAAGAGCAAGGGCGAAGGCGAGGGTGATGGCCAGGGCTGGTGCCAGAGCGATGGAGAGGGCAACAACTACGACAAGGGCGAAGAAAAGGGCGAGGGCTGGAACGATGGCGAATGCTAGGGTGAGTTCGGGAACAAGGACGCGGCAATGACGATAACAATGGGGAGGTCGCAGGCGAGGGCGAACACCAAGACGACGAGGGCAAGTGAGAGGGCGAGAACGATTCCGATGGTGATGAGTGCGCGTGGGCGAGGGCGAAAGGCAAAACGATAGTGCGGGCTAGGGCGATGGCCGGAGCGAGGGCCAGGCCGACGGCGAGGGCGAGGGCGCGTGCGTGGGTGTGCGAGGTTGAAAGGGAGAAGAGTGAGGGCTAGGGCGATGGCCGGAGCGAGGGCGGGGGCGAGGGCGAGGGCGGGGGCGAGGGCGGGGGCGAGGGCGAGGGCGAGGGCGACTGCGGAGGCGCACGGCGGCGAGAGGGAATTTGGGTTGCGGGCAGGGCGCAGGGGCGCGCGCGGACGCTCTCCCACGTAGCCCGAACAGAGGGCTGCGTTCCCACGCGGGGAGTTCAATTTCACGAGCGCGGGGGCGGGTAGGGGTGGCGATAGGCAGCCGAAGTGGCGGCGGCGGCCGTCGATGATGATGGAGCAACCGGAGCTGCGGGGAGAGGACTTTTGGGCGAGTGAGGCAAGTGGTAATCAGCCAGAAAATTCTTGACGACTCCATAGTAGGAAAAATGATGAGATGGAGTATCATGAAAGATAGAATCAAAAAGGAAATAACAGAGACCCGAAATGAAAATAAAAAACCGCCGTTATAAAATACTGAAAACATCTGTAAAAAAGTTTTCTATATGTAGAAACTGTATGCGGTAAGAATTAGAATAACCCGAAAGAATTACCTGCGGAGGACCCGGATACGAAGGATTTAATCGTAAGCAAATCTGGTGTTATGAGACGTTTGCCATGTACACAGTTTGTCTCCAGTTTGGTCTTCCATAAGTAAAAATCTATAATATTAGATGATGAAAATAATAGAGAAAACAAATTTTTGAGAGCAACTAGGTGATGAGACGCAGGAGAAATTCGATCTGTAGAGGAGTAAAGTTAAGAGAACTTGACAATAGTAAATGGAATGTTAATATTCGTTATTGTGTTACTACGATAATTACAATGAGTTAATAACTGTACTCAAAAAAGTTTCAACCATTTTTTAATCACCCATGTCCAAATTTGATGCACAAATTTGGGCACTGAAATATCCAATGAATATGCCGAATTTAAAATTGCTATGAGAATGGGTAATTACGATTTCTTTGGTTTTCCACGAAACAAACCTCTGCGGTTATTACACAAATTACGTTTCAGTTGTGAGCAGCTTTTCGAATAATAAAGTAGAGGTCACGATCCTTTTATCTATGTTTCATCGCGGGTGTCCATTTTGTAAATTTGGAGTTTCCGAGAAATGCCGATAATTCCAATGTGAAATGCGTGTTATTTAAATTACTCGAAAAGCCACATATTCAGTTATGCACAAACTTAATTTTAGTGTGTTACTTTTGTGTGTCTTTTCAGTTTACATCTATGAATTATCACTGAATTCTTGAGCCAAGAGGAGTGAATCTTTTTGGTGATCACTAGGTTAGGAGGAACAACATACATTCTCAATTGACTTAATCATTTATCTTTTGGTGCTCAATTTATACTAGTTTATATCATGATAATTTACTACTTTAAAAAATTTACATAACCCTTATATTATTTTCGTTAAGGATGTCATGTACTCATTTATTCACGTTATTTTGCTAAGAACAAAATAAACTTTCAAATTAAACAATAGTTATTTGTGAAACTAGTTCAGAGTCTTTGGCATACGAATACAATGTTCTCTAGCATTTCGAAATTAATACGCAACAGACTACTTGCGTCCATTGCTAATTGGGTCCATCCAACTCGTACTACTGGCGTCCATTATTTTTAGCATGAATTTGTGAAAACGTACTGGTATGTATTCTTAAGATCATTCTCAATGTTCCAAGTGCCAGCGATGTTGATTTATGTCGCCCTAATGTCGTTTTCTTTACAGTCCTCTTTGATACGGTTGTTTGAGTATATGGACGGCAAAGCCTACTTCACGGTACGCATACCAGAAAGAAACACTCCAATCAATAAACAGTGAAAATAAGTATGTTTCCATGCACAAGTGCTGAAAAATAAATTGAGTAATTTTCTGTTACAGGTCACGGATAATCATTTCAAATGCAGTTGTCCACGGAGGTCCTTCTTGCTAAGCAAATATCCGTCTTTTGTTCGGCGCATCTTGGTTTGAACATTTCAAAATGCAAAACGAGTACAAATGTTCAGAAAATCGTTAATATTGACGGCGAAGGCGGAGGTTGCGTTGGGATAAGTGTCGGTTATGGGTGGGACACTACTTGAGGTTAAGTGCGGAAGATATAAATAAAGCTATTAATTACGAATTTGGTTGATATTTACCATCTGGGCGTAATAATCGGAGCGGAATCATGGCTTATAAACGATATTCACAACGGTGAAATCTTTCTATGGGACTTTCCAATGTTTAGAAGGGATAGAAAGGGGGGATGAGGGTATTATCTGCTTCAGTAATAATTTGTTTTGTATAGAATCAAGGATAGACGATGATTAAGAAATACCTACTGCTGAAATGAGAGAAAGAGAATGAAATTTTTGTGGTGAAATTTTAGGCATGTACCAAAAAACCAAACAAAGATATTTCAGCCATAGAAAGGCCAGCAGACCTGACGGTTCTCTTAAACAATTCTTGGAAGAGAAGCATAATTTGTTTTGATTGTGCGTTTTTATTATACTCGTCGTTTGTATCTTTATTTTGTTTTTGTTTGTTTACTTGAATTTATTTTTTAAATTTTTATTCTTGTTTTTTTAAATTTTTAGTTTTATACTTTCTTCTTTAATTTAGAGACACCTTGCATACTCTAATTTGCAACAGTACATTATTATTATTATTATTATTATTATTATTATTATTTCAGCAAATCTTGGCCAATGGAGAACGTACATAATGCGGAAACCTGTACAATGTGAACATGAATCGCGGCCTGCCAAACAAATTCTACAGTATTACATTCCATAATGCGAAATCTAGTCTAATGTAGGCAAAGCTAGTAAAAAGGACAAGTATATTTTCCTGGTCCATTGAGCAAGTTTTACTGCATTTTTATTAAATTATATATTCGAGACTGTATTTTGAAGTTTCCCTTGTAAATATTACAGAACGTTGTAGTAAATTGCATCGTTCATTTCAAGGCGCAAACACTCCTGTTTTCTCGTAATGGTTGCACGCCGAAGGAAATTTAGAAGAAACGCCCAACCCGAGGCGCGAGAAACCTTTTCCCCTCCCTGTGCGCCAGACCGTCACCTTTGCTTTGCCCTTTCCGGCCACGCCGCGCGGGCGGCGTCTAACGTTCTTTGCGGAGCGCGCCAAAGAGATTAACGAGATCCTCAGAGACAAGGCGCGCGCGCGGCCGCCCGCACAACGGCGCCGCTCTGCGGCTGGCGCCGCTTGCGACGACGCGAACCCGAGGGCCCGACCGCCCCCGCCCCCGCCCCTCTTCTGCTCCTCCTCCCTCACTGGCCCCACGCCGTCCCTCGCGTCGCCCTCGCGTCGCCCTCGCGTCGCCCTCCCGCCGCCCTCCCGTCGCCCTCCCGTCGCCCTCCCGTCGCCCTCCCGTCGCCGTCACGTCGCCCTCGCGTCGCCCTCGCGTCGCCCTCGCGTCGCCCTCGCGTCGCCCTCGCGTCGCCCTCCCGTCGCCGTCACGTCGCCCTCGCGTCGCCCTCGCGTCGCCCTCGCGTCGCCCTCGCGTCGCCCTCGCGTCGCCCTCGCGTCGCCCTCGCGTCGCCCTCGCGTCGCCCTCGCGTCGCCCTCGCGTCGCCCTCGCGTCGCCCTCGCGTCGCCCTCGCGTCGCCCTCGCGTCGCCCTCGCGTCGCCCTCGCGTCGCCCTCGCGTCGCCCTCGCGTCGCCCTCACGTCGCCCTCGCGTCGCCCTCGCGTCGCCCTCGCGTCGCCCTCGCGTCGCCCTCGCGTCGCCCTCGCGTCGCCCTCGCGTCGCCCTCGCGTCGCCCTCGCGTCGCCCTCGCGTCGCCCTCGCGTCGCCCTCGCGTCGCCCTCGCGTCGCCCTCGCGTCGCCCTCGCGTCGCCCTCGCGTCGCCCTCGCGTCGCCCTCGCGTCGCCCTCGCGTCGCCCTCCCGTCGCCCTCCCGTCGCCCTCCCGTCGCCGTCACGTCGCCGTCACGTCGCCGTCACGTCGCCCTCCCGTCGCCCTCACGTCGCCCTCACGTCGCCCTCCCGTCGCCCTCCCGCCTAGAGCGTCGGCTGATTTCGCTGTCTAGGGCGTCGTTTCCTAGAGCGTCGACTGATGTTGTTATTAGTAAAATAAGTGTATTGAATGGTTCATCACGAGAGGTGGCGGTGATCTACCGTAGCTGGATGCCGAGATCCGGCGTTGACCTACACGTCGTCTTGTTCGGTTTTCGTCAACCAAGTATTTTCCAGCAGCGTAAAAGTGCCCCAGCAGAGAAAAGCTCTGAGCATCGGACTGGTATTTCGACATGTGTGGTAGTGTAGCGCATGTAAGTGTGTGGGTAAAGGGTAAGAAAAGAACAAGATAGAGAAAGGAAAAGACACGTGCGGGCCGTTTCTTAGGGCCCTGTTCCAGCATTCGTCTGGGGGTGATCCAAAAAGAAACGCGGAAAACTACAGATCAGCGCAGCCGACTGGTTCCGAGGTGAGTCGGTCGCTACAATTCTCGGCCAAACAGCGGATGAATTCGAACTAGGTGTCTGGGTAGTGTCGTCGAAAATCCTGCCATCGTCGAAATTCCAGCTCTAGAACCTCTCGGTCAGAGTCACTGCAGTGACATCGGTTGATGCCCTGAGCCTTCTAAGCTGGTACGACGCTACAGAGACAATTCGAAAGAAGTTTGTCGCTTCCCTGAGAAGAGCGTACACCGCGAACTGCGAGAGTTCATTTTACACAAAGTAATCTTCAGAAACAATGAAGTAGTGAAATCAAGTGCTATATTACGTTTTCCCACTCCAAGCTACGTGATGAAACAAAAGTTTCGAATTTTGCTTTTGTGAAACGACCATCACAGAAGCAATTACTGCTCCTGAAAGCACGTTACCGGGAGTACGTTAAAAAAAGAGCTTTGTTGTTAGGATTATTAGCGATTACAAATAGGTCCTATTTTTATATTTCAGAAATAGCATTGTGCATTAAGTATATTGTCATGTTGTGTAAATTGTTTTGCTTTGTTTTACCTACAGTTAAGGGGAAATGGTATTTACTGGTAAAAAAGGCGCGTTAAATTGTGATATAGCGTTTTCATTACTACAAAAAAGTAAAAGAAAATACATAATTTTGTGCACTCTTCTCGCTTAGTAACTATACAAAAAAATGTTTTGAACAACGAACTTCGCCGTAAAGAAATATTCCATAGCTCTTTCCGCGCCAAATGTAAGAGAAAACTGGCTACGCTGAAGTATCTTCCTATCATATTTTGTTTCCTATGTATATTTTATTTTACAGTTTTATTATAGTTTAAATTGTTCTAGAGCCCTTAGTGATGACTTCAACTATTGTCAGTTGAAGGTCGAGTCAATGGATTCAGTTTTGCAACTTCTTAATCTTTTTTTAGCCCTTTTGCAAAAATGTTAGTATACAAGCGTAAGCGAAATATCAGAATGTGACTAAATAAACAATCAATTTTCTTCTACTTCTAGTCAAAGTTGTTATTCGATTTGAAGGACTGAAATGGGATTGGGACAGTCGTTGGTAAGTATTACCAATTTAAAAATATTCCACTGTAAAATTGTGATCTCTTTAATATAAAATGCATTTCGCGTGCTTTATGTTTATAGACTTTTGAAACCCTCAAATCTGTACTCGTTTAACGTCTTATTGACTATCCGTATCATTGAGCATTTACAAATGGTTTTATCTTTTGAAAAGAAATAATGTCGGTAATAACACTTTCAGAATGCAAATTGAGGGAAAATTCCCGAAGAGAATACTGAAGTGAATTTAATTTAATAAGGAATTACATAGAAAGACTGTATTTAAACATATAAAAATGTAATGAAACCAAAATTATACTAATGATGCGTCGGAAAGTGAGTGAAAACAGGTTTTCATAAAAGATTTGCTGTTTAGAACATACGGAGTACTTTTGTTCATATGATCTTTCATATTTAATAAATGCACGGAAGTCACGTATTATAACGTTCAGCCATTACTTCACTTTTAATATTATACGTCCACTAATGAAAAAAATCGCGTTTACTGAATTTCCTTTTCCCTTCCCTTTTCGAATGAAATATTATAAAATATTGTGCTTAGCTACGCGAGTTAACGAGAAGCAGAAAAATGAGAGATCGGATCTTTCTGTCCGCACGTGAACAATTGATAGATTCTTTTACATGTGACGTAAAAATTGAGGTCTTCAATACTGCAGTTGTAGGGACACGATGAAAAATTTTTAAAAGGTTGAAAATTTCGTACATTGAGAATGTTAAATGAATATCGTATCTGAGTTATTTTTATAAGAGTACATTGCTCTATTGAAGAAGAAAGTGTAAAAAATGGAGCCGTTTTTGAGAATACGTTGTTTTTATGCTTGCCTTTGTTTCACTCAAAATTGCGCAAAAACTAATCATATTTTGAAAATATTCTACATTACTTTAAATAAATATTTATTTCCGAATAATTGATTTCATTGACAAAAAACTCTCTCTCTCCCTTATTTTGTATTTGTAGTAAAAAGGCGAAAAAATATTTAACTTCTGCAATTTTAGAAAATTTAGAAAGAACATGCGACTTTTTTATAAGCCTACTTTGCTTAATCCGAGAAAAATAAAACCACAATAGTTTGAAGGCATTATAGGGAAATTTCGAGAGTGTTCTTTAGGCTCCATGTTAAGTGCTCCCAAACTGAAAATATCCATTTCAAATGCAAGGAGCCGCCACTTTAGTCAGATTAGTCGGTGAATATTAATTTTGGTGCAAAGTCTGTCTGCGGTTTAGCCGCTAACGTTCTTCACAGACAGATGCATGGACGGACGTTCTGCCGTAACATCATTTTTAGCATCAAGACCCACAACACCTTTATACAAAGCAAGATAACACAACGTTAGGTACGAGGTAATAGGAACAACAGTTATCCCCTTTTTGGTATCAGTAACCTACAATACTTTTTCAGCCGAAAAATCATCGGTTTTTGCTGTAGCACTTCATATTTTTTCTATAGCGGATAAGTACTCCAGGAACGTCTCTCTGCCCTGGGCCAAGCCAGGGACTCTTATTAAAAATTGCATTTATGTTGCTATCAAACAGCTCGGTGGGAAACAAGTGAAGAGACAACACTTGCAGCAGTGTTAAGATTGTTGTGAGTGCGTTATATACATTTTCTTCTGATACACTCTGCTACCTGTATAATTTTTGTTGCAAACACCAAGGTGCAACAGCGTAGAGACTTTCCTGGCGCGCTGTAGTATGCTAGAAAATAAAACCACAAAATTTAGAGAAACCTGATATCCCTCCAAAACGTTTTAATTTGATGCAGAGATAAGCGCGTCGTTAAAATGAATAACTACGTTTGCATTCGTCAACTGCATTCCGCAACCTGTTCCCGAGTCGTTGGTTTCCGCGCCTCCCGGCGTCTCCGCGCGGCTCCGTCGTGCGCGTGGCAAGGGCGCACGCGTATCCGCACGTGCGACCACTCACACGTGTGGGCCTCTCGGCGACGCCATGCACGTTCTCCGGCAAAGCTCTCACGCGCACGCCCGTTCGTGCACGATGCCCTCCGCCCTACGCACGCCTTCGCACGCCCAGCGCCCTCTCCCCCGATACCTCACGTCGCAGGCAAATCCGCCACGCTCCCTCCCCGCGAACGAGATGTTCTGGGAATCCGCGCCGTTTTTCGACGGAAAAATAAAAACTCTAATTACCCCACGTTCGTAATGAAGAATTGTGAATTATAATAGCCGCAGTAACAGGAATAATTTCGCCTCAGTAGCAGAGATTCCGTTTCCATGTGGCGGCTTCCCCCTCGGCCAGCCCGGCGCGTCACCCTCGTTCAAAAAAAGACCCTTTGCGCAAAAGGGCCTCCGGTGTAATTTTACAAGACTAATTGTGCTGCGCCGTTTCTGGGCGTAACTCTGCCCGCTGCCTTCTCTCGCTCTTCTCTCTGTTCTTGCGTCGTCCATACGTAATTACTACGTGACTTTTGTACGAGTGCGTTGAATTTTTATTGGTGCACTTGACTCGGCGGGTGGGCAGGCGGGCGGGCGAGGGATGGTACGCACGACCGCCGCTGGAGGCGCTGTTGAACCAGACCCCACTGCACCACTCGGCTTGCTGCGTCCCGCTCACCTCCCGGGTCTTAGAGCGTGCCGTTAACGCGCTGCAAATATCAGGCAAATGAAACCCCCCACCTCTGCCGTTGCGTGCAGCGGGGGGTGGGGAGGGGGGAAAGAGGCGGTAGGTGCGGGGAAGCTCCGCTTTGTTCGGAGCCAAAGCCCGCCCGGTTCCGTGCATTGTACGCCGAGGGCGGTCTGCTCAAATTAGTCGGTACTTAAGTGACGCGGGGCTGCGTTCGGCGATTTTTTAACCTCTGTGGAACACGCTTTCTCGCTTCGTCCGCCTCTCTCTTTGCGTTTCTCTCCACTCGCAAGCCCCGTGCAGGCGTTTGTACAGTCTCAGCGGCGGCCACAGGTGGGCTGTGGTGAGCGGTAGATTTGTATTTTTGAAGATTGGTTTCTTGTTTTTCAAATAAAAAAAAGAACAATGTACTTTGTGACATACAGTGACTGGATTTAATTATCTTGTATTAAAAATCCTCCGCGCCAGCCATGCGTCTGTGGTCAGTCGGGAACTCGGGAGGACGGTCTAAGGGTTGATAGTCAACGCTAAATGTCACTGCCTTTACCATGACCACTCGAGGGTGTGAAATGAAGTTCGTAAACGCTGTAGTGTAAATGCCGCTAATGAGAAAAGTAAAATAAGAATGTAATAGCAACGGTCAGTGTTTTTTGTCACTGTGCGTATTTTTTCCAACGTTCTGTAATTTTCAATGCTGTTAATTGTTAATTAAGAACAGGACTATAGGATATATTTTATTTGAACTATAACTAAATAGTTAAATGAAAGATTTTAGAGATTTGTTAATTAATTTAATACATTTACATTTAGCCATCCCTCCTATTTTAAATTAAGATAATATAAACGTTTTTAAATACATTATTTACTGTTTGAATTTAAATTCTGATACAGTAATAATATACTAGCCTCCATAATGAGATTTTTAAGAGCAGTAAACGGCTGCTACTTCTTAGACCAGATCAGACACGAAAGAATTCGAAAAGATTTCAACATTTTCTTCGGATTACACAAAATAAAAGAAAAACGTACAAAATGAACACTACTCCTTTAAAGGATGGAAGATGATAGGCACACAAACGTGATCTACCATTAGCGACTAATTGAAAAACTACTGGTCGACCAAGGTAACGATGGAGTGAAGCCGGAACAGGCATTCTAGCCTGAACAGTGAAAGTAAAAAAGAGTAAGAATTTAAATTCTAACTCTTACAACTAAATTTAAATTCTTACTAATAGATAACTACATTTTTATATAAATTTTTATATATTATTTTATATATTTTATATATATTATTTATATATAAATTTCGTAAATATTGGGAACACGTTATCTCTGTTGCGCAGATGAAATTTGAAGAGAAATATCATATCGTACATGTTATGGTAACGATGTTTGTGATATCAATTTCTTATTCAATATTGATTTTTCACAACATGAGCTACGCGTTCATCTTTTTGTTTTCCCATTTTCATTGCATTTAGTTAGGTAATACTAAAGAAAACACCAATTAAGATTTGTATATAATTGTATCCGAATTAAGAGATTTAGAAATGGGTGTTTCAGACGCAATAAAAATTATTTAGGTTTATTAAAAGTGATAATTTACGCGAAACATGTTGCTGAATACTTCTTCACTTATCTTATTTTCTGCGAGTAAGAGAGCAATAATGTAATAATATATTTGTTACCTGAATAAAAATTGGACAAGTAATTAAAAGAGAATTTGAAAATGAAATTAAAATTTGCCTTTGTGTATTTTCATAACATCATGTTTGCAGTGAACATAGCGGAAACTGCTAGATGAACTTTCCACTAAACGATTCCATCTCTCTTTAGGTAATTACAGCTTGGAACGCAATCTGAGTCTATTATTAAGTAAAAGAATACTTGCTCGGAAAAATTGAGTCAAATGAGTGCACGTTTTAAGAATGTAAAGTTAACCGTCATATTTCATACATTTAAAACTAACCGATTCTGCTTGCTGTATTGAATTACTTCTCCCACGTGGCTGGACCTGGATTCGTAACTGGCCCTGAATATTTATTGATTTGATTTTCTGTTTAGTCCATCTACAGTAAATTCCTACCTTCCGTAGTATCTGAACGCACGTGTTGGTACTTCAAAACTTGGCATGAAATGCAACGTACGTTTTTAGAAGAAATATGTAAACCGGAGTATTACTCAATTTCTTATTTACAAGAATTTGCACCATGTAATGACGTTACTAATACATTAAATGCTGAAAATTTGGGGAATAATTTATATCATTTAAGCCAAAGATATGAACATAAAATTAATTAATATCTTGAAATCTTAAAATTTGAAATTTATTTTGATAAATTGAGCATTTGAATGTACATTTTAATACTATAATATGTGAGCAATAAAACCAGAAAATAATAATTACATTCGCTTGAATCTGTCAATATTTTAAGACATAAGCTCCGCACATGTGACCTAGCTCCGCAAACATTAAATGAATTTAACAATTTAGATGATATAATGTATCAGAAGATTCCAGTCTCATCGAGTTCTCGCACTGACCAATTTAACTAGGAAGGAGCAGCAGACTCAGAAGGAGACTCACTGTCGCTGTCTTCATTGGTTCCGAACAAAACCTCTCTTCCCGGGTTCATCGCTTGGCGCGCCCCCTTCCCCCCAAAAGTAGCTGCTGGGGGGGGGGGTAATTTCCATCCCCAAAGGCGGGGGAGGGAGGGCCTTGCGGCGCGGCGCCCGGGGCGAGCCCGTCCGGCGACAGCAGATAACGGCGGCGGGGGAGGCCGGGGCTCCGCGCTGATCCTAAACAGATTCCTCCGTAAGCCGCCGACGTACCCGCAGCGACCCCTCGCCTGGGACCCCCGGCGCCCAGCCCCCCCCATCTCCCTCTTTCTCCCCCTTCGCCCCCCTCCTCCCAACCCCTCGCGACGCCCAGTCGCCCAGCACCGAGCGAGGAGTGTTAGCAAAGTTGCCGAGGCACATGAAAAGTGAATCAGCTCAAAAATATTCATTTTAAAAGAATATTAGTGCTGTAGGCTAATACATATCACTTCCTGTTAAAGAAAATGTCTTGTTGATCTAAGTGAGGGGTATGATAATCCCACGATATATTAGTATTTTTTAATTTTTAAATAAAATATTTCCAACTGACGTCAGATATTTTCATGTCTTTTTATTATCATAAATATATCGTCCAATTAATAGTTTAGGGTAATATGTTTAATCAGAAAAAAGAAAATTAATACATAGCGAACATTTTATTTTTTGTGGGAAAATTTTCAGCATTATAAACTGGTTACACAATCTACTATTTTCTAATGGATAATAACTTAAAGATTCTTTTTGTAAATTTTTACTGACAGTTAAATATTAACTAATTTCAGAGGAATATCTAGGGAGGGACCTTGAGTTTCTAGAATTTACTTTGAATTATTTGGGAGCAGCTAGAAAATGAGCCTAACCTAATCAGAAATTGTTATAAATGTTTAGATAAAACCGGAAGAAATGAAAATGGCGATCTAAAATCGAAAGAGAAAAGCGATAGTCATAATTCAGCCACAACGCATTTTATATATGTGTTAAATAAATTGTAACTGATTGTGTTTGGATAATCTCTTTTATTACACATTTTGCGAGTATGCTATTGATTTTATCACATCATTAGCTATCTATAAGTTGTATTTTGGACAATTTCTGTTTATATTTTACAAAATAAAGAGGTATCAATTGATTGAAGGACTTTTATAATTTATGATGCCTGGTGACTCTGTATCGGTTAGAATCAACATTTCTGTAATTTGGTTATCGTATGTAATGAATAATACCATTAAACTGTGTACTTCTATATTATACGTTATATTTGTTTTGCAACTTGATTTTGGGTATGTATTCAAGAATTTTAAAAGAAAAGTGATAGAGCCTACATGAAAATATTTCCATCTATATTGGTTATTTTATTTAATAAGAGATCAGGAGATAATTGGCACGGCTATTTGTTGTTCGCAGCTTTTACATAACATATCAGACCACATATAATTCACGATTTCGAGATTTTTGATATCATACAAACATTACAGGAAAACCTGGAAAGAGATATCTCCTTCAATGTACTCTAGATATGGTACATAGAGAACACATCCCTGCAACTTGCAATTTAGAGAGGATTGTAATGACGCAAATTTGAGTAATGTGAAATTATATAGCATCACAAAATCGTACTACTTCATACACCGATATGGTCCAGTAAATCAATGTCCACGGCTGGAACGCAATGCAACTAATTAATATGTATAAACCCAGTCGATTGAATGTAGACAGGGAGTGAGGATGAAAATTTCTAGTGGCTCCTCGCAAAAGCGCCCGTATTCATACATGCAACAAGCAAATTAAACAATTTTGTCGACTAACAATATGTACAGAAATTGATGTAATAAGTAAATATTAACGAATCTTGATTCTTTTACAATCAACATGTTAAAATGAATTTGTAATTTTTAAATGAATTTTTATGATATTAATATTATATAAACGATAAATATTTTAATACACTGAAGAATACGATAGTTATAATGATTACAAAATCACTGAGTTTAAGAAATGTTGTATCTTTTGTTAATTTTTGGAAGAGAACAATCATCACAAGAAATATTTCCGTCTCATATGTAACAATATTAGATGTTATAAGTAAATATTGTTTTAACAAGTATGATACTTATGGCCAGTATGACTCGCATTTCTTAGAAACGGGTGGGCGGATGGTCGGGTGGGTTGGCTGTTCGAGTGGGTGAGAGTGTAGGTGGGCGGGCGAGCGAGCGGGGGTGTGGGGGAGTGTGTAAGTTTCAAATTGTTATAATATAATGAATTGTATATTGTAAGTAGTTTCTTTTAGAATGGAATGTTATATTTATTCCTTGTTGACTAATCTCTGTTTCATATAAATGCAGTGAGCTTTCCTATCTGACGTTTCTTACGAGATTAGACTATTTAAATTTTTTTAACAGACATGACGTACAAACGGGGGCGGTCGGGCGGGCGGGCGGGCGGGCGGGCGGGCGAGAGGGTGGGTGGGCGGTTGGGTAGGTGTGCAGGTGGGCGCTCGGGCGGGTGGTTTGTTGGGGCGAGTTGGGTATGTGTGTGTATTTGAGTGTGTGTGTGTGTGTGTGTGTGTGTGTGTGTGTGTTTGAGTGGGTGGGTGGGTGTGCATCTGGGTGGGTGGGAGGGTGTGCGTCTGGATGGGTAGGTGAGTGTGCGTCTGGATGGGTAGGTGAGTGTGCGTCTGGGTGGGTGGGTGTACGTCTGTGTGTGTGTGTGTGTGTGTGTGTGTGTGTGTGTGTGCGTCTGGATGGGTGGACGGGCGTTTTGACGGGTCTGCGTGTATTCGGAGCTCTATTATATACGTGATGTTCGGGGAGCCCTAAAATGCTCTTTACTGGGAATGTCCCAAGCGAAGCGGTAGAAACCGCGAGGCGCTCTGTAATTGTTTCAGGCGCCGATAGATAGGAGCCAGGAAGAGAGTGGAAACTAAACCATAAAGCTAGCCTAGGACCAAGACAATAGCAAACTAATATGAGATAATTTGTGTCATTTCCTAGGACCTCTTAATTCATCTTATTATTTGTAAGAGATTACTTGTGTAACTCTATTAATGATGTATTTAAAATATTTGTTAACAACTTTTGTCATCAAAATAACTTTCAAATTGTTATAATATAATAAATCCTATGTTGTAAGTTGTTTCTTTAAGAATATAATGTTATATTTATTCCTTGTTTGACTAAACTGTTTCCTAGATATGCAGTGTGCGGATTTCCTATCTGACGTTTCTTACGAGAAAAATATTGGACTATTTAACTTTTTTAAGAGTCATGACGTTCAAACAGATAATTTTAAAAGAAACTTTTATACATTTGACCTCCTTTAGAAATAAGTTATTTTTACCATGACAGATTATTTTCAATTAACTTGATAAGAGAAGCAATATTTCAAAATATTTCAAACTTCAAACTTTCCGTCACTAGCGCTGCCATTAGTAGCACGAGAACTCTGTCCAACGCACACATTATGAATCGTTCTCTTCATTAACATAATAAATACATTTTTCTTCTTTATCTATGCTTATATTTCAATTTAATAGACCATAGAAAGGAACATACATTGGAAGCTTGTATTATATTTCCGGCACTAGCGCGGCCATTCGTAGCACTAATACTCGGGCGCTGGACTACGTCCAACGCACCCATTATTTAGCTTCCTTCGCCATATAGTACTTGCGTTTTTGTACAATGGCAAAGAGAAACTGGTTATAACAATATTTGATACATTAAAACTCTCTTACATTACCGAAAATTCTTTTTGATCAAGTACGCAAGCACATCGTTCCATACGTCAGTATTCGCATGTTGGATTCTGACGAACAGGCACAGCGATTTTACTTCAGGGTATAGTCGACAAAAACAGTGGCTTTCTCAATTGAGCGTGCACCTTTAATGGTAAAAAATGAATGGTAACATGAATTACTTTCATATTAACATTTGTTGAGATAAAATATGTAATTTTTATATCTGAGGTTTCCTGGAAAGACTAGTGCAATTTGAAAGTAGAAAATTGCTTTATTAGAAGTAAAACTAAATATTTTGTGTTACATACAAATAAGCGATGCACAGAAATGAACGTACAACCTCAGCAGTGCGCTAGTGATAAACACATTAGTCGGTGGTCAGATTTGCGGAGAGCAACACCGAATTTAAAATATTCCCAGAAACCCCCCTTCGGATTTCTGCGATTTTCAGTGCTCCAAGTATATTCAAGATATTTAGATCATAAGCCCAACAATACGTGTGGTGGAAGGCTAATTCAGCCTTAGAAAATAAAAACTTGTGTGCAACTGCAAAGCACGGCGGTGGCTCCGTAATGGCATGGGGCTGTATGTCTGTGTCAAGTTTTAGGAAACTGCATTTAATTGATTCCACAGTTGACAAATTTGAACATTTATCAATTTTAAAAAGGAATATAAGCAAAGTGCATGGAATTGGACTGGAGCCGATGTATGGTTGCTATAGAATGTAGCAAAGCGCCTTGGCACACCGTCACAATCACCCGATCGCAATCCTATTGGAAACGTGTGGCGGGAATTGGAAAAACGTGTGAAGAAGCATAAAGTTTCATATAAAAAAGAGCTACAGAGGGTCCTTGCTGAAGAATGGAAAAAAAAATCGCGCCTGAATTTACAAGATAAATGCCTACAAGACTGGAGACTCGTATTTGTGCTAAAGGTCGTTCCACAAAATATTGATTTATTATTTTTCGTTTTTCTCTAAGACAAATTGCCGGTGGACGTTCATTTTGCGCTCAATTGCATGTGCACTAGGAGAAATTTTATTTATTATTTATTCACTTATTTCAAGATATTTTTGTAATGCATGAGTGAAGAATATTTGCATTAATACCTGTATTTGTTTTGTACCACACCCGTCTGCAATAAATATTTGTTTTACGGCACTTTGTGTTTTTTACACAAAGTAAGAGCTATTTTGAGAGTCATTGTATATCACAATTTAATATTGACCAAGTACGTTAATCTCAGAAATATTTCAGATTATGTCCTAAATAAACTCGCTTGATCTTTAAGGTACCTTTGGCGATGAAGGATAATAAAGAATGCTCTGTCACTGCCTGGATTTGTGGTATCGAAGAGTTTGTTCGATTGCATATATCAAATGTGTAGAAGGCACGTGATGGAGGCAATCAATTGCATTTACATGCACAAATATACATTCATTAGCATAATATGAAATTTAATACTATAGTAATGACTAAATATGAGAATCGAGAGACCGGGTGTGTAAACACTTTCATGATTGTTTTACAGTTGTTTGAATGATGCAATATTCTATTATTACAGATTTTATGAGTGGATTTTGCTGGAAATAAATACGAACTAGTAACATTACGTTGAAAATATGCATCGTCGGAGATTTTTTATATTCATATAGCCATAAAACTGTAGTAATAAAATTCTGTTATTCACTAGTATTTCGTGCATCATAGAGCCATTCATTGTAGATTTTAAAATACTTCGTACACATCGCTTTATACCATCGATCACACATCTAAACATGATGTAACAAAAACGAGTAAGTATTGTGAGCTTAAATGGTTTTAAATATCACGTTGTGAGCATTAGTTCTCTATTTTCCTTTGCTGAAGTAAATTCGCGATATTCGTATCTAGGATTATATTGCGATCAGAGAACAATTCATTTAATTGGTTTTCCATAAATACTTGAGGCAGTATCCTCCTGTTAAAGTTCACAATTTTGACTTTTAGCATTCTTTCATTTTTCAATTATTTTTAATTTATGTTTATTTGGAGTCATATGTGATTTTTAGAAAATCTATGGTATTTAATAAAACGTAAATTATCAAAATCAACTTTAAGTTTCTTCCTATAAATGTCAACATTAATTCGGTTAACTTCAAAAAATATACCGCTTTTGACCGCAAATTACACATATATTTGTTTTACCACACATACTTTTAAATTGAAACGATATCATATAAAGATATTTTAAATGTTTTCTCTTTGAAAATTCATTGACTTACTACATGATAAATTACATCAAATGTAATATTCAAAAGAAATTTGACTGAATTGCGATCATATTACTTTCTAACTGATCAATGTCAGATAAATCATGCTCTATGATAATGAACGTGAAAATATTTAATTGGTTCATGTGAAACAATGTGGTATTATCGCAGCCAGTCCTCAGGCATTTTTATTATATTTAATTTATTTATATGTTATATTTATTTCAATTATTGAAACATGTTACATAAAGTATAGGGTTATTATTTACATTTGCGTAAATTGTATTCATTTCTGTAGAGTTTCGTTTTGTTATGATTTTCGTTTCCCAAACCATTTGCAATACTTGATTCGACGTTTTTACACAGATAATTATGACAAAGTTTCCAAAACCCAGCCATAAAAAATTAAAAATTGTTTCTGAGGACGGAATTGTTCCATTGACCGGCATTGTGAAAAGGTCAACCAGCCACCAGACCAGGCATTCACGAAGAGTTCCTCGTGAGAACCGTCTGCCGCGCACTCTGACCTACGCGTGTGTACCCACGTGCCGCGACACGCTCACCTGTCCGGGCGCAAAAATTATGTTCATTTCCTTAACGGCTTTGGATTACATCTGTTAATGCAGCCGTTTAGAGCGATACCGTTCCAGCTAATGTTATTTATGCGCCCTGGGGAGCACGGGGCGGGGCCGGGATTTTGGGGCCACCGCCGCCAACCGCGTACAGTCGTTGTCTCTCACTCTAGGACTTCCAACACCAGTTGGTCACGGTGACCGTCACTGTATACGAAACTTCGGAAACCAAATGTAGATGGCAAAGTCTATGTCAAACATACAATGGATCAATCTTCACTAAAAATGTTTAAACTGAATCCAATAATTTAATTTCAGACCTCAATCGTGTATTGATTTTGGTTTTAAAATTAATGATTGTATAGTTTAATTGTATCTACTCTGCTCAAGTTCAGATTCGTGTGATGTTGCTAAAAAATGTGAAAAATGTTAATTCTTCATAACTTTCTTACGAAACACTAAAGCTCCGTAGAGTATAATCAATTAATATATCTATAAGAAATTACAAATTGAAAATTTACAGATTTTGTGTCGAACGACAAAACATTTGCTTAAAGCATGAGATTTTCTGGAGGTTGCTTGATAATGTTTTGTTTGATATATTAAATAAAGTGTTTGGTCAGTTTTCCTTAAACAACTGATCAGATGCTGAGTTGATCTCTTGCTTTTCTTCTGAAGACTTAACGTATCTCTTTCGTCCTCATAAACGAAAAATTCAGTTTGTAAAATAAATGAATGCATTTAAAATATTTGGTAACTGTAAATACTTTTCGTATGTGTGTTGAACAATTTCTTGCGTAGTTGAGAACCCATCATTTGTAGAACTTCACGATCTTATATTGTATTTCGGGCTTAGCTGTTAGGCCGTTGTTAATGTGATCTTTTGATTAACAAAAAATGCGAGGAAATATTATTACATTAGGAACTAGCATTCTGAACAACAGTATAATAAATTCTGCATATTTCATAAAAAGTTTATGAAACTTTTAGTTTATTTATCATATCAGTATTATATCAAGAATTGCCTAAGGTTTCAGTATTTCAATAGTCAATGACTTGTGCAATGAAACACTATACGCATATTTGCTCTCGCGCTTGTATATTTTAAATATTTTTCTTACAACAAATGACTAAACGACGTAGCCGAATGTAAATCAATGTGAAATTAGGAGAATGAATGACATTTGAATGTCGCCTTTGTTGCAGTGAAAGAAGGAGCTTTAAAACACACTTTGGCAATAAGAGACTGCAAAACAATAAAAACTGGCATTGTCCCGTTTTGCTATTCTTACGATGATAAATAATATACCTTGAATGTAAATATTTTAAAAACTTTGAATTGTTAAATGAAACTAACCAAATTGTTTTTAAAAATATTGGTACACAGTAGAACATTTACATGAAAAACCACAAATATTATTCTAAAAACTATTATTTGATATTATTTCTATTCGGAGTATACATTACTATTCATGTACTTTCAGGTTCTTAATTTTCGAATTTTTATAACAGGAATATATAATTACCTTTGTTTTTAGAAATTTCACTCAAATTAGAAGTAATTCTACAACCTGACTATTGAGAACGAAAAATATTTTCCACTTTCATATTTATTTCAGTCTTCATTTTATCCTCGTGTTAAATGGGATTAGTAAAATTATACACTTAGAATGCTAATATATTTGTGTCCTCTAAACATGTCTATTTTAAATTTACTCATTGTGTCAGAAAGTCAGAGTTAATTCTGTATTATGTCTCACCACTTAACTTTGAATTGCTGCTGAGCGTCACAAATACGATTTCGTTTATACCAGACGTAGAATTTTATTCGGGTTCCTAAAAATCACAGTTCTCTTTTCATGAATATCCCCTTTACTCCGAAATTCGCTTGCGAGTCTGACCGGAGGCGACTATACGTGTCACGTGTCACGTGGCCCGCCGCCTCCGCAGGCTTTTGTCGGCATCGCGGGGTTGATCCGGCCGCCGGCGACAGCGCCACCGTCGCGCCCGTCGCCAGTCCAGCTTTTCTCCTCCGGAATAAATTTGAGCAAGAGCGAGTTCCGTGAATCCACCTTGTACTTCCGGCAGTCTCCGACGCGCCGCCCTCGTCGCCGCCCGTGCTTCGCCCCGCCTGCTCCAACAAATGTTCAGTTTATAATCGAAACGTATGCTCTGTGCCCTTTAATACTCGCCGCAATGAAAATGTAAATCCAATGATATTTGCTTCATTCTGGATCTGTTTACACTAGGTCCAATTAAATCAAATTAATTCCAATGGAAGCTAGCGAAAGCCTGGCCTCGGGCGAGTGAGCTCGCTTTCAATTTTCTGTTAGGCTATGTTGGCGGTACTGGAGCGCGCGGGTGAGCGCGGGCTGTGGGGAAACAAAAGACTAACACGCGTCTCCGCTTCCCCAGCCGGACCGCCCATGCGGTGCGGAGACAAGAAGAGAGAAATGGAGAAGGGGGAAGTCAGGGGATTTCTCCCAGAGGGGATGTCGCAACTACAGGAGGCAAGCGATAGATTGCCGTCTGCCTCCCCTGGGGGCAGACTCTAGCCTATGCTGATGCCATTGCACTCGTACCTCCGCTCTGCACAGCTTCTCCTTCCGCCTTCCTTTTTTTTCTTACTCCCCCCTTCCTCAACACACCATCATACTCGACTTCTTTTACTTTCTCGCCTCTACGTCATCACGTAGTAAAGTAAAGGTATTGTTACATTGCACATAAGTGTGGAGATTTATTGACAGAAAACTCACATAGCATAAACTTGACATCAAAAAATTTGAGTTAATTTTGCCTCCACTAGCAGTACGTTACTTTCTCTCACACTTGGGTAGTAAGAATACAGGTTTTGTAGTTTATTCATACTACCGAACTAGTTGTGCTTCAACAACACATTCTCATACTTTCTTGCAATATTTTTTATAACTTTTACAATTAAAAAATCTATATTTAACGAAATTGGGACCTGCGATATTTTTATAACCACACTTGGTTCTATCCGAGAAAAAATTTAAAAACGTTTGTGTATTTTTGACAATATCCCGTTTTTTTTAAAAGTGGCCAGTATTTTTGAAAATTATGTGAAAACTACTTAAAAATCTTAACGAAAAAGTGAATGTGACCTTATTTACTGATGATCTTTGAAGTACAAAAAGCTCATCTTCAATATTGTAGTTGTAAGTAAACGCCGACAAAATGTTTAACGACAAAATACAATTTTTAAAAATAAGTTCAATAAAAATGCGACTGGCTCCAGCTTAAAGCGTACTTTGTTCTACCCGAGAGAAATAAATAATCCAGAAATATTGGAGGGATTTTGGTAAAAATTAAAATAATGCTCAATGTTGATGTAACGTACCTTCGAGAATCAAAATGTTCTACTTGAATAATCTCATTTCCCGTCAATGGTCTCTTCAATCATTGCTACTAAATATATCAGCAGTACTACTATCAAAATCTCTTCCTTTCTCACTCTTCTGATTCCTCGCTTCCTCTCTTCTTCCCTTCCTTCATATTCCTTTATTTCTACCAGAAGAGGGGGATAAGAATACTATTGCAGTGCCTCTGATTGGGAGGACCAAGGTTCCGTTCTGGACGCTGACAGCATTTTCGATATTAGGTGGACAGCTAGGTCGAGTTCAGTCCCTATTTTTACGAGAACTCAAGCGGCCGGCAGCTTTGGTCGGTAGTTTTCCGAGGTTTCTCCAATCAATCTCACGCGAATGAAGGAGCCATGCCCTAACAAAGGGCAACGGACCGCGCGCGATCTTTCCCTCCTCTTCCTTGTCCTATCGTTATCCCTTACTTCCACACCACACTTACACTTAAATGGATTACACCACAAAACATGCCGGAAGGTCAATCAGCAGCTCAGAGCTTGTCCCGTCTGGAGCGGTATCGTGCTTGGAGATGCCTGGTTGGCGAAAACTCCGCTAGCCAAGGGCCAAGCTAGAGTTTTGCGCCGGATCTCACCGTCTAGCGGAAGATTTCACCTCCGTCAAGCTGCAACCCCCACTTGTTCGAAATTCAAATTTAACTAGCCTATAATTTTGTACTAATTATGTACTAATTTTCTACCACAATTAAAAATTTTGTACTCAATTATAAACAATAGAAAAACCACATCCAAAAGTGGGGGTGCTAGCTTGACGTTAAGTTAGCACCCCCACTTCTCATAAATTCAAAATCAACTACCCTAACATTATCTACTAATTATGTACTAATTTTCTACCACAATTAAAAATTTTATACTCAACTATAAACAATTAAAAACCGGGTCCACTGAAGCACTTTTCACGCATGTTTTCCGATTTTTTAAAACATATTTAGAATAAAATTTCGAAGTTGAAATCAATAATGCAGATTAACATCGTAGTGAACTTTTACATGTAATAATTTCAAAATTTTATCTACTCCCGCAACTGAGATATTGCAGTCTACAAACACGAAAAATTGCGAGCGGTTGAAAACAGAATTGTCCGCCATTGCCCTCCCCCTTCGCAGAAATTCAAAATCTCATTCGCTACACTTATGGGACTAATGACATTAACAGTTGACGCGCAGGGAATCACCAATCAGTCAATCTTTTATATCCCTCTTATCTTCCTCCTGTATTTCTTCCCTCTCTTCCTCCCATCCTTCTTCGGTTCTTCACTTATTCCCTCCCTTTTCCCTTCATTTTTCCTCCACAGAGACTCCTTTCATCCTTCTCGCTCCCACTGCCTGTTTCGTTGCCTCCTGGGCCGCGATCTGGAGAAGCGAAATACTCCCTCTAGTGGAAAATATACATCGCGGCTCAGCGCTCCCGGCATGCCCGCGAGCAGGGCGGCGTTCGCTGGGCCGGTGTATTTCAAAAACGGTCGTCCCGACGTACGGGACGGGACGAGGAACCGCCCTTGGAGAAAGGCACGCGAGCGGGCCGCAAGTCGCCTCCCAACTTGTGACGAATTTCGGAGACAATTGCATACGCATTCTCGGTTTCTCTTTACTGAAAGTCTTAGAATGGATGAAGATTTCAGAGACAAATGGAAGTCAAACATTTCTGCGTCACAATTCATGTATCTGGTAAGTTTTCCTTGCAAAATGAGTTTTATAGTCACCACCAAAGGTACGATACCGCGTAGCAAGTAGCGAAGCGTGCGTTTTTATAAGCGAGAATTTTAGAGTACTTATCTATTTTCAAAAGGTAGTATTAAAGAAATTCGAAATATTCATACAAGTTATGTTGAAAGTACATAGTATATTAGCGGAATTAAGTATCCACAATATTACCGGGTTCTATTGCAAAAAGTAAAAGAATTAAAATGGCAGTTGAAGCATTTATTTTATATTACAAAATGCATATTAAAATAATAAAACTGAGTTATTACGTGATGTCATCAATAGCAGTACAAAAAAGATTATTTTTTAAAACTGTATGAGAAATAATTATTATAAATAGGGATATTATAGGTTTGAAAGTCAAAGCTATAAGTTTTTTTTAGTGACAGATTGAATATCATATTGCTTTTAATAAAATTGTTAAGATAATCAATGAGGCACAATGAGAAAAATGAATGAGAGAGAAAATATATTATCTAAACAGAATCGTATCCTGGGTTAAAAATAAATTGTTGGTTTTTCATGGCTATTTTCGTAGTATTTCGTGTCTACTAGACGAATAACAATTCTTAATTTTCCCTCTCCATTCATTTCATTCTTTGTGTACATGTATTTCACTTCGGGAACTTATTTCCTCGCATGCTGGATAAATTGAAAATTCTCATTTTCCATTATGCTCCAGTCGTTGAAATGTTCAATATTTGAGTTCCTGGAATGAAGATACAACGATACGTTATACTATGTATTCCTGCAACACATTCCATGTCAGCCATTTCAAAGGACATTTTAGAATGTCCTGACCATGATTAAAGAAGAACTAAGAATAACAATTCGTTTTCATTGATATTAGTACAAAATTGTTCAATTATACATGAAGACTGATTAAGAATTAAGTTGCAAGACAAATATTTAAAAAAATAATAGGTACGGCATTTTTTCACCAAAAATTCCTCAAAATGTGTCGTGAGTTTGAAATAATACGGCATGTTTGACATATTCTTAAATTGTAAAGTTCATTATAAAAATTATTTCGAAATTTACTGAAAATTATCACCGATACCCCGGTTTGTATTTTTGAAGTTGCTCATAGGCCCGTCTCGCCACTTTTCTATTTAATTTCAGTGCCAATGTACCTCGTAAACTGATCTTACCTATGGGTCCAGGCGTGGGTCGTTCGATCGATCGATCGATCGATCGATCGATCGATTGCTAGTGATTCCGGGAGCGACAACTGCTACTGCCATAATTACTGCTACTGCTACTGCTACTGCCCGTAAGTTATATTATTGTTTCTTTTCCTCGGAAGACCGCGGCGATCTTCCCTTGCTTAATGGCGAGACTCGACACCGGGCCCACCATAGGCTAGCGGGGTTTCCCCAACCAGATATCTCCTACCAGAGAGGCACTGCCCAACCGGGATAAGCCGGAACAAGCCGACCAGACGCCCGGCATGTGTGGTAATGAAGTTCATGTTAGTGTAAGTGTGTGTAAGTAGGGGTGGGAATAGGACCAAGAAGAGGGAGATAAGATCGCGCGAGGCCCTTTTGTTAAGGCATTGCTCCGGCACTCTCCGAGTATTGATAAGAGAAACCAAGGAAAACTACCGATCAGAGCAGCCGGCCGCTAGATTCTTCTCCAGACAGGGACTGCATTCGACCTAGCTGACAAGCTAGTGTCGAAAATCCTGCCACCGTCGGGACTCGAACCTAGTAGTCAGAGGCACTGCGGTGACATCAGTAGATGCCCTGAGCTACCTCTGTTGTGAGGAAGGGTGTTAAAAAAGTATGTACTTTGCATAATATGAAACGTTTTTAACGTTTTTTGTGATTAAATGAGCAAATCGTTAGTCGCGTCAATGCATCACATCACATACCCTCTCATCAGCTCTGCGAGATTACGAGAAAATTATTAAGAACATAATTATTCAGAAAGTAATTATATTCTCATGTGTGAGTCCTGAGAGGAAATATCAGTTGTTAATAAAACAGTATTGACTTGATGACATTTACATACAAGCTTGGAGCGCTTTGAATAATATGTCTAGGAATGAATGTAATAAAGCGTAGAGATCCGTTTATACTCGTATTCCTATGTTTTTATTAAAAGATAGACAGTATTTGAAATGTGTCACATTAAAACAACGAATAGGTTTATCTACCGGCGCCGAACGTTTCATTGCGCTGCCTTGCACGCGCTTGAGCTTCGCCCGCTCACTCGGGGCGAACGGCCTCCGGAGGGCCCCGGGCCTTGTCCGCCCCGACGCCTCGCGGCGCCGCGCCGCGCGGCGGTCTGCCATCCCGAGCGGCTGTTATGACACCTCCTAACGAGCGACAGGCGCGCGGGGACTGCCGCCCTCGCCCCCTCGCCCCCTCGCCCCTATCGCCCTCGAAGCGCTCTCCGCCCCCGCCCTGCCTTCGCCTCCCCACCTCTCCAGCGCCAACTCCAGTTCTCTACACTGCCCCTCCCCTCCCCTCCCCGCCACGCCACGCCCCACGCCGCCGCGCCCCTCCTCACACTCCCCGCCACGCCCATCTCCACGCCCCACCTCGTCCTCCCCGTCACGCCCCTCGCCCGCCACGCCCGTCCCCGCCAAACACCGCCGTCCTTCCCCTCCACACACCTCCCCGCCAGCCCCTCCTAGCCACGCCCCTCCCCGCCACGACCCTCCCCGTCACGCCCCTACCCGCCTTGCACATCCCCGACACGCCCCTCCCCGCCACGCTCATACCACCCCACTCCCGCTCACCCCAACTCTTCCTACCCCACCCCACCCCGCCCTTCCTTCCCCTCCTGCATGCCTGGCCTCTAACAGTCGCCTGCTTCTGCTGCTCCGCCTTTTCCCCTTCTGCCACCACCGCTCTCTTTCCACCTCTATTTAACCACGACTCAGACACCTTTACCACCCTGTCTCTCTCTCTCTCTCGGTCTTCGCCATCATCTTCACCCTCTTCCCTGCGCCTCACCCGGGTAGAACTTCGTGCGCCGGATCGTTGTGACTCGCACCGATGCGTTGAGGTGCCCCCCCCTCCTGAGTACCCCCCTGCGTTCTCAGATCCTTCGTCCCCCACGAGTTGCCAGACCAGAAGGGCCTGCACCCACACACCTCCACGGTTTAGCACGACATTGTGCGGCCGATTCACTGTATTGTTTCTCTTTGCAAATCTCACGCTGTTATTGCTCATTTGGTTACTTCTTGGCGCTGCTCTTATCGTCTAATATGATTTCTCAATACGTCGTCTCGAGGAGTGCATTGGTACGAACCACCAGCAGTGTGCGTCGAAAGAATGGTTTTTAGGGATCAAAGGTACAGAAGAAATTGACTGATTTTGGCAGAAATTTAAAGGTGATCTATCATTATTTACAATTAAAATTCGGCATCCCACGAATTCCTTTGGTTATACGTAGAGTATTAGTAATACCCTTTAATACTCAAATACGTTGAAATACGACGATCTAAAGAGTTTTAAGACAATCATTGGTTATTATGAAGTTAAAAATGTTGAGGAACTCTGGACTCTTAGGAAATGTTTTTGCCTCCCCATTCGTAGAACCCTTTCAATAAACTGCTATGTTGTTCGAATGTACGTTACTATCGATGTGCACTATCGATTCGTTTCCAATTCGTTTGCACACCTAATATGTTCGATACTGATATTCTACCATATCAGCATTTTAGTGGCATTTTAAAAATTTTAGTTGTTATGTGTATTTAATGATGTTCATTTTAATAGTTGAAAACAATATTTCCTTTTATCTGACAAAGATATTTATTTTTTAGTGAATAGATTTTAATCCCTGCTTCTCAACGCGTATTACTTGCTTCACAATTGAATATTCAGTTACAATCTACTCCGACCCAAATATCCACGAGCAACTCAACCACAATCGATACCCTCCAATCGTTCTTCCCGGTCCGTGCTCCCGTCACGAGCCAACGCACTTACACACATTCCGACCACTCTACCCCTCCTTCCCGCGCACCAACGCACCCACAACCGCCGCCACCACCTCCATCCCCGTCGCCACCACTGCCCCGCCCGGCCGCCACAGCCGAAGCGCCCCACGTCTGATGGAGGCAATCGGAAACTGATTGCGCGGGGGGGGGAGGGGTTGGGGGCCCGCGGGGGCAGTTCGCGGGCTCCGGGGACGCCGCCGGCACCCGCCCCCCCCCCCTCCGGCACCACCCGCGCCTTTTAACCGACGCCTCATTTGATCTCGGATTAATCCGGGGGCATCTCGGCGGTCCGTGAATAATGCACGGTCCCGGCGGGCGGCGGAGGCGGCGGCGGCGGCGGCGGTGGCGGCGGCGGCGGCGGTTTAATTCGTTGCGGCGCCGTCGGTCGCGCGCCCGTCTCGCCGCGCGCGATTTCCCACGGGCCTCGCCCCGCACCGCCCCGCGCCGCCCCGCCCCCGCCCGGCGGTTCCACTTCCCGCCCCCCGACCCAGCTCCTGCCACTCACGCCGCGACGCGTGGCGCCCGCCCGCCCGCCTGCCTACCTATTCCATTTTGGTTCATCAGAGCACGTGTGCATACGGAGAAGCTGCCATGTTCCTAGGTTTCATTTGTATTCTCTTGGTTGGTTGTCTGTTTCTTTGCTCAGTTTTCCTATTCATATATTTCTCAGTTTTTTATCTTATGCGGTGTCATGTTTCGTGTACGTTATGAATGAAATTACACAACAGGTTCTTGCTCTGATGGAACAGCTACGAGTTTTAGAAAATAGTAAAAATAAGACATTGTGTTTTCTATGATAACAAAATTCGATTTTAGAATTATTCAATTTTTCACAATTTAGGCACCTATTACATCGTTTATAAGTTCTCAAAAGCTTTGCGTAGAGTATTATCCTCAAAAGAATTCAACTAAATATTTAATTTAATATCTAGATACAACAGTTCTTACTTCTTCGAATTGAACACGACGAAATTAATTTACTCGTCTCAAAGGTTTTGGAAATAATGCATATAAATAACGTGTGCTTCGCGAAGGAACCAGAATTTCCTGAGTAGTTTATTATTTTATTTCCCCACGGGTCCCCCTGCCGGCTGCGCGCCTCGGCTGCGAGAAGCGTTGTCTCTTCTGCGGTTGGCAGCTTCTTTACCAAACATTCTCCTCCATTTCCACCTCGCTTCTTGCGCCATCGCTACCTTCTCCGTGTCACCTTGTTATTTGAGAACATGCATTGCTACTCGAGGGTATGATGTTATTCATTTGAACTGCTTGTTTCATTGGTTATTTCGTGTTTTCAGGCGCATCAAGTGCTAGGGTTATTAGGTACGTAAGTGTAGTACATATTTTTATCAAGGGAGATAGTAGTTTTTTCAGATGGTTGGTGAGATACGGTACCGACCTATACTTCGGCACTGTGTTTTCCCCATCCAGGTACCTCCTACCAGCGGGACACCACCCCAGCTGAGACAAACTCTTAAGCTCCCGACTGATCTACCGATCAGAGCAATATGTCGCTAAAATTCTCCTGCAAATACTAGCGGATTAATTCGACCTAGCAGTTAAGCGAGTGCCGAAAATCCGTTCACCGATGGGGCTCCCAATCAGAGCAATGCTGTGACATCGGTTGACGTCCTGAGCCACCTCGTCCGGTTGAACTGGTTGGTTCTCTTGCATTGTGTGCCGGCAAATCCTAGAGCTCTTGTGTTTATCACCGCTATTGCATTGTGCACCACTTATTATGAGCCACTTCTGCCATTGCTAACTCATTGCTCTCCATTTGTGCCAATTTAAACCATCATTCCCGAATTTAACTGCATGTTCTGGCATTATCCGACTGTTATCGCAATCCTCCTTACATTTTCTGTACAACAAGCGTCTTCGCCAACAGTATGTAATAACAAACAATGGAATGAACTCATTTGACCCCATTCTATATTTCTATTCTTGATTATCTCCCTATTGCGAATAGCCACTTGCTACTCGTTAGTTACTTATGCCTGCCTCTTTTCACTTACTCTTTTGAATTCATAGTGCGTCCACATCCTATCTTCCTTTTGAGTTTCTGTGTGGTTTAGTGCGGCGTCTGTGGCCAAAGTTTCTATCACACTATCCTCGCGTTATAGTGTCGAGCATTCTGAGCACCTTCATCGCTCAAATCCGTCTCACCTCCTCAACATTACAGCACTTCCTCCGCAGTGCTGCCAACCCTCGCCCTCCCGCCGACTTCCCTCGCCCCCTCCCGCCGTGCGCATCCTGCCGCCCCGCGTCCTCGCCGAGAAAGCTTCCCGCGTCTCGCGCCTCGCGTCTCTTTCCCGTGTGACGCCCCCTCCCCTCCGACGCCTCACCCCCTCCGCCGGCGACATCTTCCGCTTTTCCCCTCCGGCGATGTCTATCATCCCCCCGCGTCCTTCCGCTCCCTCGGCTCCCGGATCCATTTCTCGCACTTACGCTCCTTCCTCTCCCCTCTCGCGGAGACCAGCTGGGAGACCGCCTTCCGTCTTGCGCTCCGCCCTGCACGCCCGCCCGCCCGCCCGCTCACCCCCTCCCTTCAGTCCACTCGCTCTCATGACCGTTCGCATCCGCCCGATCACACATCCTCCCGCCCTCACCTCCCCACGTCCCTCACGTCCCCACGTCCTCACGTCCTCGCGTCCTCACGTCCCCCCGTCCCCCACGTCCTCATATCCTCATGTCCTCACGTCCTCACGTTGTCACACCCCCACGCTCCCATGCCGCCACGCTACTAAGTTGCCACGCCCCCACGCCGCCACGCCCCAATGCCCCACGCCGCCACGCTCCCAGGCCCCTAAGTCACCACGCCCCCCACGCTCTCACGACCAACCACCTACCATATCTTTTTCATATCTGTCCACTATTATTCACTCCCATTCCCCTTCTCTTCCACCCCCCACCATATATTTTATAACACCCCCCCCGCGCCAACCCTCTCTTCATTCATTCGCTTACCTACGACCCGCCAACTCGTCCATCCGCCCACCTGCCTACCCACCCACTCACACACTTACCCATTTACCCATACATTCGTCCACATTCACATAACCGTCGAACGGCACACTAGCTCACCCACTCACTCAACCACTTACGCGTCTAACCGCCTATATTCACACAACCGCCCACTGGCTCACCTGCCCACCCACCCACCCACTCCACCACTTACTCGCACACTCGCTCGCCCGTCCCCCCTTACGCCCACCCGTGAGTGCTTCCGTGCGGGCGAGAGGGAGCCGCCGAGAGGGCGAGGTGCATCTCGAGGGCTGCGGCGTCATCTCTCGGGCGGAGCGCGCCTTGTACTCGCCCGGAGCAGCCAGTAAACTTTACTGCGCGCGACGATGCATCCGCTGCCCCCGGTTTGCCGCAAGCGCGCGCCGAAAACGCTTCAGGTGCGGTAGCACTCTGTCTCGCTAAAGGGAGTGCGCCCCGCTCTACTTGGCGCGCTGCGGTGCGGTGCGGTGTCGTCGTTTTCTTGCTTGTCGTCCATGCTTTGCGAAGGTACTACACGAGGGCCACTTTGGAGGGTATTTCTGTTGTGTTGAGTGAGAAGCAGTAGCTCTGACTTTTGCTTTTATGAGCTTCCGCATTGTACACTTGCTTGCCCTTGTTTACTGCGCAGTCTTAACTACTAAGTATGGTTTGTTTCATCTAATTCCTACAATATTAAATTCGCTTTAAACAGAAACCAATCCATTACAAAATAAAATGTTTGTTTTAGTTTAAATAAAAAATTGAGATAATTTTAATCCTTATTTTTAAATTTCAATCTAGTAAGTTCCATTATTTGGAATGTGGATGCCATTTATTTTTGTTCGATTGTACAATAACGCATTTGTTTGTTGGTATATATTACTCTCAAAAGCTAGCGCAAAGAAGAAAAGGGGTAATTAAGTGTGAATCAAAGGGAGCAACTAACAAGTCTGCGACAAGTTCAACCTAGTTATAATTATGTCTCACTTTCGTCAATTTAAGAAACATGCGAGCAGTGATTTAGTTAACAAAATGTTTTTAAACTATTGTAAACGTTAATACTACACAGGAACGATACGAAAACAGTTACGAAATGGGCCACGCGGCAAAACACTGCAAAATATATGCAAAATATATGTGGAGATCAATACCACTTCGCGATTCAATGTTAATTAAGTGCGTGCGAGTGCCATACATTGCTTTACCAAGTCTCAGAACAGCTAAGCGTCATTAAAATTGATTCTAAACCGCTAAAGATGTAGTACTACAATCTGGTAAGCAATAGTGAACTAGCTCTTGGGTTGGGCGAAGTGAATAGGGTAGGGGAGAAACACGATGACACGGATTTCGTGTAGGGGAAACTCTGCTACTCCCCTCTCGATAGTGCTCTTCTCTTTTACACACCCTATTGCTTCTGGCTTTATTATTTCATTCGATCACTACGAGGGTAGTCTCCGTGTCGTCTGCTTTGGGGAGAAAATAGAGGATCAATATAAGAGGGCGTTCGAAAAGACCGAATCTTATGCTGAAGGCTGCAGGACTTCGCCAAGCAAGAGGCTATAGAATTCGTAGGCTTCCGTGTCCGGAGTGTATACTCTCTGGACTGTCCGGGAGACGCCGCGTCCTAAGCACAGGCAAAGCCGAGCTTTGGGGAAAAGCTATTTTGCTCTAAGTAAGGTCTCAGTATGACGATTGAAACGGTGGCAACTGTGCTTAAGATGCGACGTCTTCCGAGCAGCCAAGAATTTAAAAAGATATTTCTTAAAATAACCTTATGGCGAAATTCGGTAATATGAAACGTAAAGTTTCGAAGAAACAAACAGGAAGCATAAAGAATATGAAGGGTAAGCTAGAAAATATTAAATAAATTGTAAGTTTTCGGAGAAGAGTATGAAACGGCAATTTCATTCTCCACATCAATTGTGTTAAGAATGTTAGCCACTGTGCCTAGGATGCGATGTCTAGAGGAGAGTTAAGAACTTACGAAGCTATTATATATTAGTTGAAATAGTCTAATGACGAAATTATGTGATACTAATAATGGATTTTGGAGAAATAAAAAAAGCACAAATAATATGGAGAGAAAACTCTAAAGCTATTAAATAAATTGGAAGTTTTCAATTCAGAAAATGAAGCGACAATTTCATCGTACGAATCAATTACGTCAAGAATCATTACACATGAGTGATAAATCGTACGACAACTACACAAAATTCGATAGTGTACTATAGAACCATACGTTATTATAAAGTGTCAACTATATTAATAAAAAATATTTTTACAAAATTATTTACGATATGTTTTATATCACGCTCATATGGAAGGTATATTCCGGGTGTAACGCCAACAGACATTAACATCTGCAGGGCAATCACTTTTCATTACATGTCCATTCATACTTTACAACACATAGATTTAGGCTATCTGTAAAAGACAGAATGAATGAGTTGAAAACGAATTGTTCGAAGAGAATAACCGAAATGAGTAATGCGGATGAAATTTAAAATTCATTGCATTTTCACAAACATGTTTTCAAAGATGAAAGTTCAGTTTATGCCATACGAGAATTCGGCTGATTGTTTACATTGTTCGGAAAATAACCCGAGAAACATGAATACGGCTATTTGAAAATCCCACACCCTCACTCTAACCTCAATTCTGTTTGCACGGGCTCTGAAAGCGAGGAGAGCACAAGTGGGATGGATCACTGCTGTAAAACATAACAAAAGCACCAAAGTAAGTAGAAATCAAATATAACTATATTCATATTGCAGCTATAATACTCAAACTAAATGTTTACCAATTAAAACGCTTTCAAAGCACTTTCCATTCTTTCATACTTTTTGTGCGATAATAAACACAGAGTTTTCGAGCTTGGAGAATGTTATGTGAATATATAAAAAGTGCAACGCATAAGCTCAAAAGTTTATTTTTTAACACTGCGCCTATTATTTTATATGGTTTTAACATCACAAAAATTGCAGTGAAGTCATAATTGACGTACATTCACAAACAGTTTATTCGCATTTTGTACATAAGAAATATACGATAACAATGTGCTAATGTACACTAAGAATACGGTGTAAAGATATTTCGAGACGTGATGTGTATTATATAATTTACCATGCACATGCTACAACCCTCTGTATGTGACAAAATCTTCTGTTTCCTTTGACGGTTTCGGATATGAATGACAAATGAAATACGACAGAGCCTGCGGGCAGGAGGATCGGTAACAAAGAAATGGCAGAACACACCGGAGCAAAAGCGAAGCAAAAACGACACTGTAAGTAAGGAGGGGTCGGAAAAGGGGGTGAAATGGATCGCATCCATCCCTCATAACATACATGTTGTAAGATTCACGTACTCCATATTTGAAAATGTGAAGTTTCAGAAAATTAAAAATCTAATATTGAAAGACCAGTTGAGCACAGTGAATAGGGATTTGACTCTTACAATAAGAACACAGGAGTAACGCTTGGATTAAGTTTAATTGGACGGTGAACAAACAACGTATGGTATCAATCATAAATCTCGTACGACTTTAAATTTAAACTATTAATATTGATAGGCACAATAAAATAGATATAAAGAGATGGGAATCATAAACCTCGTATGAGTTTAAATGTAGGGCCGAACTATTAATTCTGATATCCACAAGAACGTAGATACAAAGTGACGGTTAAGACCGCAGCACTGCGCGTTCTGCAATGGCGTCTGTCGCTTTCCCCTCTACATTTCTCATAATTCCGCGGGGTTGCCTCTGTTGCTGATGCTACGGCTTTCACATTGAAAGTAAGAACGACACGCGAAACAAGCGTAAAATTAAGTTTTAATGTTTTGAGAATAGTCAGTAATCAACATGTGTGATGTGGAAGGGGGTTGGCTGCGAAGTTGTTTTCCTACCTCTTGGGATTTTCTGACTTTTTTCCATTTCCTCGTTTCTAACTCTATTATCTCATTGCGGCATTTCTAACTGACGTGGCCTACTTTGGTTAAATTATGCTATTGTACATCTTTTTTTTCTTTCCCTCTCTCTCATTCTCTCTTTTCGTTCGTAGTTCACAGCTCTGGTGAAGAACTGGACTGAGACAAGCGAAATGAACAGTAACACTGGTAACTTTTGTCATCATAGGGTATTGATAATATTGAAAAAGAAAAGTATCATCCATACGAGTGGGTCATCCAATCAATGTAAAAAAAATATCATTTTTTAATCTCGGTTCTTGGTTTTCCCGATCAGCAAAGTTTAATTTGTTTAATTACTGTTAGCATTTAATTGAAGCGCAAGTCATTCATAGACCCAGCGAATCTGTATTACTCAACTTATCGAGTAATATCAAACGACGTTAATTTCAGCTGAGGCCACGACATATTGGGAGAATTGTTTTCAAAACTGAATACAGAGCGCCGTGCACAATCTGCGGCCCACATGTGTCAAACGCAGAATCATATTTAAACGGGCTTCGGAAATTACTGAAAATCTTTTGATTTTACCATTTATTTAGAGAAAGGATGAGAATATGTTATAGTGTGAGAGAAATGTTTCCTAAAGGAACTGCTGAGTGTTATCAATCACGAAAACTGTTGAGGGTTTGAAGGTTTCTTGACGACCCCAATTTTTCTCCCATGCACCGTCGTGGAAACTAGTAGCAATTTGATTCCATATTTCAGGCCCGAGCAGATCAGGAGGTTGCACTAAAGGAGGATTATTTCGTGGAATGCAAGTGTAGTGCAATTAAGCGTTCGTCACACTGCTGAAGGAGCGTGACACCAAAGAGGAGTGAAGAGGTCATCTCCTAGTAGAACACACCACAAAACTTTTGTTTGTTCCAAGAACTGTAATGAAGCTCTTAAAAAAAACAATTTGTATCAAAAAGTTTTGAATGAACCGAATTAAGGTTAATAAACCATTCGTACATTTTCTTTCCGCTTCCAACAATGCGAAAAATGTCTACCTTCGCTGCGGCCGCCCAAGGGATGTTCCACATATTCAAGCGTACGAAGGTTGTGTACCTCTGACGTAAAACATGCGTACGTCGGCGAGCGCCCCGGCAATCCCATTACGCCTTCGAGGAGGCCGCTCGGGGCCACTGCGCGCCCGCAGACGCGAGGCGCGTTCGACGCGCGCCAGGTAGCTGCTCGGCGAAGGGCGTGGGCGGGGGCGGGGGCGGAGCGCCGCCTTCGAATAGAGCGAGACGTGCGCGTTCAAATATTCAGCAGCCGCGAGCCGCGGGCGCGCTCCGCCTGTTTCATCCGCGCTCATTAACTTTGTTTCCCCTGCGGCAGCGGCGGCCGCGGCGGCGAGCGGCGGGGGCGGTTGGCGGGGCGAGGGGGAGGCAGACGCGGAGGCAGAGAGAGGCGGAGGCGGAGTCGGTGGCGGTGGCGGTGGCGGTGGCGGAGGCGGAGGCGGAGGCGGAGGCGGAGGCGGAGGCGGAGGCGGAGGCGGAGGCGGAGGCGGAGGCGGAGGCGGTGGCGGTGGCGGAGGTGGAGGTGGAGGTGGAGGTGGAGGCGGAGGCGGAGGCGGAGGTGGAGGTGGAGGCGGAGGCGGAGGTGGAGGCGGAGGCGGAGGCGGAGGCGGAGGCGGAGGCCGAGGCGGAGGCGGAGGCGGTGGCGGTGGCGGAGGTGGAGGCGGTGGCGGTGGCGGAGGTGGAGGCGGAGGCGGAGGCGGAGGCGGAGGCGGCGGGGGCGGAGCGAGGCCGGGGGCGGGGGCACAGCGGGAACGGAGCGTCAAGTGGGCGGGAGCGGGGCGTGGTTAGGCCGGGCGGAGGCGAGGTGGAGGCGGGGTGGGGCGGGGCAGGGCGGGGGTGGCGACGGAGGTGGAAGAATCGGGGCGGGGCAGAATGGGGGGGCGGCGGGGGCGGCGGCGAACGCGGATTTGCCTGTCGCACTTTCGCTTCGAATCGCACCCTCCCTCCTTGTTCGCGCTCTCTCGCGCGCGCACCTAGCGATTCAGTAATGCTCGGACGTAAATTCTAACGCTTCCGCGCGCCGTTGGATTCTTATTTACACCTTCCGGCGCGATATAGACTCGGCGTTACGGCGTAGCTGCGCCTTGTGTTTCCTCACGGAATTGTGGTGAATATCCTCGCGTTATGAGTTCCAGAGGATCGTGAACACGCTGTGCGATTTTATAATTGTATAGCTGGAGAAATAGATGAGTGTGTGTGTGTGTGTGTGTGTGTGTGTAAAGGAGCGTGCAAATGTTTATGCACATAACAGATAATTATAAATATTACAATGTTTTAGCATTTTAATTGAAAAAAATATTTTAACTCGTGATACACTTTATTCCGCAAAACAATATGGATGTACGATTTCTCAGAAATTTAACTTTAATTCAGAATTGAAGGGGGGGTATTGCGATCCCTAATACTAGTTTTACTATCTCTCAATATTTCTTCTTTGAAATTATAACATTACCGAAAGAAGATACTTTTATTTATATTGAAAGGCATACCTCCTAAATGGACATGTACATATGCTCTTCTAAATGTGTTTCTTCACAAAATATTTCAGTTTTAATTTATTTAAAAATAATTAGAAAAACTTTATTATTATTATTATTATTATTATTATTATTATTATTATTATTATTATTATTATGTACGTAGACAAAGTAAGATAGAAACGTCAAATCACGAAATATCCTAACTGACCACCCGGTATCAATTTGACAGGGAAATGAATAATTACAATGCCCTCTCATTTCCATATAACAAGATTATTGGTTATCCTGAATCATCGTGGAAATAGAAAAGTGAATTACTGCGTGCATAATAATGACAAACGATCGATGAACTAATAAACTATGGCTTTAAATAGAGCTTAAAAAATGAAATCAAATGGCCTTTATGCCAACCTTAAAAATTTTCAATGAAATTTCATGATATAATAAGGATGTGATTCGGATTCTTTTTTGGAATTATTTTTTCTTATTGTTGAATGAGTCACTAAGGAATTCTATTATTTGAAATTTCTGCCTATTTCTTCTTTTCTATTCTTCCGTATATCGTTTATTCTTGTCCGATGTTTCTTTTTACTCTCTTCAGTCCAAATGGTCCCTGTCATCTTTTTTGGTTTGTCCTCAAATCCTGTTAATTTCTTAAGTTTTGTTCTCATTGAAAATCGCTCAGTAACATTTGCTGGTGTAATTCTGAACTTCTCCAAGAGCCTTTTAACTTGTGCATACCAGCCCTGAGGAAGACCACGAAAAGTTGGTCGAAACGTCGGCAACACAGCCTTCGACGCGGCGTCACCCTGACAGCCAAGATCACGCACATGACTTTGGCCGCGGAAGCCTACGACTTCATTTAGCTTTTTAACTTCTTCAAACCAGGTATTTGTCTTTTTTAATTTTCTGAAATAGTTACAATACAATACAATTACAAGTTAATTTTTGAAAGTGAAATCTGCAAACATGTCCATATAATGTAATATTTCTTTCTCGCATGTGTTCGGAATTTTTTCGATATTTTTGTATAGTTCCTTGTTATGACTTACAATAATTATAATAAAAGTTATTGTAATTAATATACAGGACCAGAAAAGAATGTTCACATAGAATATTTTACATTCGATTAAAGATGTTTGCAATGACATTCACAAACAGGCATATATTAAATGTAGAGATTAGCTTTTTGGCAGTATTTTTTTAAGGATCTTTATAAATTTTCTTTTTTATATGAATTTCTTTCATTTTTTTCACTAACGCAAAGTCTAAATCTCTAGAATTATTAAAAACAACCACAAATTAAAATAAAACTATAAATAATCCAATAATATGGTTATATACGTCAAGTTTTCCACCAGAAGCCTAATGAAACATTCTGGGAAACGCGATTGAACGATATCACGCAACATGCGACGTAATATGGCTTGCAAATTTCTCCGCGAGTCGAGTAACATCTGGAGGAGCGCTGCTCTCAAGCACAGGCGCTTTGCAATTTCCCCACCGGGAGCACGCGCGTCGCCTGTGCTCTAGTGTACTTGTAGACTGGAGACAGCACACTGCGACTCAGAAATCGTGACGCTCCACCACGAGGGTGAACGACTATTCATTCCTAGTTATCCCAGAACCAAATAGCAGGAATCAGCGTCTCGTTGCAATTTTAAACGTTTAATATCTTTTTATGGTTACTAAACGTAATAAAACGTTAGAAGTAATCAATATTTAATATAGTGTCGTAGGCTTTCATGGCCGAAGTCAATAAAAGATAAATTGTCCGGGCTGGTATGCCGTGCTCAATTCCAACTGGACCATGGCCTACCATCCCGGAAAATTTATGTTCAATATTTAATACTTTGAAATTGCAATTTACCTACTATACTTTAACAAAATCCAGTCTACTATTTCTTGGAGAATTTTTTAACTTTCTCGCAGGGGAATCTTATTGGTTTGCTTATCTTTAATAATTGCGTTAGATCAACTTATACACTAACACTAGTGGTCGAAAAACAACAACAAAATATTATTAAGCTAATGGCGACCAAATAATATCTCATCTAATAATATTCCTATCTAGTTTAGTTTGTTGGCATTCTTTACACTGTTACGCAATATTTCGGCATTTTCGTTTACAGGGTCGATTGAAAGCAACCCCAACCACACACAAGACACATTTCATTCATAGGAAAGTCTGTAGGTGGACGTTCATCGCAGCCAACCTAATGATAAACGACCCTCACGATAGACAACACTTCAAACCATTGCAGTTGTGCATCCAGCTATAATATTGAGATCACTGGCCGTGTCAAGTGCACCGTCGCTGTCGTCGAGCTCTTCGCCAGGGTCTTTCAACTCCCATATAACGTGGTGGAAACCATTACAGTGGCGCTCTCTCCTGCAGCAATTTGTTTCAGGAACTAACTACAAACCGCTGCCAACGATGCTTGCGATTTACTTGCATGTAAAAGATCCTCAAGCCTAAATGACGCCTCTGAGCTAAATTCAAATCGCCTGTTTCTCGCCCTAGAAATACCTCCTTTCTCTGCTAGTTGATGAAAGGAGCGTAGCGAAATTTGCGTGGTAAGACGGAAGAGCGGGCCTGATGGCGCGAGTCTCGCCACGTAAAATAAGGCCAATTCAGTTCAATTCAATTCAATTCAATTCAATTCAATTCAATGCTTAAAGCGTGCGTGGCTGCTGCGCGGGTTCGCGAGACGCAAGCAGGTGCGTAATGTTACAAAAGATAGCGTTGACGTTCGCGCTTTCTTAAGATGTTTCTTTTATGTATGTGTTATGAATAATTAAACATTTATGAGACACTTAATATTTCTCACAAATTAGCCAATTGGGAAATTGGGCGAGCCTAGCTTCAGCTGCACCCGGCGGTACCAGCGCCTCCTATAGTAGCACCTTGTAGCTTTGTCCCCGGTTTCGATGGACAGCTGACAGACCATGCTCTTCACCGCAACCCGGGCTGTCGGTCGGACGTACGCGGCGCGGGGGCGGGGGGGGGTATTCCACCCTCCAGTATTGCATTCTTGGCTATCCGGGATGAGCCGCATCTCGGTCAATGTTACTGACGTTTCGGCCATCTTGCTGTGGCCTTCTTCAGAGCTATACTGCTAGACCTTCTTCAGTATAGCTCTGAAGAAGGCCACAGCAAGATGACCGAAACGTCAGTAACATTGACTGAGACGCGGCTCATCTCGGATAGCCTAGAATGCGTTGACTCCGGCCGCGGAAGCCTACGAACCCACTCTCCAGTGTTGTCCCCCCAGCGGTGCTCCGTCCCATTCGGGACGAGTTCTAACCCCCCGACTGTCTTTCCGACCTGATAGGTAATGTAGGGCATATAAGTACGCGTAGTTGGTGAGAATATGAGACGAAAGAGGAAGGAAAGATCGCGTGTGGTGCGCCGCTCGTTTGTTAGGGTACTGTGGCGTCGTTAACACGAGGGCCAGAACCGTTAGGTCGGTGAAAGTGCGCTGCGGGGGAGGAAGGGGTTGAGCCTGAACTTCCGGGATTTTGCGCTCTGGCAGTTGACGCAGACAGCGTGGCAGAGCCAAAAATAACCTTAGGCTGTAAACTCCTAGGAAGCTGGCTAGCGAGCCTCGCTTGCCGACGGCGGGCGAGCCTACCTGGGAATTTTGTGTGGTGGGGGTGTACCCCCCTCCTAAGATGCTGGCGGGCGAGCCTATCTAGGGAAATTGTGAGGTGGGGGTGTAGCCCTCAACTATTTAACGCGGCGCCATCTGCGCCCGCGTTCTCATTCAGTTTACATCAGAGAGCCTAGTACGTGTAGGTACAGGGAGCGTAAGAGTGGGGGCGAGATGTCCGGAGTGTAAGGGCTAGACGATCTCGGGTGCTTTGTGCACGCGGTCCGCCAGACGGCGACCGGTTTAAATTTTGGCATCAGGCCATGTGACGGTAATTGTCACGGGACGGAAGTCCGACAGCTCGCATCACGCGTGGCTTGTTTTTTCTGCGGTAAAGCAGGGTACTGGAAGGAAAAGGTTGCCGGAGTGTTTAAATTTAGCAATTTATTGTAACTAGTCTGTAACTTTTCAATATACTATTTTTATTTTTTGTTAATTGAATTTATTCTCATTTCACTACGTCACAGTACTATTCCGGCATTCGCCAGGTGTTGATCCGAGAAACCACTGAAAACTACCGCACTGAGCATCCTGCCGGTAAAATTATCCTTCAGGCAGCGGCTGAAATCGTCATAACTATCTAGACAGTGACGAAAATCGTAACCATTGGGGCCGAAACTAGGAGCTTATATCAAATTTTCCGGTCAGACCTACCGGTCACTAAACTCAGTCGGTTAGGAAAGGTTGTGGAAGTTGAACAGGTTATGAAAGATGACAGCAAGATTAACAGAAAGGAATAACATATGGATATCGTGATGCAAATGGAGACGGCGATGGTAAAAGACAGAGGGCATCCAGTAGCTCTTGATTTTGCGCTTACTTTTAGGAAAGAGGGTCGTTGGTTGAATTGTCGCGGTGAAGTTAATAACAATGTAGTAGTTTATGATAATTGTGATGAAACTAATGAGTAATGCTGGAAGAAGGTTTGGAAGTAAAATATTCATCAGTGACTAAGAGAATAATCGGAGTGGTTGAAATGTGAAATATCTCACAAAATTACAAGATACGAAAGAAAAGAGAAAACAAGATTTTCGCAAGAAGCAGGTACAGCTGCGGCTGAAACGAGTTTCATGCTAGTATCCGCAGCCAGGAATGGGATTTGTTAAGAAGCTTCGAAAGGGCCCTAGAGCAGAAAGCTTTCGAGGAGGGCGATGGCGGCGGGCGGCCGACGCTGCGCAGGCAGCCGCGTGCCCTCGCCTGTAACGAGCGCCTAAGAATTCATTACACAATGAACGTCGGCGGCTTTTGTGTTGCTCGCGGAGCGGCAGCGTGGGTGGGGGGGGGGCGAGGGGGCGACCCGACGCCGTCTTCCACGACGCCGACGCTTTCCTGTAACCGCGAAGGCAGACGCCCCCCCCCCCCCCTCAACCCCCCAACCCCACCCTCCTCCACATTCGCCCCTTTGCCCTCATTGCCACGCGGCTGTTGCCGGCATATTCCGCCCTTCTCATCAGATCTTGTCACAGCCACCGCCCGTGACTCCACCCCCCGTGCACTGGCGTGCTCTGCCGGCTTGAATCCGGCCACTCACGTTTTCACCTCCGCAGTGTACATTTTCATTTTATCTTACTCCGCTTCTTCGGTTCTGTCGGCCTTACTACTGCCGTCTCGACGTTATGGATCCCGTCTGTACGAGCTCTGACATTTCTGATGGCGCCAATATCGATTCTACTACTTTTGACACCGGTAATCTCTGCCGGCCTCTGCGCTGCCAACACCATTACTACCGACACAGGTAATACTGACGTCTCCCTTGCCGAACACTCCGCTACCACCACGACGCCTCCTACACCGCCACAGTCTATCCCGAGACTCCGGATACTCCTATTACTGTTCTTGCTACTACCATCTCATCACTACCAGAAGATAGTGGTGGAATGGTAGTAGAATGAACAGTAAGTAAGAATAAAAAGATTACGATACCGCCCTCCACCACTGACCCCCTTTCATTGTCGAACTTGCGTTAGTGAACCTTCCAATTCCTCTTTTTGATTCTTTCTATTTTGAAGAATTTTTTTGTATTGATTTATTGTCATTTCCATCGTTATGTTCCTCCAACTTTTAGCTCTTCGAACCTCAATGTCACTAACACAGCTGCTGTTTCTGAAACCGCGTTTATCTCAGCTACGTTGCAAGCTCTTTTCTCCCTTCCATTATACGGTCCACAGCGTCTTCAATGAAAAGACTTCTCTGCTTCTGCCTTACGGACCTACTTCTGATCCCACGTAACTCAGTACCTCGAGAATTCGTTCTGTTTTCTGGTTTCTAGCTGCTTTATTGATGCAAACGAAGTCCAAGGATAAAGAGATACACGTTTCTGAATAAAATCTTTTCGTATTCTACAGAGTTCTTGGGGCGAATTGTTTTATGTGCAAAATGTTTTTACAGCTTACTTTCTTCGTTAAATTAAGAGCAGATTCTGATTAATGCAACATCGTATGAGTCAAATTATTTTATTAGTTTGCAAAATGTTTTTTCTACGAAATTTAATTAATAGGCACTGAAAATTAATGCTACAAATTCTACTTTTTAAGCTTATAATTCTGGTTATTCAGTGCGAAGTATTTATAATTCTACGATAAAATTAAATATTATAAATTGTAGGAATATCTCAATTTGTTACTAAATTGATATCAGAATACAGCTTCCTTGTAGTAGGGTGGAGTTCCTGATGAAGATACAAGATGGTGTTATTTTTTGTTGTATAAACCGCAAAAACATACTATTCTTAATATCTTCATTTTTTATATTTTTACTCTTTCAGAACATTGAAGTACGTCATCTAATGATATGAAAGTATTGCAACTAATTATTGTTATTTCTATCATTTTTGTTATTAATATTATGATTTTATTCGCAGATTTCGATTTAATTTCTGGAGCAACATATATTTTCATCAAAGCAATCATGGTAACTTGCCTAATAATCACATTTATTAAAAAAATATTCAATATAAACACCTAACTTAAATCAACAATACACGAAACAAATTTACAAGTTTTATCAAAGGAATCAAATATTTGTAAAAGTAAAAATATTGATACTACCATAAAATATTTCATTCCTGGTGAGAAAATATTTTCTCCTAATTTGATGGAAAGTATTGAGGCATTTATAGTTTGAAAGATTATGAGCCATCAAAACATGAATCTTCTCTTTAATTTTCAAGACAAAAATATAATAATGAAGTTCAAACATTTAAATGAGGAATAGTGACAAGAGCCTGGCCATAGCATTTTCATTTTAAACAGCAATTACGTGTGGAGAGAGAAATGCTCGAACGGAAGCAATCTCACACATTCTGTGTTCCATTTCGACGAACATCGCCACATCTGAACTCCACCAGTGGAATTCGTTTCGTTAATGATTCACAACTAAAGTAATAAAATATCTATCGAAAGCGGAACTAGTGATTTACATTGTGTTTGCAATCGACAGGAAATTCACCGTGTCCCAGCATCCCTCCGCGAGCACCCTCCGCTTTCCGCAGCCCGTGGACGCTCTGTATCCAAATCGATTGATCATCCCCTTCCTGAAGTTTCTGCTTGCTTTTACATCAAAGCCGTCTCTGCACGACGGACGGACTTATCCGCGATAGAGCTGGCTTGTTTGCTTTGTCAGCGGAGCTCCGGAGCTGTTAATAGGGAGTATAGCGAGTAGCGTGTTTGGAATCCGTTGATAATTCCTGGCACACGATTTAGTACGTCGAAGATTGATTGCTGCGTATGATTGCTGCTTTGTAATGGCTTTGCCTTTTAATTACCTCCTCGATTCCCAAGAAATATGCAGTGGAAAGCTAACAGGGATCATATGAGATTGAAGATATTTGTCGAAAATGGGTTTGCGTAAATGATAACTTGTTTGATTGACATTTCTGTCGATACTTTTGTTTTTATGAATATCTGCGCTAAATCCTTGTGAACATCTTACAATACGTCAGTTTTAGAGTGAGAGATACATGACTTTTCATTCTAGAAGAGTGAACCAACCAGCCTCTCTGCAACCTAGAATTCACTCCTCCCAAAAACGTTTTTGCCCAGGCTGTCAGATACTAAAAAATGGCTCAAGGAACTGTATGAAGCTCATTATTCAGTTTAAGCACCTCACTTTGCGTACTAGTATCTGAGAATATCTTTTTCATGGCGCTCTTGGGATATTTATCGGAACATTTTCAATCACACCACAATGAAAACAAAACTGATTTCGTATTCCAAGGTGTAAAAATATTATTGTGATTATCACTGAACATGCTGAACGACTCAAAATTATATTAAAAAGTCAGGGGTCTGTCGGCAAGATATAACTGTAATATCATCTTCTTGAAACATAATAAGCTTATTCCCGACTGCGAAGTTTAATGATGCGTCCAGTTGTGACAAAACTTTGAAAAAACACTGCCAGAAGGCATCAAATCGGCGTTACAAAAGTGAGATCTTCCTCTTTGAGAAGCGACCACCCTGGGTTAATCTGACGTGCAAAATACTACGCACGGCACTGTCTCATACCGTCCGCGTTTGATTCGCTCGGCATTTAAACGGGGCTACTCAAATGCAATAATCGGGACCAGACTGCCCGCGATGCCTCTATGCTGGGGTGCGCGCATGCCTCTCACCTACCACTAGACTAGAGCCGATTGCGCTCGAGTGTATCCACTCCTCTCTCCCTCCACTCATCGAGCTGGCTTGAGTAGATGAAAAGCGATCGGGGCAGACCACGTAAGCTGCCTACTCAAGCGGCCCTGATTTATTCTGCAGTACGAAGTATCGTGTACACACGCGGCAACAAAATTTAAGCTTGTTATTACGGCAAAATGTAAAACAGTAAGGCGCCCAATCTTCATTTAGACAGTATACGCTTTCATTCATAATTACAAAATAAGTTTCTTTTAATCATTTCAATGCGACAGTGATTTCCTATTTTCTTTGTGCGGAAATGGCATACTTATAAATAACAAAATTCCCATTTTCCAGGTCCGAAAGCAATTTTCAGTCGCCCTGTATATTCTGCCTTGAGAACTGTCAAGAGTAAACGTCATTCTCGTGTTGCCGACCGACTGTTAAAGCTTCAATTCAGATTGACGACAGAAAATATTGTAAACTCATTGATATAGCTGTGTGCGTTTGTTCGCAAACTGCAAAGCTGGAATACTTCCCAACTTGCTACTCGTAAAATTCCTTGCACTCAGAACGCTCTTCTAACATGAATCCAAGGGTTCTTAAGAACAAATCACTTGTAAGTAAGTTATCGTAGGTTTGAATGAACTGGATCGTTAATATGTTTAAAAAATGAGAGATTTAATAAAAGAAAATTATTTTATAACGCATATTTCGAGAATATTTCATGACAAATGCTTACTCTTTAATTGCAAAATATTTTGCTTTGTCCAAGAGGCACTGGAATGGAACAACAGCACTCAGAGTGAATCGTAATCAGTAAGAAGATGTGTTTAAATTGTGGAAGACAGTAACAAACCATCAGAGAGTTAATAAAAATATAAATGTCATCCATTTACCATTCAAAAATCATTTTATCAACAAAACACTTTACAGTACTAAATACATCTAAAGAGCTTTTCGAGTGACAGAAAATTGCTCATATAAAATACCTCCGTTCCCAACATATAGTTTATTAATTCGATTTATTGAATTTATGAAGCAGGAAAATACAATAAAGTCGCCTTCAGAGCAAAAGCATCTACTTAACGCCCTATGCGCATCCCTAAATAGTATTTGAATCACTGCGAGTGTGCGTGCGTGCGTGCGTATGTTCCCCCGTGAGTCTGTTATCCACGGTTAGACCACTTCCCGTACACCAATCCAGACATGACGCCATTCGACGCGTTTCGGTCTCATAGTTATCATTTGTTTTCGGATAAAACCAGAAGATTCTAATAAATGTCCAAAAACGTGTTTCTGCGTGTTTTGGTGCTGCGATATTAGTGACCAGTTCGGGAATTAAACCAATGCTACATAAATATATCTATGTATGTGGCGTTGATTAAATCCCAGTTCCCAGAGGCAATTTTTTTCTCCACGACGGCATCATTTTCTTTCACAAGGATGGCAACACTGAGTGTTGTCTGCGAGTGAATCGCGCGGCAAAGTTCGTTTTACTTTCCTCCCTAATACCGTATTTTTTTAAACTCAATTTGTAAATACATAAGAACAGTATTGCCTTACAACTCATTAAATTTTAAGAATTTCAAGTGAATATGGAGGAAACTAACCTGAGAAATGTTACAGAATCAATGCACATTTACGTTCTTAAACATTAAAATACTGATTTTCACAAGTATGTGACCCACAACTTCTTATTAAACTTAACTAACATCTTATTTACTTAAACACTCAAAACAGTCGCCTGTAAATGTTTATATAGATTCCTCTTCAAAACGACTAACAGAGATATTGAAAAAGTAGAGGTGACCACAAATTAGACTGAGTTTGTGGAGTTTCAATCTCTTCAAAAATTAGGGGACAATAATAAGGACATGTTAAGCAATTCCGAGGAAGGATCAAATGATGTTGTAGATTTTGTGACAGTACTTTCGTAACACATTAAGATTTATATTATTAGGGAGTAAAGCAAAAAACCAGTTTATATGTAGTCTTTTATGTTCATTTTTATGCATTTTAGTAAAAAAAATGTACCATATGTAGCTGTACTAAACTCCAACTAACCGCATCATTTATTCCTGAGAATATTTTTTACGGTGATTTCAATTTTTAACTTGCAATTAGAACAGGTCGTATTTCGTATGGAGGTAACATACAAGGCCATTGAGTGTTGGGAACTTTTTAACTGAAGTATACCATTATCAGTTACTACGATTCATTGGAATGTATACGTATTCCAGAGTATGTACGAAATTATTTGACCAAGCTATGCATGATATTTAAAAATTTTCAGCTCATTAAAACCTTTTTAAAACAGTTACAGAGGCCGTGACGTCACATTCAACTAGAAAATGACTTATGTTCTAAGGTTTCGGTATTTATTTTCTAATTATGAAGATCTAATGAAATTTTTTGTCTACAAGGCCAATTCATGTACTAGCAGAGAATTTCTTTAACATAAATGCAAGTTAGGTGCCACTGTATAATATACCAGTGTATTTGTAAAATATGATTTACTACTCTTTTGCATATTATCCAAGTAAAGAGATTTCTTTTATAAGCTTTAGAATTAATTATCTTTTTACTTATTATTTAATTATGTTCTAAGCACTCCTAATTGCTTAATTGGACTTCTTGCCTCATCTTGTTAAAACTATGTATTCAGAGCCTTTAAGCACTTTATTTCAGCCCGATTTGTTGGGCGACCGCTGATTTAATTTGCTTTACATTATTCCTTCGTCGTGTATACGATGCAGGAGGGTGCACTTTCAAAGCTTTCTTTTAAAAGCGCACAAGCATTTGCTTGGCCATATTGAAATGTTTCCCGTACTAGAGAAAGACAGAAAATATATCCATAATTTAGCCCTTTGTATTTGAAATATTATTTTGCTTTGCTCTTAGCTCGCAGACATAGTCATACAAACGTGCCTTCTATCTCTAATCAATGAACAACGAATTAGCGTCAATGAAAAGTCTTCCAACAGAGAGTATATAATGACCCGCAGAGAATACTGTCAGAAACATAACGAAACATTATGTTTTACAATTGGGCGCATTTCATTCGCTCGTGCAGTGTACTGATTCTTCGCTTATACAAGGTGTGTTTGGAGATAAATGGATTTTTTAAAAAGAATATATTGATTGAAGATATTGTTACAAACGTTTAATACTCTTCGACGTGGTTCTCTTGGGCATCCGTACACTTCTCCCAGTGACGCTGCCCCGCACGTCACTTGTCATGGAAGGCTTCAACGTTGACCTCGGGAAGGGCCCTCGTCACGGCCTCTTGGATCAATCAATCGATCCCATCGGATTCCTTTCAGGGCGGTCTGGATCCTCGGAGAGAGAAACAAGTCGGCCCGAGCCATGTCTGGACTGGACGGAGGTTGGGGCAGTGTTTTCGAGTTGCGGTGTTGTCAAGTTGTAATTAAGAAATAATATGAATACTCTTTTCTTATTCCTGTAAATAATATCGCCAAAAGCCATGAGAGATTATTGCGCCCATGTCCATCGTAAATAAAGAAATGCTGCTACTTCATTTCTGAAATTTTCAAAACACTGTTGTAAAAACTATGATAACAGAAACGATTGTCAATAAATTGTCTTAAACTTAATACAGGCTCAATGCGCTCTTTACAAGATACATATTAAGAGGTGAAATATTCTTGTAACCTCTAGACCGAAACGATGAAAGTGCATTCGATGAGTGATAATTCAATACACTACACCCTCCCTGCACTACAAGAAAGCATGATGGTAATTTGTTGCGTCATTACTAGCGCTGTGGAAAAGCGTCTTTGAGATTAATATCAAAAGAGCCCTTTATATATGGAGGGAGAGCCTGCCCCTTTGTGCATTGGTCTGGAATCGCCGTTCAACGACTTGAGCTCTAAAGATAGTCTATTATCCAAAGCCTGTCGATACCAAGTGGCCCCTCGTATTTGAAGCAACTACGGTGTAGCAGCGTCGTCTCCGTCATCCAACTCGGAGGTCTTGTTTTCTTCTGATCATCTTTTTGTTTACCGCGAGATCGATTCTCGATTTCCAGACGGAGACTTACAACCGTTGCTCGGACCTCGCCGCTAATTTGCTCTGTCGTAGCGTTCGCTTGAGATTATTTTTTCTTCTTTTATTGCTTACCGAACGTTTCTTATGAAAAGTTTGAACTTTGTTTTCAAGAACTGAAATAAAATGAAAAATTATAGAAAAACAGTGTTGTGACACTTTATATCCTACAAAAAAAACGTTTCATTAAATGTCGATTCATTAAATATTGAAGTTGAACGAGCAAACTATTTGCAGCCTACTTGCCAATCATTCATTGCTCAATAACAAATTTGTTTTTTTAGAATTGCATCAACAAATTCAAGTTTTTCCTCATTACGGTGACATATTCAATATAGAGTGATAAATACCTCCAGCATACCTCTTACTTACTCATACTTACAAAATGTAAGACAACCTCTAATTAGAAAATTTACCTTGAAAAACAATATTTGTCTTGCACAAGGCCAACAGAAAATCTCTTTAATTGAAATAATTAAATAAATAAGATTACAATTTTTGCTGCTATTATTTTAAACGATCACTCTGATCCCGCTTAACTTAATAAAGATAATATCCGTGCTTCTGTTAAAAACTGGAGTAATTGTTTAAACATGCACTGTAAAGACGTGAGGCCACCTGCGAGTATAACAGACATAAAATTGTGGTTCCGTGTTCGTGCAACAAAACCGGATGTAGCGATAGTAAAAAATGAAGTATGGTTGTTATGACTATGGTATGTCAGGATATCATTAGTTTTCATATAAACTGCGGAAGATCACGAAAAATTCCTTTCGTATCGGGCTAGTAGGGCACAAGTATCCTGTGTAAAGTAAATATGTGTTTTTTGCCTCTTATCTGAGGTAATCGTTCAAATACAAAACAATTTATTGCAAATATGCTGTTTATGCGTACCTAGCACCAAGTGGCAGTATGTAATAATATGTAATATAAGTGTAATATGTAATATAATGTGTAATAAACAGTGTAGGAAAATAAAAATTATATATAATATTTTAGAGTCATAAATATCTTAAATAAAAAGAAATACAATTTTAATGATCGACCGGGATAATGAAGTACAGTACATACCCTTTTAACCGGTAACATTGGGCCTGGCTTTCAGACATTTTTGAACGGTTAAACCGAAGTTCCTTTACAAGCATTATAATATACCGGCGTCCCCTTGTTAACTCTCGTATGTTAATCCCTACCCTTTCCGTATCTATTTCCCTATCCTTTCCATTAAGAAGGAAAGTTGTTAATGAAACGGATTTATTTGTTAAAAAGTGTATAAATGTAACTTCATACTTACAGAATATCAAACAAAAATAATACAATGCAATTGAAAAGATATTTTCAATAAAAGTGTATTCAGTATTATAGAGATAGTATGGTCTTCGAACAATTCACACTTCCTTAAAAACAACATTTGTAGTAATTATTCAATTTTCCTTGACAGTTTTTCATTTTTCGTGATAGTCACAAAAAAATGATATATGAATATGAAAAAAGCTTTTTACTCTTGAGAAAGCTACGTGGCTGAACACGCTGACTTCAGTGTTTCACGGCATCATTGCTGATAACGATAATACTGGTACAGGTAGAACAAAAACCAAACATAACAAGACACGTCGTCACTCTTCACCGAACACTCACATTCCTCCACAATTAGGTAAACAGTATTTGTAGACCTCGGCAAAATCTTAAATGAATGGATGAACTACACGCATAAGAAACAGTTTTCATCGGTATCAGTCAACTATTAATAGTGCATCTACTTGTTGCTGTGAGAGCGAATCTCGAATTATTAACTAAGCAAATAAAAGTTGTCTATCTGCGCAAACACGGAACGTGTACACAGAAAGGGTAAATAGTATATGACAGATGAATCTAAGTCCTCTAAGTATGACGTCGCAAAGAAACTCTTCCTCGATTTCTTTCAAACTATTTGGTACTCATATTGAACCTCAAAATATAACACTTCAAAATGCCGATATGCATACAATTGTATATTATTTTATAATAATTGACAAACTCTCATAGTATACAATTATTAATTAATCGATGGACTTTACCAAACATTTCTCTCGTTTTCGGTATTCTGAATATTCTCAAATCTTACACTCAGAAGCAGTAGAGAATATAGCTTGCAAAATTAAAGTTATTACCTTAGCCATTTAGTGTACGAGGAGAAAAATTGAAAGAGTGAAAGACAACTGAAAAGGCAGATTTGAAACCTTCGTGGCTCTGACTTTTCGCCTACCTCGGCAGCGCAGAGCGGGGGGGGGGGCTCCCACTCAGGGGTGGGGGATGGGGGTCGGGGTGGGGGCGGGGGGCGTATTTTTGCAGCGCAGCCGCTTCGACACGGCCCCTGCGGAGACGCGGCCGCAGCCGGCAGCCTCGAGCCGAACACGGGGCGCGGCGCGGCTAATGGCCCCGACCCTCGGGGGCCGCCACGCCACGGGCCGGGCGCGGGGGCGAGGGCGGGGCCGCCGGGGCAGAATGGGATGGACCGGGGACAGACAAAAACGAAGCGGTGACAGACTCGCGTCAGCGCCCGCAGCTCGTTTAAAACGTCATTACGCCCCTCGCGGGCCGGACAAGTGCCGCGCGCGCCGCCCCACCCCCGCCCCCACCCCCGCCCCCGCAGCCGGCGATCCCAGCTTTTTATTTTATAGAGCGCGAAGCGGTGGATTCGCCCCGCGGTGCGGGAAGGGTCGCCCTGCGAGAAGAACGACTAGTCGGTGGGGATGATTCTGATGACGAAAGCAACCGGCTGAGCTCACATACAAATGTAATTACAAGTAAATTACCTCCTTTGCATTGTTCTTGTCTAATTAGGAGACAAAGTTCATAATATCAAGTTACTTGAACTTCAGGGAAGTTTCGACTCACGCTGAATATTTAAGACAAATTGCAGCCGCAAGTCTCGAGTCTTCCGTTACCAGTTTCATAATCGTTACGGGACAATTTCACGAATAAACGTCCTATCAAAGATGAAGGGTAAAATTTCTGAAGGGAAATGGGATTCATTCATCTTTAGCATACGAAACGTTATATAAATTTTCTATACCTTTGTTATTTCATTTCTCCTAAATCGTTACAAATTTCCGAAGTTTTGAGAACAAATCAAGAAGGAAAATTGAAATTGACAAATGGAGAGTAAAGCTTGTTTTTATAGCGTTATAAACGTACGCTATATTTTTTTATGAAACAAATGACTTTTGCGAATACAAAATTATAAATAAATTTCGCTTACATTAAAGAAATTAATCTTGAATACTAGAATTAAATAAAAAAAGTAACTCATAAATTTACTAATCAGGATAATAAACTATACGTTGCATACTTTTATATGAAAACCAAAAATATAAAATGAAAGTCTGCCTGAGATTTTTAATATACGAAAAAAATGATTATTATAAAATCAGAATCTCCTTCCAAATACAAAATTGAATCATTGAAAAATATTGAATTATTAACATCACATTTGTTTACAAAATGTATTGAAATTTGATTATGTTCTTATTTCGTCTAAGGCAATTCATAATTTCATCAGTTATCGTAATTTTAATATGCAATACTAGTATGTACAAATAAACGTTTCTTAAATGTTAAACTATATTTCTTGTGTTTGTTTTTTACAGATCATTATCCACAAGTATAAATATCCCAATATTATTTTTACAATATTACAGAGATCAGTTATGTGATAGTGAGATAGGCACCATATATTCATATCGTTACCTCCATTCGTATCGTCGCGTCTCGCTGTTATGAAAATCTTATTGCTTCTGAACTGGGAGAAACTCAAAATCACTGCCTTTTCTTCAGATGCGTTTAGAATTCCTAGATCGACTATTTTTGTATTTACGAAACGAGTGTTGGCTCAAATGAATGATACAAAAGATGTGCGCATCAACTTCGTATTTCAGCCCGAAGGCTACAAGATAGAAATCCTCCTGATTCTAGAATAGTTCGCAAACTATCTTTTGATCAGTATGTTTGGAAGATGCTTTTCAATCTCATGACGATGCAGCCGAGAAGTTTGTGTTTGGGTCAGTACTGGACCGAATAACACAAACACTCCTTATGTGTCGAGAGGTAAAAAAACCTAGTAATCAAAAATCTTTGTTACTCACCTTGTACTTCCCCAAGTGGTCGACTATGCAGGAAAGCACAGCCTCGCGGCCTAATGGCGTCGTGAGGTTTCCGATTGGCTCGCCGAACTCCGGGTCCTTTTCTGAGACAGCACGCGTGGGAGGCCAAGGCTCCGACACTGCAACACAAGAAACATTTTTTTTGCAATTATTTCGTAACTGACACTAACCCATTATATGTTATAGAAATAGACCATAAAATAAGCCTTGTTTTAGGGTGATCTCCTAACAATTTCTTTCCAAACTTTCGATAGAAATTAATTGAACTATCTAATTTTATTTTATTAGAAATTATAAAATTAATTAGCGTCTTCCAACAACAAAAATGATGCTGAAAGAAAAAAAAACACGAAATGATTTCCGAAAAAGCAGCACGCTCTCTTCTCAAAAACAACAACTAAAACCCCCTTGGATTATACCGCAATAAATTAAACACTATTCCTGAATACTGCAATAACATTGTACAGTATACTACACGAACACACAGAACAACACTTCTTTACACAGCAATAATTTAAAAAAAAGTTGATGTTCCATAATGTAACACTGGATACTTGGATCCCTGTTGTCGCATGACGTCAGATGTGTGTCGTATGCAGACACACTGAATATGAGAATTCATTCGGTAAGTGTAGTGTGAGAATACTCGAAATAATACTATAAAAGATTGCATTGTTCTGTCAAAATCGAAACTCATGGTTTCCGTCTTTTTTCGAGTTCTGGGTGTCCAACGAAACAATAGGCACCTCCCACAGAGTTGGAGGCAGCATTGGACGTTAATAACATAGATTACGTATAAAATATAAAACTGATACTGTGAGACACAAACATAATATCTAAATGAAAAACAAGACATTTGATAACACAAAAATTCGTTATTTTTATGTTATCACGAGTTGTCAGAGATTGTTTCAGCGAATTACGTGTTAACACTTAAACGTAAAATTTCTTTAGAGAGAAGATTCGATTTTTTTTTCTTGCAAAGCAGAATGCAATATTTTTACTGGTTCTTTTGTTCTTTCTAAAGCTGTAAACATAAACTTCGAACTCTACTAAACGCCGAGATTCAATTAAAAGTTTTCATCATGAAGTTACTGCTAACTAGTTTGGGGATAAAGCTCGGAAAAGAGTCAAAAAGGTTCGCAATCATTGAATTATTGATTTAATATAGAACTAAAATTATGTATGAAGAAAGATAAAGAATATCAAGTTCTAAGTTTCATTTTACATCATTTTCGGTTTTAGGTGTGAAACTAAACTTTTCTTCGGAATAAATTATTTGAAATAATAATAAATGAGATGTTTGTATTCTTCCCAAACTCATTTCACGGTTAATATATTTTTCTTGACACAATTTCTTCCACTGCAGTCTCAAATCAAAATAACTCACATTGGAGTGTACATTTCGTATCATTGAGAAGTTAGAAATATACTTCAGTTTGATTGCCTTGTGGAAAGACCATTAACACTAGGAGCATGACAGCCGTGATTTTGACGGGTGGCTTACAATTTATCTAGAATTTTCAACAATATATGTGATTTCTAAAATTCGGACTTTGTGGCTTTTAATATTTAATCATATTCTACATATATAACGAAAAATAGACAAGTACACTGAAAAATAATTACGATATTTTCAAATACTACATGGAGGAAGACACCTTCCTGGACCCCTGCAAACACTCCACACGTTTTAAATCATTGATTTGAAAGTGAAAATAGCTTCATGTTGGATACCAACTTCAGACCGGAACCTGAAATGTTCATTGAAGCATTGTAGCCTCCGCCCAACTTTTTCCACTGTAGGTCATAACTTTTTGAGATATATTTGACGGGTTCTAGCTTCTAAACCAGAAAGCATAGAAGCAAGATTCTTTTTTATATTTTAAGCAACAATCTTAAACTTTTATATGACGTTCCAACTTTTATGTTTACATTTATAATGTAAAATATTTTTAATATGAATATCAAAAGAAATCGAGTTCAAACGTTTAACGCATTCAATCAAATTCTTAAAACGTCAGTTAATATTAGAGCATTATATATAACATTAATGTCTATTGCGGTAATGAAGAAATCATTTCTTTTTGTTAACAATAATTGGCACTGATGCGGTAATTTTGAACAGCGCTCTTTAGTCGTCGCTGTAGAAGGTACGCACACTAGCGTATCTTTGAACTATATATTACCAATTAAATGGCAGCATAGGAAATTTAGCTGTGTATTCAGGTACTTGATTGATGTACAAACCTCCATGAATAGTTAGTGATCCACAAAATGACTTGATATAAGCAAATATACAGTATCAATCGCGTGTAAAAATTTTTGGCGGCCATCGTTAATTAAGTCGAATGGTTTACGCCCCTAGATTCTACGGGCAGACACCTCAATGTGTAAATCGTCTCGTACTTTCACTACTCTGCGCAGTATTGTGTACGTAGTTGCAGCATTTCCGATAGCTTCTCGGGGTCTCCGCCGATCCTTCATTTCGATAATTATATTCAAACAACGAAAGCACTACATCACTGCATTTCAGCCACCTCAGCGAAACCACAAGCTCCTTCTGCCACAGTCACAGTTCATTTTATTTTCATGATTTTGTTCTCAGCTTTTCTTTCGCGGAGCTGATAAAATCCTACAACTGCCCCGGAACTTCGTCAGGGCGTTTTAAAAACGCCATCAAGCCCCGTCAGCTTGGAGTCGCGCCAGCGTCTGTATTCGGCCGTTATCGGTCTGCTACCCCCTCCCCTCCCCTCCCCCTCCCCTCCTCGCCCCCCTTCCGCGTGACGGACGCTGCAATATTCGCGCCCCTCCGTCGGTCCGTCCGTCCGTCCGTCCGTCCGTCCGTCCGTCCGTCCTTCCGTCCGCTACATTAAAAGGAGCAGCGCGCGCTGATAACGGGGTCAAAGCCAGGTCAAGGACCCCGCCCCCCCCCTCCCGCCCCCGCGGGGCGACCGCTGCCGCCGGTTACGGGAACGCCCGATAAACGGTAACGCGCGCCTTGCGTGCGTGCGGCCGTGCGTGACCGGCGCGCGGTATTGCCGCGACAAAGCGACGGAGCAGTTCGAGTACAATCCGCAGTAGGGCGGCGCCGCGCTATCGTTACGACGGAGACACCGAGGGCCGCTGCACGGAAAGCGCGAGTAGCAGGAGTGGTGTTTGTACTCTTCGTTTGCCGCGCGAGGAACAATTTGTCCTTTTGGGGATTGTCGTGTTCGCCCACTCAAACGTTTTGGATTGCATGGGCACAAAAGTTTGAGAGCTGAAAGGGTGTATTAAAAAAAAGGGAAAGATTTTTATAGAAAGATTATGTTTATCTCTGGAACTAATTTGGAAGTTTTATCTTTGCTTGAACACATTAAATGAAATGACTTTTGTAATACGCGCCTTCAAAGCTATGGCAAAGAATTAATAATAATCATGTATCGTCATGAATGTACACAAAACGCCCCCGAACTGCAGACACTATTACAGTGTCTTTCTTGTTAGAAAAGCGACGCAAATGAGAGTGCTTTCGCGTAGGTTTAGTTCATGAGTTCTCTAGTAATCAACAAAATAATTGTCACAGTGTTATCGATACTTTTTGTAACTTTCCCCAATAATAAATTATGTATTTCTGTGAACAGTATAATCACATTCTATTAAATAGTTTTTACATTTTTTAGATCATTGACCACAATAAAAATTCTTCATTGTGAGAAATCTATTATTCTATACATGTCAAGGCAAGTTGGGCTGAAACATCTCCTAAGAAAAATTAAAATAAAAACATAATTTGCCTAAACATTATTATCATGTTAATTCAAGCACTATACCTAAATCGGAACTATAAAAATACAGTATAGAATCAAATGCAATAAACGTTAAATGATCATTACCTAGTTTCCATCTTACGTAGTTTCTTTCTACTTTGAATCGAATGCTTGATTCGAATTTTACATAGATTCGTTTATTAAATCGTGTTCAATAGTATATCGCTTTGAAATGTTAAAAGCTGACAACAACACATATCAATTAATATACAATGACGCGACTGATAATATATAACTGCAATAATATGTTGTTATGGTCTCTTTTAGTAGTCTCTTTAGCAAAGACTAGAAATAGAAAATGGGATGCGACCTTACAAATAAGGAAATACTAGTCCCTCATTGACTTGGAGCCGAATGGACTCAGCTTACTTTGAATATGACATGGCACTCCCTTTTCCTGTTGCAATTATTTCTTCTTCTGAAGAAGTAGAAATTTACGGACACGAAGAATATCTCTTGTTCTCTATTAGAAACTGCATCTATACTGCATAGATAAATTATTTTCAATAAAAGGACTACATTTTAATGCGATCGAACTAAATTGCATGACTCACCATAATGTATCCTAAATACTTAAATCCTGATTATCTTTCTCAAATAAGTATCATTTTAATTACTACAATGAAGGTAATAATTTTGGATTCAGAAATGTGTTTTTCTATTATCAGTTTAACCCTGCTATACCATATGAATTTACTCGTAGAATAGGGTTGTATTCTCCGAGTGTAAATGACCCGGAAAGTTGTTTGGAGTATTAGTTATTATGATTACTTCTAGGCTGTCCGGGTGACGCCGCGTCGTTGGCAGATAGGCCTATCTGCCAACGACGCTGCGTCACCCGGACAGCCTAGAAGTAATGGACTCGAGCCGCGGAAGCCTACGTGTATATAGTTATTTTGATGACAAAGGTATTTGTTGAATCTACTTATTTATGAAGCTGAATGTTATAATGCAGTAACATATAATGTTTATATCAACTGAAGTTATTCAAATACTGTTAGTGGTTTAATAATTCGTGGTAGTATGGGCAAAAATAAAATGCTGATGATTTACAAATATCTTTAACTACAAATACAACATAATTTTTTTTCCATTTATATTAAAAAATGTCTTTAGACAAAATTTGCAACTATGACTTAAAATGACCAACAAATCCTGAAGTAATAGTTGAGATTTCTATTTTTGGGAGTTTTATTTCGTGTTATACTTCCGAAATGCCCTATACTTACAAATAGGAGACTTACGCAGATCCACAAAAATCCGTGTTGTTAAATTTTTCTCAATAAAATCAGGATTTATTGAAGTCCATAATGTGGAATCTAGTATGTGAAAAGGATGATTACATTGTAATAGGAAGAATGGTCAGTGATTCATTTTCCTTTTGCAAACACATGCAATAGAAAACTGTTATGACTATCAGCAGTTCTTTTCAATTTACTGACGTCTCAAATAATTTGTTTGTGGGTGGCAGTGTTACTTTCTATTTGTCTGGAAGAAACGTGCATAAGTTTTTCCGTCATTGGAAAATAGTTTGCAGTAAGTAATACGATGAAAAATGAAGTAATTTGGACTTTTCTATTGTTAGTTCAGCACAGGTCCTGGCTTATTTTTTTCATATGTGCTTAGAATGATCATTTTTATTTTTAGAACTGTTTAAAACTAGATGGCATGAAGAAATAATCGTGTACAAAATTAAATTTGAGCGAAAGAAGACTAGAAGACTAGACTGATCTCCAATGCGCTCATTTTTTTATTCCAGATTAAACTTGACTCTATACATTTACTATCAAAAAAAATTCTACTGCCATATTTCCAATTGTCATAAATTACATACTACTTCAGTTGATTTATGACAATCCTGGTCAGAGATCCGAACGGTACGTATTACGTAATAATTACGTTTTTTAGAAAAACTGTAACAAACAAGCAAACAAATCTTCATTTCATTTAAAGATTCTTAGATAGGTTAAAAATTCAGGAAGTATCAGAATGTTCAGTAGCCGTAGCAGTGAAAGCAAAACCAAATTATTTTCGGATCGTATAGATCCGAGCATCGGGATTAAAAGAAATCTGAGTTTTAATGCTAAAATCCGAATTCAATTATAGCAAGCGCATTGGCAATAGCTGAGCGCATTGGGTACGTTTCTCAAAGTTAACTTGTCATGATTGCAATGGCAGTCACTTCCTTTACTTAGACAAGAACATCCTCTCTCAATTGGACCGACCGATGTAGTAAGATCTCGTTTTAGGGCAAAACACATTGAATAGTCCCCGCTCGTTACTTTACTGCAGTCGGCGAGCTTATTCACTGCCGTAGAATAACAAAAGCAGCCAGAAGGCTATTAAACTTCCAGCGGAGTCCGCAACTACATGTAGAGTGCGCGGCGACTACCGTCTCCCTGACCAGCCACCGCTCCCGTCCACCCACACAGTTCGCGCGCGCCCCTCCCCCCACACACACCGCTCTCGTCCGCCCACACACGCACACACTCCGCTCTCGTCCGCCCACACACACACAGCTCTCGCCCACACACACACACACACTCCGCTCTCGTCCGCCCACACACACACAGCTCTCGCCCACACACACAACGCCCTCGTCCGCCCACACACACACACACACACTGTTCTCGCTCGCCCACACACACACACACACACACCGTTCTCGACCGCCCATACACACACGCCACTGACGACCGCCCACACACACCACTCTCATCCGCTCACACACACACACATCGCTCTCGCCCGCCCCCCTATGCACACTGCTCTCACCCGCCCACACAGGGCTCTCACCCGCCCACACACCGCTCTCACCCCCCCACACACACACCGCTCTCACCCGCCCACTCACCGGCCCAGCTCCCCATCCTCTTTTTCTACCCACACACCGTTTCTTCCGGCTCACATTCCATTCCCGACACTCCATACGTCTCACCCACTCACCGCTTCCACCCGCCCACTCACATCTCCCACTCATCAACATCCCACTCCCGCCAGTCAATCCTCCGCTCCCGCCGCCGCCCGCCTCCAGCGCAAGGCATTCGGGGAATCGGGCGCGAAGGCCAGCACGCGTCGGCGCTGGCGGCAGCGGCACAGAGCGCAAAGCGGGCCGTTTGACAAATAATCACATCGGCCTTTTGTTGTTTGAAACAATTAGACCGTGTCCCCTCGTGCCGGGCGGGACTTTTCATTCTTGTGTGGCGCCGCGCCGCGACGCGGGCGGGCGGGGGAGGGCGGGGGCGGCGGCGCCGAGCGCTGGGCGAAGCGGCGCTTTTTTGGCGCGATGTCAAATGACGGCGCGCCTGTGGGTGCGCGCACGGCGACCGTGCATGATTTATAATGCAGTTGTTAACTGGAGTTGCGTTATTTTATGCTCGCGCGGCAGCGACGGCGCGGGAACGAGTGGGGGGGGGGGGGGCGGGGGCCAGCGCCGCGTATCTCGGTGATTAGGGCGGCGTGCTGTGTCGGCCGCTGTGAATGGGCTCGCCATGACACGCCGTTTACCCGGTCGGTCCCAACCCCACCGGCCAGACACCCTGCGGACTGACGCTCGCCCGCACGCACGCCGCGCCACGCTGCGTTGTTTTGGCGGTTGGAAAAGGCGCGATTGGTTTCGAGTAGCAGAATGTGCTCCCGGGAGATGTAACTCTATACATTGTCTTTATTATCATGTACGAAGGGTCAAACCGTTTTAAGCATATTTTATTTCTTTGCAAATTGATCTAAAAAATTAATCTTATGCAAAATATCTACATGATTTGAAAATCACGTATTCATAAACGTATGTAGTGTCAAATTGCTTTTGTGACGTTCTTTATTGGCTACTATTCATTTTGCCGTTTGTAAAATTAAGAAATACTTTTGTAATTTTCTTCTATAATGCTCTCTGTATGCCTTCCAGAAAACCCTTTTACGTCATAAACATTTTTTCGGTTCTTTCCTTTTTGTTACATACAATCATGAATCTTTACTGTACACAATATTGTGAATGATAAGTTGTATAAACGATTTTAGTCTTATACATTTTTGAGACTGAATGACCGTCGCTGCTTTGAATGGCTTGTGGAACCCTCTGGGAATAATTGAAGGCCTTCGTGGATAAAACGACTGTTTGAGAGGGCGGCGCGTGTGTAGATGAGAGGATGTTATAGTGGGGATAAGGTCCCAACGGGGCGTTGTAAACAAATTTGGGCGCTCGATTCCAAACGGGGTTCTACGAACGCGTCATCAAGTTACTGGAGAGCGCGCGCGGCAGAACTCAATTTGGAGCCTTGTTCGCGGGAAGAGAGGCGAATTTGAAACCTATTTTGAGCGCGACCTAACAGAGGCGTATCTCGCCTCCATCCAGCCGAAGAGGTTTCGATCAATGCGTCAAATTCTGGGAAACGTGTAATTAAAAAAAAGAGGATGGGAACAGGTGTAATTTAAACATGTCCAGCTACGATTAATATACTGGTATTAGAAGTTAAAAACATCCCCGAAACACGCTTTGTTTTTCCAAATTTTGTGGATTTTTTTCGTTAATAAAATTTCGTTAAAATAGATTTCCTAGCTAGGAACCAAGATAGCCATGTTCACAAGGGTACATTCAGTTCAAAATTTTTATGACATTCCCAGACTTGTTTTTTTTCCTGTGGTGACAGTACAGTAACAGAAGCCCAATGCAAACATTGCCCAATCTTTTCACATGATATAAACATTGTTTTACAAATTATTAGGATAAAGATAAAGTGACTGGATGCAAGGATAATAAACCTTAGCTTAAAAACAGTATTTATATGTTTGGAATTGAACTTCAGTAAATTCTTTTCAAATTCACCTGGAGTGGAGGTGGAACTGTTATCGTCTCCAAAGGTTCACGGATACGAGAGTCAACGACAGCAAAAATGTTTTTCCGATATATTTCTCGTTTTGTGTCGCGAAGGTCCTCTCATTGAGCTGATCCTTTTGCTACTATTCTTTTCAGTGTCTATTATATGGTCAACGAAAATGTTCCATTTGAAATGATAAAGGTAGTGAACCAACAACTGGAGAAATGACATTGAAAATTATCTTGAGTTGCGTGGTTTCACAAAAAAGGTTATTTGTGTTCCCTTTCTCTTTGTTCCCCAAAATTCCTTTCACAAAACAATCATAGTATCACAAGGATGTACGAAATAGATAAACCAAAAATCCTAGAAATCTTTGAAGTACGAAATATTGGATAGTACTTGGAAGAGTAGCATTTTAAGTTCTGTTAAATAAAGTAAATGCAGGTTTATATTTTGATGCGCTTTATATATTCTTTTTTTTCTTACAGGTGAATAATGTTTGAATCGCAGTGCATTAATGTGAAATGTGAAGAACCAATGAAAACACGAAAGTGTCGAGATAAGTGTCTTTAGGGTAGTATTGCTTTTTTATTCTATAATTTCATCTTGCTTGTTCTTCAGTCTAGAATACCTAATCATCTGTATTCCAGTTAATTACCTTGTAGCGGTATGCTTAATATGAAAATCATACTACTCAAGAACCACAAAATTTGTGTAACTAATTATTTATCAAAATCTACCAGGAGAGGAGGGACAGAGCATCAACAAGGGACAAATTCAGTTAGCGGATGACGCGCCTGCATCACTAATCAATTTATATAAGTGTATACACTTTTGGAGAATTTAATTACTTTTCTGTGAATTATCTACAAAGAAATGAATTATAAATCCAAGAGAGGACTAGTACCCTAAACGATATTCATATGCATTTAATTTATAATTAGTTATTTTCTCGCTCCTCAAGTCTCTGCATGAAGATTATTATTTTAATCAGTTTTTACAAAATATTTTCTTTATTATTTTTAACGTAAATTTCAAATTATGTACAGAAATCCCTTAATTTGTGGTATACATTTGAACAAAATAATGCTGCTGTAATAATATCACCTTTCTTTTTTTCAAAATATGAGTTTGTTTTCAATGTATTCATGCATTTTGTTTCGCATAACTTGTTTGGAATTATAATGAATATTTAGTGTACACCACAATTTTAATACACAACTAGCGGACCCGACAGACTTCGTTCTGTCCAAAAGATTTGTACTGTGACAGTTTTTTGTTCCTACATATTTTATAGTCTGGGCAAAAAATCTCCTGAACAGAACCGTCACCCTGGTGATAGGGCGTTGTGAATAAGAAATATAATTAAATAAAACATATATAAGCATTTAAAAGTAAGTAATCGCTTTATTGTTAATCATGTGATTCATAATTATTAACAAAAAACAGTTTTATTTTCATTGTAGTGCTTTGTGATATACAATGTTTTTTGTTTGATTACCTGGCGCATAGATAAACAAATCTGATGGTTTTCCAACACGGGAACAGGCAACATACAATTGACCATGTGAGAAACATGGGTTTTCCAGATTAATACCACAAACACTTAATGATTGCCCCTGGGACTTGTTTATGGTCATAGCAAAAGCAAGCCGAACTGGAAACTGTAGTCGTTTAAAGTTAAACGGCACATCAGTCGGAATCATTGGGATGCGCGGTATGAGAACGTCTTCTCCTTTATACTTTCCTTTCATTATAGTTGCTTCTATCACGTTGTTTAGTAATTTTTTTATCGCTAACCGTGTGCCGTTGCAAAGACGTGGTTGGTTGATATTTCGCAACATTATAACTACCGATCCAACCTTTAATTGAAGATTGTGAGGTGGCAATCCTGGTAAATCCAGCGAGTTTAAAAATTCCGGTGGATAGTTCACTACATCATCTTGGTTAGTAGCCAAATCAACTGATTTATATATCCTCGATTCGCCTGTAATTTGTTCTTGAATTTTTAAATTTAATTCATTTACATCTACGTTTTTTGCAGCCAATATAGCTCGTTCGCTCAACCAATCATGGTTTCTGTAATTTTGAGAAACATCTGGAAACACCTTCTGAATAAGTTCATCTTTTGATCGAGTTAACTGACAAAAACTTTGAGGAAAGTTAATGCAGCCAGTCAACATGTCTATAGGAAATTTGCCATCACCAATGTCAATGAGTTGTTTAGAGAATATGTTTCCAGATTGGTCATTTTGCAACTCGACACGCATATTCTTGCTTAAATAAAGTACTCTGACATGTTTCCACAAATTGGAGGACTTTAGACATGCATTGAGTTCATCAGCTGGTGTTGATCGTGGAATCACCGGCAATGTTTGACGAAAATCTCCTGCTAATAAAATCATTGCACCACCAAATTGGTTATGATTGCTCCGTAGATCTTTTAAGGTTCTGTCTAAAGCCTCCAAAGATTTTTTTATGTGCCATCGTGCATTCATCCCAAACAATTAATTTACATTGCTGCAAGACCTTTGCCATTGCAGAGTTCTTCGAAATGTTGCAGGTCGGAGTTTCATTGCTTTGCATATTTAATGGCAATTTTAATGCTGAATGTGCTGTTCGACCACCTTCAAGCAAAGTTGCTGCGATTCCCGACGAAGCGAGTGCAAGTGCAATTTTATTTTGTGAGCGAATCGTTGCTAATATTAATGAAATCAAAAAAGTTTTTCCTGTACCACCAGGTGCATCTAAGAAGTAAATCCCTCCAGTTTCATCATTTGTTACTTTCATAAGAGTATCAAATACATACTTCTGTTGTTCATTCAACAATGGAAGATTTGTTTGAATTAATTCTTTCAAAGTGTTATGGTCATACAGTTTTTCTCGATTCAACTCTTGGTTAAAAGCATCATGCATTGGACGATTGGGCGCGGCCAGGCCTAATTGAATTAATAGTTTGTTTGACATCATCAAGCACATGTCCTCAATTGAAATCAATGCTTCATTGTATATTTCTTCACTGATTTGTATATTTGGATTTCCCATTCTATTTCGTATTTGATACAAAATATCATCACACATATAATCTTTGTACTTGATCCACAAATCAAGTGGGTTTGATGGGAAGCATGTTGATATGATTATAGAAAACAATGTTCGTATTTGATGAGCGTTTGATGATATTACAGCATCATTGAGAGTTTGATCCCAATGAGCGTCATTTTCTAGCAATTGCAAACGTTGACAGGCTTCTCTGTAAGATCCACACAATTCACCATCAACAGTTCGTAAATGTTGGAATGATGTTGGGCCACGTACGTTGACTAATAGCAGTCGTAAATAAAAACATTCATCATTGCTAGGATGTACTGAATAAATTCGACCAATGGCGTCGGTGGAATACACATCTGGGTATCCTGGAACTTGTTTTCCTTGTTTCCGTCGTATAAATCTCCTTGAGGATTGATTCCAAGTATAATATTTTGGCATTTCAGAATATAGCAATGTTTGTGCAAAGTCATCGTTTTGGCAGGTCTCAAAAAAACTGGTTAATGTAGTAGATGGTGGCTGAGCAGCTCTTTCTACTGCGTTCTGTGCTGTAAAATACACTCTTTGTCCATTTTCTAAATGCACAGCTAAGTGAACAACGGAAGGGTGTCTCTCATGAATAGGAAAAGAAAATATTCGCCATACTGCTTCATTACTACTAACATAGCGGCCCATTTGGTATTGGGTAACTTCATCATTGGAATTCTCTGCACCAATTCCAATCACAGCCATATCACTCCCTTTGGTTACATATTTGCAAATGTATTTAATAGATTTCACTGAATGGCAAGATTCAACGTTGATGTGTGCTTTGAAGGTCTTTGATAAAATGGGTGAATATGGAACAATCCAACGATTATCTATTTCAATATCTTCTTGATTTAATTTGACAATTGTTGATCGTCCATTGTCTGCTGTCGATCGTCGACGATACAGTGGATAGCCGTCATTACCAGTAATTGTTTCCGATATTAATGTCCGTGGATATCGTTTTGAACATTTACCATCCATCATACATGGTGAATTTTGATTAAGAGTTCCACAGGGACCATGTATCATATTTTTGATAACTACCTCATGCAATCCAGGATCTACTTGTACATCAGGGATTTCAGCTGATATCACTGCATCAACTTCATTTGGCCTTATCTTTTCAGCCAACCAAATCAAAATGTGTGCATGTGGCAATCCTCGTTTCTGCCACTCCACAGAATACATCCAGCAGCGTGTCTCACCAAACACATAATGTTTTACGATGAAATCCATTAAAGATTTCAATTTTTGTCTAAAGACTCTGGCTGTAACATCATGACGATCAATGGGAGATTGCCCAGGGAATAACTCCTGCTTGATTTCTATCCAGTGCGGATTGCATGTAAATGTGATGAACAAATCTGCTGTACCATAATGACGAACATACGACATGGCATCTTGAGCATATTCGTGCATATGTCGAGGGCTTCCGATGTATGTTGCAGGAAGAATAGTCATCCGACCAACATTCTGTGCATTTCCATCAGTATTAATCGCATCTCGAAGGTGAATATACTCTTCAGATCGGAGTTTGGTCTGATTCAACCTGATGAATGTTAATCTCTCCGTTTCAATTTTAACATACATGTCAACAATATATTTGTGATATAATCGCCGACATTTCAATATGTGATTGTCTTCATTTTCCCGAATCATTAGGCGGTATGAATAATAGTTCATTGAACTGACTTTTTTGTTAGTTTCAGAACCTGTAAATAGATTTTGTTTTAATAACATTGCAATATAAAATTAAAATACATAATATAGTGACTGAGATAATAACTAATATTTTAATTACCTGTAATGGGATTTATCATTTTTATTGAGAAATCATAGCCATCTTCACCTTGCCAAAATATAATGGGATATTGCAGTGCATCATATGAGCGGTGTGTTTCCTTTATACGTTGTAGTTGATCATTCCGACGATGTAAAACAATATCACGGGATTCCAAGTTTTCTCCAACTACAACGATAGCAACTTCATCAATAGTTGGTGCATTAAAACGTCTTGCATGTTGACCCGCAGGTGTTTTATCAGCCCTGATTACAATTTTGTGATTATCTGATGGCATCAGATCCAGGGCAGTTTTAAACAATATAATCAATTGATTGTGTTCATGAAATAAAGTTTGTAATTGTTCTACAATAGACCTCTTTACTAAATTGTTATGTGCACAACGCAGATTAGTTTCTTGTGATGAATTGCCCATAAAATAAATTTGCAGGAATTTGTAGTTGCTATCTGTCACTGGTAACAGTGAACCTGCTCTGTGATATATTTGGCCTTGTATCTGTAAATTTAAAAAAATATTGTTTGTACCAAACACTATAAAATAAAATAAAATAAATAAGCAATGTGGGGTATAAATTTATGGATTGTCAGTGATCAAACTTAAATAATATTTGTTCTTTAAAATTATATCTGTCTCCTAATTAGTTGTAACTAATATCTATCATCAAATATATTGGGTTTCAAAATAATAAAAGTGTCGCTAAAACTGAATCACCAAATAATATGGGGACTAAGTGATGATTATGATCTTAATGATTACGTCATTGAAAATTAGTAACACATCTTAACTTAGGTGACAGAACATAAAATAATTATGTTTAACTGCTATAATACATACCTTGAAAGTTGGCATAAAATTTTCCCGAACTACGTTTGTTGACCCAAAGGAAGTCATTTGAAAGCAATTGTTATATTGTTGGATATTTGTCAAAAAGTGTATGGAATCTGTTCCTATTCCTGAAACCAATGAGTGCAATGGCTCTGGTGGTGGTTCCAATGGTATCAATTTCACTTTACCATTTGCGCAACACAATCCATTAGCTTCGTTTTTAAATTTCAATGCCTTACAATATGAGCAAACCGAGTTCATAGAACCAATAACAACACATTGGTAGTTACTGTAGTCAATTGACACATCGTAACTGAAAGCAGCTCGATTCAAACTTGCGCGATTATTAGTTGAATGTAGCGCTCGCGCTTCACGCGTTCGTGATGCCCGAATTCTTTCACGTTCATTTCGGTCGTCACGTTCTTGTGCAGCATGATTAGATCGGTAATTAGCTTGCTTTGTAGCATTTCGGGTTCTTCTACCTAAATTGCTTCGTCTAATAGGAGGCATATCTATATTATTGTAACGTTTCTCCGTGGTGAATTAAAACCAACGAAATATTATACTCACTACTCACTTCTACTCTCTTCTGCTAACTCCTCTCTAACTCGCTTCTGCTGACTGACTCGCGGCCGCCGGCAGCGGAGCATTTGTACCTGCCCGGCGCTTGCCCCCAGGCGCCCGGCACCTTCTCGGCATTTCCCCGCGGCTCGCGAATAGTCCGGAACCGTCTAGTTCGGGTGGAAGGGAAGGGGCGGCGGCAGATGACGCAATCCACGCGCAGCGACTTCGGCAGGTCGGGGGGGAAGGGAAGGGGCGGCGGCAGATGACGCACCGGCTCTTATCTATCGCTTGCTGACGGATGGCAAGCCGCGGTGCTTCGGAGCTCCGGCCTACGCAATCAGGCAGGGATGTGTTGATGGAGTACGGTCTTGCGGCAGGAAGAGCGAGCGTGGGCTCCTCTGATATTTCTTGTTTTTACAGTGCGCCGCAGCTCGTGAGAAAAGGGCTGTTTTGAGGGTTTTCCCGGCAATTATTCGAATTTTTCTCGACGTAAAAACCATCCTTGGACTTCAACGAACATTTTAAAAAAAGAATTGCCCAAATTGGTCCAGGCGTTGTTGAGTTATGCGGTTACCAACACATTTTGCGATTCATTTTTATATTATAGATTCAATGAAAAGTGATACATGACGAAAATAAGGTGCGTCATGCATCTTCTTCTTACAAAAGTGCTGCACCTATTGAAGCAACCTTCCTTTCTAGCGCCCAAGGTTTATGTTACCGTATATTGTATACCATACCTAAGGTATATCGAACTCTGTGCATTTTCGATATTCTGGGTCTTCCTCCTCGCCTTCGTTCTCTGTTTCTTCCTAGAGATTGATATCGAAGAATAATTTTGATCTATCATCATTATTCGTATGACGTGGCGGTACTATTGCAGATAATTCTTTTATTCTGTCTGAAAGTAGAGTCAGTATTGAGATATCATCGTGAATATCAATGCTTTGATACGGAATGCCAAACACGTATCAGATATGAGAGCTCAGAGAGTGATTGATTGTGTTGCTACGATGACATCTATCGTTGCGACGGGGAAGCCGTTTTTTGTGAGAGTTATTATGCGGTTAAGTGGATGCCGCAACATGTAGTATTTAGTACAAATTACATGAAATTACTACGTCGGGCTTGAAAATGTACCAGCAAGGTTGTAACTCATATTTTTGGCAAGATGAAATTCGACGCATACAAAGTCCACTTATCCTTTAAGAAGTACGGATTGTATTTCAGCAGCACTTCAGTTTATTTCTCAGAAAGGCGATCTGAGAGATAGCCACCTTCTATTCCCATCCGCCACCACAGAACCCAATTAGAGGAATGAATCCCCTTTTCACCAGCCCTCGCGAAAAACGTTCCAAGTTCTAATTTCTGCCCCCGCCCCACCCCCCCGGCGCGGGGCGCTCTTCCCGAGCAGCGGCGGCCAAGAGTTCCCGATACATTTAATCGGAGGTGCGCTCCCGAAATGAGACGTGAAATTGTAATTATGCGCGCAAGTCTCGACCGGATTTCGTAAAGGAACGCCAGGGACTTAGCGGCAGGTAAAGTTGGCGGCTGCGGTTGGCAGCGCTGCGCTGGCTGACGTGCGGAGGGGCACTTCCGGACTTGCCGAAATTGGTTCTCAGATTTATGGCTTCATTTGAAAAGTTTGTGGAAATGAATTATTAATAATATATATCTCTCTTGTTAGAAGTATCTACGGCAGAAAGTTCCTCCCTGCAATAAGACGGGCCGGTTTAATAATGTCTGCCGGAGGAGGGGGAGGGGGGGGAGAGACTGGAGTTGGGAGGAGGCTATCAGATGGAACTAAACACTGAGAGCGCATTGTCCGGTGGAGAGACCCAGGACTGATAAGAGGGGCGTTGGCGGCGGGGGCGGCGGGGGCGGCGGGGGCGGCGGGGGCGGATGCCTTGCCGGTAATATCATCGGTTGTTTGTGGTTGGGGAGGGGGCGGAGGCGGTGGTGGAGGGGGGGTCGCGGTGGTGGCGGAACCAAGTGCGGGGTCGTTGGCGAAGCTAGGGAGGGAGGGAGGGGTGGTTGTTGTGGTGATGAAGGACGACCTTCTTCCCCTGGGACAGATGCAGAAGAGGGTTGTTATGGAGCCGAGGTTATTATGGCCACGGATAACTCGAGGTTATTTTCGTGCGTTAAATGCTGTCCTTATGCTAGGTCGTTTTGGCGGGGATGTGGTGCAGTAGCATTCTGTCGAACTGTAATATTAGTGTTCATTTTTGTCCAGATCCCAATTACTGATAGCAGTTTATTGCTCACCTTTATTTTTATAGGTAAACACAACACCATCACGTGCATTACTTTGAGATTAAAGGCATGATTTATTTCAGTATCACTAATATTCAATGAACATAATTAAAATTTTTAGACATTTATGTTATTTTCATGTAAATAATAAAGAATGTACAATGATCGTATATACTATTTCTCGTGTCAACATTCTTTTGTCTAGGTGCTTACAACACAAACAAGGAAGAACGCATACAAAATGAAGGTATTTCATAATGTTTTTGATGTAGAACTTTCAGAATCGTTAAAATATATTGTTTCATTAAACTTGCTTTTAAGGGTCTTGGAAACCTTGAATAATATTCGTGAGGCACTGACAAATATTGTTTCATATTGATCAGTGACCATCCTATGTCTTCTACTTTTAAGAAGGAGATTGGCTCCTGTGAGTATATTCCCTCCTCCTAGCACGGGTAGTCAAAAAATATTCTTGAATGTAAATGTAATGTAATCTGTAAAATTAACTTGACTATTTCAAATTCGCTGCGATTTAATCACGTGTATCTAAATATAAGCTGTATAATACATATTTAACAATACTACCCGGAGTGCATGTCCACTCACACATGGTACCAAAAGATATATGATAAAACATGTAGTTTAAAGCTTGGCCGTTTGACGTTGGGTTCTTGCAGAAGTACTGAGTTTTCAATAACATATTTTATCTAATCATAACTCACCATGAGAATACCACATATGTGTATTTTGAAAGCGAAAGTAACAAAATAGCAAACCACATATGGGATTGTGGTAACACCACAACCACATAGTGGCTTGTGATAAATTACTAGGCATTTACCTCAATCTATCAAAAATAAGTTTGAATAGAGATTATTTTCTTTCTCTGCAGGTGTAGCATAATTTCGAAACGTAAACTCTTAATTATTAGGCTTATCAGCGATAGCATTTTAGCTCTTATTTGTTTTCAAAACGCTGTTTCCATGTATTAAAATAGAGTAGTTAGAATTCAAATAATTTACTTGTTCTTTAGTTACGCATCAGTGTGCAGCCACTCAAAACCTTCTTTCTGAACATCTCTTTCGCGATTATCACGCAAGAGAATATCACCGCCATCCACGGGAATCCAGAAAACCGTGTAATGCGTTTGCTCCCATGCAATTAGGACTTTCACTGTGTTGGAACGAAATTAAAATTTTCACGAAACGCGAAAGGATGGGAACCCGCGAAGGAGCGTAAAACTTAATTAGCATAAATGATCGAGTAAACATTCTCGTGACTGCACGCACCAGCTGTATCTAACCAACGCATCTAAGATTCTCCCGCGATAAAAGTCAAGCGCAGCTGCCGACCGTATTTACCGCCGCCATCGGCGTTGCAAAGGAACCAGCGCGCCCTCGACTCCGCGGGGACCCAATAAAAACAACCTTTCGCAACTCCCGCCACCCACGCCCAGGCAATTATAAAATTGCGCCTTCTTTCCTCCCGTTTTATGCTGTGTGTGTGTTCTTTTTTTGAATCGATACAAAACGTTTTCTCTTATCAAAGTTTCCCTGCCGTAGCTGCTGCTTCATCGGCATTGGAGCGGCAGCAAAAGCGGCTCCCGAACGTGGGCTGTTTGCAGTACGTTTATAAATTACCATTCCTCACTGGCTCCCCTCCGACCAATCCACCTCGCTTCTTCAATCTTCCCGTTCTCCTGGGAAACTCGCGCTGCTTTTGACGTCTTTGACTTAACCCCACCACTGCCATCGTCACTGCGACTGCACCATCGCTTCTCGTTTTGCCTCAGCTATGTTTAACCGCTCTCATTCGCCCCCACACTTATGTCTCATCCTTTTCAAACTACGCATGCACCCGACTCACCTCACCCCCTCAACAGCCCACTCGTCCCACTCGCAACAACTCACAACTACTCGCAACCACTCGCAACCACTCGCAACCACTCGCAACCACTCGCAACCACTCGCAACCACTCGCAACCACTCGCAACCACCCGACCCACTCACCTCATCCACTTGACTCTCCCCACTCGCACCACTCACCCTACCCGCCCCACTCGCCTCACCCATCTGACCCTCCCCACTCACCCTACACGCCCCACCTGCCTTACCTGCCCTACCCACCCCACTCACGTGTCTCTCCTCACTCGCGCCACTCGGCCTACCCGCCCCACCCGCCCCACTCGCCTCACCCACCTGACCCTCCCCACTCCCCCTACCCGCCCCACCTGCCCTACCCGCCCCACTCACCTGTCTCTCCTCTTTCGCCCCACTAGCCCTACGTGCCCCACTCGCCCCACCCGACCCACTCACCTCACCCACCTGACCCTCCCCACTCCCCCTACCCTCCCCACCCGCCCCACCTGCCCTACCCGCCCCACTCGCCTGTCTCTCCTCTTTCGCCCCACTAGCCCTACGTGCCCCACTCGCCCCACCCGACCCACTCGCCTCACCCATCTGACCCTCCCCACTCCCCCTACCCTCCCCACCCGCCCCACCTGCCCTACCCGCCCCACTCGCCTGTCTCTCCTCTTTCGCCCCACTAGCCCTACGTGCCCCACTCGCCCCACCCGACCCACTCGCCTCACCCACCTGACCCTCCCCACTCCCCCTACCCTCCCCACCCGCCCCACCTGCCCTACCCGCCCCACTCGCCTGTCTCTCCTCTTTCGCCCCACTAGCCCTACGTGCCCCACTCGCCCCACCCGACCCACTCGCCTCACCCACCTGACCCTCCCCACTCCCCCTACCCTCCCCACCCGCCCCACCTGCCCTACCCGCCCCACTCACCTGTCTCTCCTCTTTCGCCCCACTCGCCCCACTCGCCTCACCCAACTGACCCTACCCACTCACCCCACTCGCCTCACTCATCCCACTCGCAATCACTGGCCCTACCCGCCCCACTCGCCCTCACCACGTGCCACACACCATATACCCGCCTAGCACATACCACGTCCCCGCCCATCTTCATGGACCCCACATGCCCAACCCACCTCATCCACCTCTCCTTTCCCCCCGCCCCCGCGTCATATCCACCCATCGGCCACACCCTCCTCAACCTGCCCTAACCCCGCAAACCGCCTTTGCTAGACCTCTCCACGGCCCCTGATTTCGAACACCCTCACCATTCCCATCCCCCTCATCAAGCTCTCTGCCCCCACCACTTTCAACGCCCTCATCGCCTGCCCTTCCATCCCCCCCACCTCGCGCAGTGCACGTCAACGAGAACACACTCAATCATCACCCCATCCCTTTCTATCCATCACCACCTGCTCTGTCATCGTTTCTTCGCTGCCGCCTCTCACGCAGTAGAAACCCTCGTTGTGGTCTTTGGCTTTGATCTGAGGCACCTGCGCCGAGGAAGATGTCTGATAAAGTCCACTCCACAATTCCCCTTTGCGTGGCTGGGGCCGACGTGATAGGCGGAGGGAGACTTAATGTTGTTATTTTATAATAAACTGTCGGGTTATTTCGTCGAAGATTTTGAGGGGAATACGTTCCCGTTGAAAGAAATTGCGCAGAAGAGGCGAAGGCAGCGTATTTTAGAAGCACATTCATGACTTAAATTATTACAATTAGCTGTTAGATGTAAATGAATGTTTAATATCTGATGTTTAGCGCTGCTTTTTGTTATAACATTTCTTTGTTTACATTGAGAAGCTGGAACTTTCACGAATTGAAACATAAAAACTAAAAGTTTGAACGCAAACATGACAACGTACCAAAATCTCCGTCCAAAATAAGATACAGAAAGCACCAATATACATATAACATTTTGAATTCGCATGTTTAGATAGTTAAACGTTATTTTATTTTTTGCATTTGGTACTTCATTGCCTGAACAGCAAAGATGTTTCGGAATTTGTTAGAATATGAGCATGTGATTCTTTTGTATTCGTTTAAGAGATGCTCGGAATTGTGTATGACCAATTCAAACGAATCCGTTCAGATGTAGATAAGATAATGCTACTTTAGGCAATGAGCACATGACATGAGCACAAACATATGACAATGGAAGTTCACTCACGTTATTGCGACAGTATTTCCAACGTTTTACCACACAATTTCTTCGTGTACATTAAGTAATCATCATGGTATCATCGGGCGTTAATAGTATAAAAGGGCATTAGTATTACTCAGTGTGTGAAGTTACTATTGTTATCGTAAAAGAAATATTTCTAATTATTAGAGATGCAGCAGAGGGATAGAGGTTTAAAAGTTATTTCTGTTCATGAATACTAGTTTTCATTAGTTGACAGACCCACTGCCACATTTATTTTTTTATCTAGCCTAAAATTCTTATTACAGCTGTTTCTTTGGAAAATGTCCCCAACAGGGTTTTTTATAGGTGAAAGTACTAATTTAAAATAACATCGTTTGCTCTCCTACATCATAAAATATTGTCTAACTCTACTCAACCACGGTTACAAACTTCGTTACATAATTCATTCACCGTAGGTCAACCAACGCTGAAGGACACGTGATTTGCAATACCGTGCGCACCAGACAAGTCATCGCCATGGAAAATAATGTGCTCGCGCTGTGATGTGCTCACGTCACCGAGAAACACCTGCGCGAAACGGAAGACGGACGGCAAATTGTTCTGGCCGCTCAAAGCAGTGGACGCGCTGGCGGAAGGAATTAATTCCGGAGGGGTTGGAAACAGCAGGTGATGATGGACGGAGATGGTCAGGAGATGGCAAGAGGGTGGGGAAGGGTGGGAAATGACGGAGAAGGGTGGACCGGGGCGGGGCGGGGGTTTGGAAAGACCGAGAAGGACAGGTAAGTCTCATAAGGACGGGGTGGGGGGTGACGGCAGGGGTTGGGAAAGGGTGGGAAAGGCGGGCCCTCCGTGGTAGGAATGGCCGTGCAGGAGGCGGGAGCAACGCTCCCGTGCACATGGAATTTATTTTCAATTTTCGTGCGCGTCGCCGCGGGCGGGCGGGCGGGCGGCAGCGAGGTGCGCGGCGCTGTGGAGTGGACGGCGCAGAAATTACGGCTTAGGCGGACTGATTTATATGGAAATGGAAGAAGCGCCCGCGCCCGCCACGCCGATGGAGGCGCGGCTGAGGGAGTTGACGTCGTGGCGGTGACGTCACGGCTCCGTTGACGGGCGCAGGGCGATTGTTTTCCGACCCTCAGGCGGTGGATTTGCGAACCAATTCCAAGTGTGCTCGACGATGGATTTGCTGCTGGGAGATTGACGTGTGACACAAGCAGGCGCGTGTGTGTCTGCTTGAGAAAGTCTTGGACAATTGTAATGGAATATGGATAGTGGACGTAATTCATATTTATAACAAACTAATGGTTGGTAGTCGATCCAGATTCCTGAGATTGCTAAGGCAATAGTGTCGAGGCGATTTCTGATCGAAGGACCGCGCGTTCGAATCCCGCCTCGGGCATGGATTTATTTGTGATCGTCCCGTCACCCTTCATCAGCCTATCACTTCATTAAAGAAGGATTAATAATATCCTGCGCGAGCAGGAGGCCCTTGCCCTTAATAGGATGTGTAGTTGGCTACATTAAAAAGCATGCTAAATGAAATCGAAGTCGAATAAGTGAACCACTAAGTAGCAAGAGAAATTATTGATACGTGCTCGAATGCTACGAAACATTTCTCTAATTTGGAATTAGGTAGTAATATGGTAGAATAAGCACGAGGAGTGTCTCAAAAACGTGTTCTGTCAGCAAAAAAATGGCACAGAAGGTTAGTTATTTTATTTCCCATGTATTCTAATAATTACTCATTCACTCATATCATGTTTTCCTAAATCTGTTCAATGACCGGTTTAGTAATGGACTCGCATGGAATCAATCAATCAATCAAACAATCAATTAATTAATCAATCAATCAACGTTGTTGACGGGAGAGGGTGAAAGATTTTTGTACAAATTGTACGATGAAGTATAGGGAGTGAAAGATTTAACAGTACATATTTGCTGCCCGACATCGTATGAGATACGTATTTCTCGCTTTAAGATTATTTTTGCAAGAATAATTCTCTCTTCTTGCACAATATCCTAATGAATCTCAATTTAAGAAGCTGTAGAAGTTTCAAACTTTATTTGTTATAAATTTTACCACAAAAAGTTAAATATTTAAAGCCAATTAAGTTTGAGTGAGAGCGTAGGCTTCCGCGGCCGGAGTCAGTATTTACTTGGCTATCCGGGAGACGCCGCGTCCATGGCAAAGGCGACGACGTTTCTTTTCCTCAGGAAGGTCGCCAAATGGCGACCGAAACGTCGGCACCTTTCCTATGGACGCGGCATCACATGGACAGCCAAGTAAATATCCTTTAAGTTCACTATTTGGACAAATCTTATAGCGTCAATTTCAGGAACACTATTGCGTTTGGAGCAGATCTATATTTTGTCAACCAAAAGTACCGCTTTCGTATTAGATTCAAAGTTGACAAACAGTTATGTTTAGTACGTGAATCTTGATTAATTATCTTCTACCAAACAATATAAGTCACCAAGCAACACTGGTAGTAATACTATTATAGGAAATATATTCTCACTTTCATTGTTCCAAATGCAAAAATATATTCTTCCGGTGTAAGCTTTTGGCGCTCTAAAGTTGTTTAATGATTGGCAATTGTGTAAAAATGTCCTCATAATACTAGAAAAAAACTGAAGAAGTTTTTTATTATATTTCTTTCTAGAACAAAGAGACCGTTTAAAAATAGTTGATGTAATACATTATAATTCTTTTTATTTTCCATGTAAAATCAATATGTTTGCATTTCTGATTTCAATTTAAGTAAATATCTTTAAGGTGAAAACTTTAGACACATTAATGATTTTGAGTTTTAAAAAACTAAATATTCTCTACTGAAAACTAAGAACTTTAATATGGTGTCAGAAAGTTCATTACCTTAAAAAGAAGAGAGAATATTCAAATCACAAACTGCCAGAAAACGAGAAACTCAAAGAAAATTACAATTACATATTACTGGAATCTTGGTAATAATGTGATCAAACTCTTCGACTTATAGGTATGTTGTTTTCAGAGAATGAGTTCATTACATGCTGCTTTTTGTTTTATTACGTTGTTGAGGTACCTGTTACGCTCCAATTATTTGATCCAGAGACTGTAATTTCATTCGATGAGGAAACCCACTTTAGCAGCAATCGCCGACCAAGTAGCAGTCTATTATTCTTAATAGTAAGGCATTATACTTGATAGAACCCTATTATCCCCTCCACCCATTGCGGAGGTATGAAGGCACCTTAATACGTATTTTAGATCTAGATATTAGAGTCGATACTACTTAGAACTATGAATAGCTCCCGCAATATTCTTGAAGAAATAAATTGTCAATCATTTATCGGGGTAATGAAAATTCCACCTTTATCATCTTATGTACGAGCCCAATCTACGTCTTGAGTGATGTAGTAGTGGATGTAGGTTTCCAATAATCTTTCTTTACTTGGAGGTGATTTAACTGGCGCGAGTGTTTGGTCGAAATAACTCCTAAAAACCTGTTATGAATGGAATAGCGTCTTAAAAGACCCTAAGAGTTATTGAGAATCTAGAATACACTTTACTCTATCATTTTTCCTCCCAACACACACAGACAATGACAAACCTTTCAGCTTTACAGTCTCTTGAGTAATATACGAGTAGCGGTTTCGAAACTCGAACACACTGCGACTGAAGCATAGGATTGCAGGTGTCTTCTCCCATGCACTAAACTTTGAAACAAAGGGATTGCAAATAACCTATATTTCGGCAGAAAACGACATGTAATTTTTGACTAAATGAAAATCAAAATAATACTCAAATTTAGTAAATCTGCTTATTGCCTTTAAGTATTATTATGGGTAAATCCAATCAGAAATTACAACCGGCACCTTAGATATTAGAAATGTAGTTTTATTAGATGAACCTAATACCAACTCTCTGGTGAACGATAAATAAAATGTATTAATTTTATTTTTGTAAGTAACGGTAATTATTTCATTTTCAAAAGAGAAAATTTATTATCGAATATAAAAATATAAAATGTTGGTCTGAGAGGGGATAAAATGTACAATATACACCTTTAAAAATTACGAACAATTAATGTGCGATATTATGTTTAGCACTGCACAGCACTACGCAAGTACTTCCTAAATCACACCGTGATGGCATTAGAATACATTATTTAATTTTAATGTCTTTTCATAACGTATGTGGCTTCTCATACTACACTTTTAGTTCCAACGATTTTGAAACATATATACTTATTTTCACTTTTTAGAGCATCGATATATTCATCCAGAGGAATATATCTCTTCGGCGTTGATATGTCATAATATGAAAATTAGATGAACATATCTGCTTCACAATTCCCCAGACACCTTTCACAACCTCTCCAGATATTCAACGACTTTATTCGCTCTTCGAATCTTTCCGAGTTCCTTTCCTCTAGAGGTTCATTCGAACATGAAGGATGGCAAGTCGATAAATATTTGGGAGTGTTTTTCTTTCTCGACACGGCTGTCTGGATGGTCGCGGCGTGGATGAATCGGCGATGTTTTCGCCGCTCGCTACGAACTCTCGCTCTTCACACTGCGCGCCCCTTCGCAGCCCGAGGGCGCCGTCCTCACCGCCGGAAAGATAGAAATAATACAAGGAAGTGTGTGCAGTTGTAGACCACTACCTTTACTCATATTATGAATTGCACAGAAAGAAGTAATAAATATAACAATATGAATACTACTATATGAAGTCGTAGGCTTTCGCGGCCAGAGTCATGTGGGTGATCTGGGCTGTCCGACGCCACGCCGCGGTGTCGGCGTCGGCGCCGCGTCGAAGGCGATTCGATCATCTTGTCGTGGTCTTCCTCAGGGCTGGTATACGGCGTCACCCGGACAGCCCAGATCACGAATATCACAATATATCAAACTAGCAGAACCCCACAGACGTTGTCCATCTGCTCCTTCCCTTTCTTCTCCTTTTATCTCCCTTCTATCCGTCCGTCCCTCTATCTGTCTGCGAGTGTGTGTGTGTATGTGTGTGTATGTGTGTGTGTGTGTGTGTGTGTCTTTCGTGCCCCCCGTTCGTCCTGTCCTCCTCGGCCTCGCACCGCGGTGCACGGAACACTGCCTCGCAACAATAAACCCAGGTGGATTGGGAATTGCATTAACTGAAGCGCCATCTTGGGCTGGAGCGCCATCAATTGAATTTACAACGAAATGAACACCACATAACCACCAAGGAATAACACTAGATGTGAAAAGTTTTATGGAGATCAGGCAAATGGTGTTGATTTCGAACAAACCAACATACATTTTTAAGTATATAGATTGATAATACAACAATTAAATGCTCTTTCCGTAGTATTCTGTATTTATCTTTACATTTTGCTCTTTTTTCATGTTTCATATATATTTGGAAGTATTTCCAATGCGGCATCCTGAAACCAATAAGGATAAAATATAAAACTATCCATTCTCGAATTATCAAGCTTTCCGCTTTATGAGAAGAAATTCGAAAACCTTCTGACACAGTATACTTTTTAATTTATCAGTCAGCTTTTCACTAACATCTGAGGAACGTTTTCAAAACTGCATTGAGCCTACGCGACCCAAATCGTTTAATCTCCGGTATCTAAAATTGAAAAGCTTTATAAACCGACACCGTGCCTCGAAGGAATTGGGTCAACGATCAGTAATAGGGAGAGAGAAGCATTTTGCCAGAACTTCCCTATTGCCCTTTTCATTAAACCTTTCACTTTGCTCTGAGAAAATAATCCTTCTATTGTTGCCATCTTCTCCAAGTAATTCTATACTGTGAAGTTACTCTTAAGTTTAATAACGCTAGCGTCAAATGTTAAGGAAATGATCGTTACAGATAAATCATTCATAATTTTGTATTCTCAACAGTTTACGAAACATTCGGTTGCACTATCCTTCGTGTATTTTTTTTTTCCTCTTTTTTATTATGTATAAATTTTTTTGCTTATTATTGCAACGCACAGTTTTTGAAGAGAGTTATGTTTCAGAATCCTACTTTCTTTCTAAAGACATATGTAATCAATATTATTTCATTATTTTTATTTTACATTTGTGGATCGATGCAGTAAGTTAATATTTACTTTTTAAAGCAATAAAAGCAATTTCGTTTCCTTGTGTACCATGTTATTATTTTCATATAATAGTACTTATTTTTTCTGGTTTATACACTTCTCATTATTTACAAGTTAATTTATTTCCTAGTTTATTCTTGTTTTGAAACTGCCTTTCTAACCTCTCGTTCGCGTAGAAAACAGCAATTTCCCCTCGTTGGGGGACGAAGGAGCAAAAGGAGCTCTGTAACTCTTTCATGCTCCAGATCGCGGGGCTGCAGAGCCTGTCGCCCGCACGGACGTCCCCGCCCCCGCCCCCGCCCCCGCCCCCGCCCCCACCCCCGCGGAGGGTACAGCGCGCCGCCGTCGCAGGCAGGACGGGGTCGCTAACCCAATCAGCCACCCGCCCACACGCCTTGCTCCGACCCACCCCACCCCGCGCCCCCTTATTACCACCTGCCACTGCTGCCCTCTGGCCTTTTCTTGCGCCCCCCAACGCTTGCCGTTTTTATCAGCCCTCCGACAGCAACCGTCAATCTCACCCTCTCATCTCTTTCCTTCATCTCCGCCGCCTGCTTTCTCCTCCTCTTCCCTTTCATTTCATTTCTTCCATTTTCTTCCACTTCATTCCATCTCCCTCCACCCCTCTTTCACCCTCCTGCTCCGTCCACCTCCCTCTGCCATTTCCTCCCCTCACCATTCGCCTCTCCATCGATTCCTCCGCCTCTACCACAACGTGTGATGAAACTGTTTCTACCATCATCGTCTACGGTTCGCCGGCCCTCCCCCTCTTCTCCCTCCCAGCGCCTCTTTCCAGCATCCTGTCCCTCCCGCAGCCAGCACCGCGACCAACCCCGCCCGCCCGCCCGCCCGCCCGGGACCCAGTAACCGCCGCCTGATGGACCCTGGCGGACGCGGACCGCTAACAAGAGCCGTTTCCTCGCGCCGGCGGTCGCCGTCTTGGTCGCGTTCGCCCCCCCCCCCTCTCTCCCCCCCACCACTCCGACGATCTCGCCGCCGAACGCTTCGACCCTCCCCGCCGATGGGGCGCTGCGAAGACGACGGCGGCGACGACGACTGTAAAAAATTGATAATGCAATTTAATTCAAAGAGGCGCGAAAGAATCTGAAGGATTTGTAGCGTGAATAGGTGATGACTGTAAATGTTAAAAGAAAGGAATATAATTTAAGAGGTACTCCGGGAGAAGTGAAAAAAGCGTTTCTCGGGGAAGTGAAAAAGTCTTGATTGCTCGCGCGCTGATTAATGGCGTTTTAGGAGCCGCATTTCGTCGGCTGAGGCGACGGTGCTGCTGCCATCGGCTTCCTCGCGAAGACTTCCCCTCCCTCATCTCTCCGCAAACACAAGTTCGCTCCCCAGCACCGCTCGCTGCGTTCCGTTTCTGCTCTCGCAGCCAGGCTGTCCTTACTTTTCCACTGCTCGTGTGTATGACTGTATCTTTCTGGTCTTTCATTTGTCTACCTATTCTATTAATAATTTACCTCTAATAAGAAAGTCTTGATTTCCATCGTGTGTCTTTTCAATGATTTTTATTCTTTAATACATATTTTTGCGCATTTTACTTTTATTTTCTTTCTTAACGTTTTATTTTCTTACATCATTTATGTTTACAATAATACGTTTTAAAATTTGTAAATTAGATTTCATACCTTCTGTAATTTTTGCTTTTCTGCTTCACAGTTTTTCAACAGCACTTTTTTAATTTGCATATAAATAAGTATCCAAACTTGATCGTACTTTACAAAGTAAATATATTTAAAAGTTCTTGTAAATAGAGATTATAAAGGATTCCATCGTGTTGGTTTGTATCATCCGTCATTCTCTCATTCGTTAAATATCCATCGTCATTCATTTTCAGATTCATCAATCATCTTGAACGGACATTTACTTCGTTAATGTCACAACGCTTAAACCGAATGGGACTAAATGAGAGAGATTGATTGGACTTCGAAAATGCCCCGTGATCATTCGGCGCCCTTCCAGGTGGAGGAAACCGTGTGTTTAACTTCCTGTGTGTACCTCATCGTTCTCACTCTTTCTCTGCGTTTATTGAAATTGTCAACATTGCACAATTTTGTCCTCGCTACTTCTCAGCACTCATTCTTGTAGTATACCACTTCCTCCGCATCACTGTTCCTTTCTCTCTTGACAACTCCAGCGTACATGACCCTACCACTTCCTTAGCCCCTATACTCCGTCGAGTCGCCCACATACAGCTCCGGCCACCTCCACAACCCCCCCCCCCGAAACCACCGAAACTTTCCTACTCCCACATCGTCGCCCCCTCTACCTTGCCACCCCTATTTCCCCGTCGACTAGCCGTCACGACAATCCCGTCCCCTCCGCCTCTGCTACCCTCGTTGGCGCCCGCCCTCACCCCTCCAAACCTTTATCTTCTCCGCCCTAGCTGCCTCGATCGCTCCCGCCCCAGTCGCCCCACCCCCGCAGCCCTCACCAACCCGTCGGCTCCCCGCCTCTTCAGCTTCGCGATCCCAGACCACCTCAACGCCCACCACGACTCCTCAACCCCGCCGCCTCCGCCTCCCGCTCTCACTACCCGCTGAGAGCTCTTCGCTCCCTCAATGTCTTAGCCGCAGGCTTCCCTCAACCCACGCCGCCCGCGACATGTCCACCCCGCTGCCACGATCTCCCCCGCGCCCTGTCACTCCCACTCCCGCCGCTTTTCTCTTCCCCTTCAGCTCTTCCACCTCCTTGACCTCTCAGCCCCGTCTCTGCCTCAACGGCCGCCGCCCACCACAACTCCCCTCCCCGCCGCCTACATTGTCCCCGCCCCTATCGCAAACACCACCCGCTAAAGACCCCCATTCCCTCAACCTCTCCGCCCCAGACCTCCCTTAGCGCCAACCATATCTCTCCGCCTCCTTCATCGCCCTCACCTCCGCCAATCTCATCCCCCTCCCCGTTGGCTCCTCCACCTCTTCAGCCTCTCAGTCCCACGCTACCTCAACGTCCGCCGCCAAGTCCCCTCCCCGCCACCTACATTGCCCCCGCCCCTGTCGCACACACCACCCACTAAAGACCCTCCACTCCCTCCACCTCTCCGCCCCAGGCCTCCCTCAGCGCCAACCACATCTCACCGCCTCCTCCACCCCCCTCCCCGTTGGCCCGTCCGCCTCTTCAACCTCTCAGCCCCACGCTACATCAATGCCCGCAGCCCTCAACAACTACCCTGCCCGCCGCCTACATCGCCCCCGCCCCTGTCGCTCTCACCACCCTCTAAGGCCCTTCCGTCCCCTCAACGCCCACCACATCCCCTCCCCCCCGCCACCGCCGCCGGCGCGCCCGGGCGTCCTAAAGCGCGTCTTCTGTCGGAATTACTGAAGGGAAAACTTGTTTCTTTCCTCCGCCTGGCCGCGCGCCAAATCGGGGCTAATTTTTCAGCGAAATGAATATGGAGAAGGAACTTTCCGTTAATCGCGATTAGGGACCAATTCTTTTAATGCGCTTTCGACTCGGTCGTCCCCACCCCGGGCCGCTGTCTGCGGGGACGCGAGCGACGGACCGGTTTTTCGGAAAGTGGGCTGTGCGTTATGCACCCGGCATTTCCAATGCTCATCGACCCGGCGGTCCAATTTCCAAAGGGATTTTGGAAGCTTTGGAAATTGTGTTCGTAGGCGATTCACAATTACTCGATGAGAGAAGGAAAGCTCTTCTTTGGGGCCCGGAAATTAGAACAATCCGAAAAGCTAAAAATATCACACAAATATTAGCATGACTTATTTTATTACGATCGGAAATGGTTCCAGGAAAACGCGTGTTATATTTTTAGGTCAGAGATTACTCAACTTTAGTACTGATTATCAAAGATTTTAAAAAATGTTCATTTATCGTATTTCTATTCAAAACAGATTTTCTTGGAACTTCATTTAAGCTTCAATGTCCATTATACTTTTAAAAATTATGGAACTTAATCATGGAAAAAACATAATTGATTAGATATTATTAGAGGCATTACGTGACAAATTTACTTAATGTAAAATCAACGTCATTTTTTCGAACAACACGAAAACAATTTTGCAAATGCATCACAATATTACAAAATGTTCTGTCATTTCTTTACAAAATGTCTTTATAAAATATATAGAATTATATTTTTTGGCATTAAAATGGATTAGAAAATTTTTAAATAGCACACTCCCTATTTGTCAATATCATGACATAATGTGTTTTATTGCAAAGTTGGCCAACTTATGTATCAACACATTACCCTTGGGTAATGGTGAACGGTGTTAAACACAACATACATCCAGGGTTAGCATACAATCATGTGTAGCATTGCGAGTGTTACTCACACACTCGCGTAATGCAATGTATGAACAGTTGTGTCAATTATGTCAAGTCGACAATTACGGAAGTTGTGCGTAAAAGTTGTGCCAATAAATCTACCTAATTTCCTGTAACCAAATCAGACATGTCTGCCGGTCCAGATACGATGAAGCCATCTCCACTAATGTACTTATTGTGAATTTACTGAGTATTCTAACAAAAACATTTAAAATTGTCTCATTTGAATAAATAGTTATTCGTTATATTTTCCAGTTAAAGTACCTGCTATTAATTATTGAACTAAATCATACATTTAGATAAACTCACCATTTACTACTTTCTTTGAATCAAGAAGGATATTCCCTTCTCTATAACTTTTACCAAACTTTGACCATTGATTTAAATATTTTTACGAAAACATTTACCAAATTAAAGATATGAGATTAAAAAATACTTTCGAAGAAAAAAAATAGTATATTCTGTGCAAGTAACTGTTTAAGTATTTTTTCATCTTTTATACTTTTAAGTTACATACCGACCGTTACACCTGAATTCATTTATTTTACCCGTCTTTGAATATGTAGACCTCACAAGTAGGTAGTCGTTGCCTCGGCTGGGTATGTAAGGCGACCGCAGACAAGCCTTAGAATTTAACAACTGAGTTTGACTCATCTTTGCAAAGTGACACGAAGGGGCATTTTTGCATTGCAATACAAATAGTGGGTTTGGGTAAATCTGCCTGGCAGGTCCCTCCGTGGCGCCCGCTTTTTGCCAGGCGGCGCCGAGCGGGGGTGGCTGTCCCGTGGAGGGCGCCCGGTCGGGTGGCCCGAGGTCGTGTTTATCGGCGACGCGGCCGGATATTGGCATGTGGCTGCTCTCGCCCTCCGCCCCCCTCCACCCCCACCTGCGCCAGGTGGCACAGAACTTCCCCTCACCTCCCTCCCTCCCTCGGCCGCCGAGAGGACCCGCGCTGTTTTCCCTAAGCGTATTCGCCCCCTCGCGTCGCGTCGAACCGCTCTGCCTCGCCGCCGCCGCCGCCACCACCCCCACGACGTGCTCTCGTCTCGTCCGATCGTCTAAATCGATTCCCAGTGTTGGAATTAATATCGCCGTCTTTGATGTTTCTTCATTTAATTAATTTGCTCTTTGTGCCGCCCGCTCTTCCATTACAATCGTTGCGACGCTCCCTCAAAGTTTCGCGAGCTCTCCACACCCGCACCCCCCTCACCCCTCCTCCCAGGCCGCCCGGACGCCACCAGACAAGCGACGGGGGGACTTTTTGAAGCGGCAGAATCGTCGGCGAAGAAAGAGCTCTCGCGAGGGGAGGGGGAGGAGCGGAGGGAGGAAGGGGTGGAAGTAGGGGCAGGCCGCTCCCCGAAACAAATGAACCTCGGATCCCGGCGCGCTTGTTCCCGGGCCGGGTGTACGCTGTTGCGTTTTATCGCGAAATTGCGCGCGCAGTGGGGCCTCCCGTCTTTCCCGCGCGGGGTGGGGGGAATTGGAAATTGCCGTCAAAACCGAGACTTCGCCGCGCCCGCGCCACCGTCACCGCTGCCGCTGCTGCGGGTCGTTGCAGCCGCTACAAGCGCGGCTCTCGCACTAAATCAACATTTGACTTTAAGAAAGATGAATTGCGCCCGTGCGCCCTGCCGCGCCGCCCGCAGCGTTGGCGCGATGGCGCGCGATCGGCGCTGATAGGGCCTCGCGATGCGACGCGACGCGCGCCAACTGGTGGCCCCGACACTGCGACCCGACCCGCCGCCCGCGTTCCTCTCCCGGTGCTCCGCTCTCCACCCCGCGCCGCTCCACGCCACACGCCTCGCTCTCCGCTCTCCACGCCGCTTTCTCCTCTTTGCTCCTCACCCCACTCCCCGCCCGATCCCCTCTCCCTGCTCCGCGCCACGCGACCCACTCCCCATGGTACACACACCGCCCCGCTCCACGCCACACGCCTCGCTCACCGCGCCCCCGCTCACTACCTATTCATCGCTCCACTTTCCATGCTCAGGTCCCCACCCCACTCACCCCGCCCTGCTCCACGCCAGACCTCCATTCCACACCCCTCTCCCACTCGGCGCTCCGCTATCCACACCTCTGCACAGTGCCCCACTCCCTGCTCCCTGCACGATCCCCGCTCCCTTTCCGGCCTCTGCGCCCCACACCACTCCGCTGTCCAACCCACTCTACGGACCTCACTCCTCCCCTCGCGCTCCTCTACCCGCCCCACCTAACCCCTCTCGCTTCCACCCCGACCTGGGCTGTTCCCAGCCCGTCCTCTCCCCACGACCCGTGACTCGCCACCCGTGTGTCCCGCCCCGCCTCGCTCTCTACGCCCCCGCCCCGCGCTCCGCTTTCCACTCCACGTTCTGCTCATTGACCCGCATCCCGCTCCCCGCTCCTCTTCCGGCTCCGCGCCGCGCACCACTCCCTACGCTCCGCTCCCCACCGTACCCCATATCCACGGCCCTCCACGCTCACCCTGCCCTACGCGCTCCGTCCGCCCGCCCCCTGCCCCGTTCCCATCCCGTGCGACGCACGCGCCTAAAACTGCGCCCATTGATCACGCGCGGAATGCCGGACAGATGCGCCCCCATCAGCCCAACCACATTCCGCCGCAACGGACTTCCTCTCCCCTTTTCACCCCGGTTTCTGTTGTCTCTTTGCTTAGTATTTCTGTCTGCCTGTCTGTCTTTCTTTCTTACTTACTCTATTTCACGCACCTCCACTGGTTTCACCGTCGACGCAAGAGTCCTTGCCTCTCCTTTCACTATTTTCAACTCCTCATGACTCATGGTCCCCATTTTCCCCTTGTTTTCCTGTACTTACCATTCATTATCTTCAGTGTTTTCTGCAAAACATTGAATAATTGGGGACACGCGCTAAATAATTAAATTTTTACTTTATTTCTCACCCAATCACATTCTACCTCGGCTGATGTCAAATTCATCGCAAAGTCTTTTATCTCTCCATTTCATTCATTCGCTGTTCTTTTTTTCTAGTCGCTTTTTTCTTCTTGCATGTTGCTTTAGTTTAATACTGCGTATATCTCTATTGATTTCTGTGCAACAATAAGGATTGAAGGGTTAGGCATTCCATATTACTTAACTTTATCAGCCAATGACATTATAAAAAAATAATAAAAATGAAAGCCTATTTTTTGAAATGTCGACATCACGCACAATCTGCCGGTAAGTCGGGTATCACTGATGTCAGACGAGACAGCTCAGGGCTACGATGGTGGCAAAGGGAAAGGCAGGCTAGGGGAGGCCACAGCTAGCCACACAGGGCTAGATTAGGGAAATGATACTCTGCATTCCTTTCGTGCCTGATTAGATGAATGTGATGTATATATATACAGACCAGTAAAAGGTTTCGACTTTAAACTTCCCGTGCGATTAGATCACACAGGTTTCCACAACTTTAATTAAATAAATCACATGCGAAACGTACTTCATACGATTCTACAGCAATGTTCAACTCTTTAAATTACATTTATATTTCCCACTATCTTCATTCCAATTCTTACGTGAACTGATTTTCACATGTATTTCATAGTCATTTTTATTTCCGTAATAGAACTTGTAATAGTATATTCAAGAAAGTATGCGAGTAATATTCTTCAATTGAAAAAAGCCTATCAATTCACTTTTAACCATTATTGTCATTTCTTTATATCCGAAAAAATTAGTGAATTATTTTTGATTAATATAATTTAGAAAAGTGTACTTGAAGTAATGTAACTCTTTTCTCTAGAAATTAAACAATTTTCAAGTTGTTTTATGATGGCGACAGAAAGAAATCAAATATGTTATTTTTAAATTTTGACAATATTTAAGGTAAGAATTGCAATCGATATTTGTCTTTCGTGTATTCTAAAGATAAATTAATATTGATTAAAGAATAAATTACATGTTAAATAATTGAGAGATGAATTAAGAATTATTTCTGAACAAAAAATGGTTGGGGAAAATCCACTAGCAGACGGTAGGTCGGAGCCGGATCTCAGAATCCAGCGGAGAAAGATCACCGCGCCCTTCCAAAGGAAAACAATCACTACGCTTGTGGGACTAATGTCGTTAGCAGTTGACGCACCCGGAATCATTAACAACCCTCAAACCAACCAACCGCGAACAAAAGAAAGAGGGAGGACGTTAAGACTCGCAGACACCCCGTTTCTCCAGCGCGCGTCCCGAGTTTGCGGGTGACGTCTTGTGTGACCCTCTCCGTCGAGGGTGCAGCCTGCCAGCGCCACCCCCCACCCCCACCCCCACCCCCAACGACGTGACCTTTGAACGGCGCTTTGAAAAATGATAACCTGTCACGGGAATCGAACCGCGTGCCGGCAGCCCAATTTTCCAAACGCTCGAATCAACTAGCGATGTTGTGATGGATTGGCAATTTACACGCACGATTATCGGGGTCTCGGAGGCAAAGGCGCGCGGAGGCCTGGAGGCGGCAGTTAGGAAGCGGAGACTTGGCGAGGGGGCTGCGGAGGCGGTGGCAACGCGTGGAAGCAGCGCAGCAGTTTGGAATGATACAGGGTGCAGGGATATGTAAGAGACGTGTAGGATACGTAATTTTGTCCAAAATGAAGTGAATAATATTAATAATAATAAGAAGGAGAAGAAGAAGATAACGAAGAGTAAGTGAATAATAATAATAAATAATAATAATAATAATAAATAATAATAATAATAATAAATAATAATAATAATAAATAATAATAATAATAAATAATAATAATAATAATAATAATAATAATAATAAAAGGAAGAAGAAGAAGAATATAACGAAGAGTGAAGTGAAATGCGAACTAAAATAAATTAAAAAATCAAGAATTATATATTAAGTTCAAAATAGTCATGTGTTGGGTAAAAAGATAAACATAAAACATTAATTATTCATGAGATAAAGGAGTGCAATTTTCAATTGTATTCATTAACAGGTAATGGCTAATTGTATAAAAACGATTACTTTTAAAATGTATTTACAATAAAATTTTAGTATACCACATTACTTTAAATTTAAATAGAAAACATTTTACAAATATATTCAGGAACACTCATTAAACACGGCAAAATCGCTGAAATGGAGAAAATCTAAGAAAATGCTATTAATATTCGTCGCACATTGTATACATATAAATTATCATGACGTCTATTCCGTATATTCGTATATTACCCACTTGAGGTGCAATCGAACGCTGCGGAAAACACTTTAAGCAAATGTCCTTAGATGTAACGGTAAAATCAAAATTCTATCACTGAGTTAAGTATCTTTATTCTGAAATTACATTACTTTGCAATTTTTTTTAAACATGTCACAAAGTATGTGCAAATACCTTTATTACAATTGTTCTACGCACGCTGTTGCTACCACTTTGATGCATTAAGCTGTAATGATTCGGGCAATTAGAGGTTTTTTAAATTTTTTGATCACATCAACAGAATTACCACTTTACAGGTGAGTATTAGCGTTTCTGTGTGAATTAAAATCAATATTACCTTGAAGTTACGAATAACTGTATATTAGCGCATCATCATACTTCTATTTCTGATCAAGACCATCCCCAATGGGTACCTCTACGATGATTGTTGTTAATTTAGTGAAATTGAATGTAACATGAAAGTAAGCAAGATGTAGAGTGAGAAGTGATACAAACAATTCTCTAGACGATTGGTGGTGAAGGTTTCGGGTACAGCGAAAGACCCTAGTTACAGGCGGTGAGAGAGCCACGCGGTGGTGTAGGATGATGGTGATTAATTGATTGATTGTTACTGATTCCGGGCGCGGCAACTACTCAGGTCATTAGTAAGTGTTGTGAGTGTTGATGCTCTTAAGTGTCGGTGGTCTTCCACGTGTGGCGTCGTTAACACGAGGGCCAGAACCGTTAGGTCGGTGAAAGTGCGCTGCGGGGGAGGAAGGGGTTGAGCCTGAACTTCCGGGATTTTGCGCTCTGGCAGTTGACGCAGACAGCGTGGCAGAGCCAAAAATAACCTTAGGCTGTAAACTCCTAGGAAGTTGGCCAGCGAGCCTCGCTTGCGACAGCAGGCGAGCCTATCTAGGGAAATTGTGAGGTGGGGGTGTATCCCTCAACTATTTAAAGCGGCGCCATCTGCGCCCGCGTTCTCATTCAGTTTACATCAGAGGGCCTAGTACGTGTAGGTACAGGGAGTGTAAGAGTGGGGGCGAGATGTCCGGAGTGTAAGGGCCAGACGATCTCGGATGCTTTGTGCACGCGGTCCGCCAGACGGCGACCGGTTTAAATTTTGGCATCAGGCCATGTGACGGTAATTGTCACGGGACGGAAGTCCGACAGCTCGCATCACGCGTGGCTTTTTTTCTGCGGTAAAGCAGGGTACTAGAAGGAAAAGGTTGCCGGAGTGTTTAAATTTAGCAATTTATTGTATCTAGTCTGTAACTTTTCAATATACTATTTTTATTTTTGTTATTTGAATTTATTCTCTTTTCACTACGTCACACACGGCACGATGGCAAAATTCAGCGCCGACCTACCGTTGGCTAGCGGGATTTCCCTAACCGGGTGTCACCCACTAGCGGGCCACCGCCCCAGACAGGACAAGCTCTGAGCTCCCAGCACGTGTGGTAGTGTATTTCATGTAAGTGTAACTGGATATAAAGGGCGAGGATAGGTCAAGGAAGAGGAAGGAAAGATCGCGCGCGAACCGTGGCCTATTTCTTAGGGTACTGCCCCGGCATTCACCTGGTGTTGATCGGAGAAACCACAAAAAACTACCGATCAGAGCGGCCGGCCGCTAGAATTCTACCCAAGACAGCGATTGAATTCGACCTAGCTGACAAGCTAGTGTCGAAAATCCTGCCAACGTCGGGACGCGAACCTTGAACCTCCCGGTCCGAGGTGCTGCTGTAACATCGGTTGATTCCCTAAGCCATCTCTTCGGGTGCAGGGTGATGGAGAGGGGTGGCGTAGCGCGGGGGAGGAGGGGAGGCGGCGCGGTGAGAGATGGGAGCATGGTGAAGGCATGCTGCAATGCGAGCACGGACCGGGATTGGGGCGGCGTAGTGGGAGCGGTGTGTGAGGGTAGGGCGAAGAGGGCAGGGCAGTACAGAGGGGGACGGGGTGGAAGAATGAGTACGTGGCGGCGGTGAACGAGTTGGACTCATGGAGGTTGCGGGCCACGGGTGGGAGGGAGGTGGAGAGACAGAGTAGGGAGGGTGGGCAAAGCAAGGAACCAGTGTGGGAGCAGGGCAGTAGTAGTCGTCTGTGTGTAGTGCCGGTGGGGAGCAGGGCAGTAGTATGCGTCTGTGCGTAGTTCCGGTGAAGTGAGAGGCGGTGGTCGGCGGTGTGAGGGTGTTAAGGCGGTGGACGAGGTGTGTGCGATGGGCGTAGGCGGGTGAGGCTGAGGGGTGGGTGAGTTAAATGCAATAGCATGACGGTGTGGGAGCAGGGTGGTAGTAGGCGTCTATGCGTAGTGCCGGTGTAGGCGAGGGGCGGCGCGCGTCAGTGTGAGAGTGGTAAGGCGGTGACGGGGTGTGTGCGATGGGCGTAGGTGTGGGTGGTGCTGAGAGGTGGGTGCGTTACGTGGGATGGCATGGCTGTGTGGGACCAGGGCGATAGTATGCGTCTGTTCGTCGGGGTGTGGGCCAGCTATGGGAAGGGTCGGGTGACGTGCCAGCGTTGGGGGAGGAGTCGGTTATCAAGGAAGGGTAGGCGGCCGAAGGAGCGAGGCGATGGCGGTGTGGGGGCGGGGGAGGGTGGCGTTGGGTTTGCACGGGGCTTGGCGTCGCCGAGGCCCAAGTGCGCTGCAGGGGCTACGGAAGGATGAGGCCCGTTGTGAGGGGGAGGGGGGCGCGGTTCGCGAGAGCGGCGCCGCCTCTTTCGGATGCAGATCGGGTCCACCGACGGGAATCGAACGGCTGCTGCTGCTGAGCAGATAAAGTCTTCGCGCCCGAGAATCGATTGCGCCTTTTGCTTTACAGGAAGGTTGACAAACATCAAATCGTGCTCGTTTCCTTTTGTTGGAGAAAAGTACTAAAGAAATCTGAAAACGATGTCAAAAAGGTAATTTATTTATATTTGCAGTGATCATAAGATGTGTTTTGTACCTTAAATGGGCTCTCAACTACCGGATGTATTACAGTCATTACAAAAAGTATTACTCACTAAGTTCTACTTTGAGAAGGAAAAACCAATGAGTAAAACTAATTCCGAAGTCAAATAGAATCCGACATTATCTATTAACAATTTTTGGAATCAATATTTTATTTAGGTATATACTCGTAAGACGATTATATTTGGATACCATTATTACACTAATATATTTTCATTTGTTTGCAATAAAACCTAATTTAAAATATTTAAATTATATTTTTCCATCTTCGTTTTTGAATTTTCAGTTCATATATTCCTGAAACTGACGTATTGTAAAGAGAACTTTAAAAACGATTTTGAAGTGTTGTGCTTGCTGATATGCAGCCTGAGTCTTACAACTAAATCATTAAATTTGCAGGTTAACTTACAACTAAAACATTAGAATTGTTTTCTGCAATGATTGTTCTTCGTCAACTAAATTATTATTTACGAAGAACCGTTTAGTGTTGAAACAAATATGTAAATGAGATTCCACAATTCATAAGGCGTTTGTGGATTAATTGTGTTATAGTGTTGTAGGGTTTGTTGAATAATATACATCTATCACGATATAATAATAATTCAAGAAGATTTTTGATGATCCTTCAACTGAATATTATTGATATATTTGACGAATTATCAACAAACTTAATAGCATCAATTAATACCTTTCATTCAAAATAATCATTTTTATACATTTAGTGAAATAGATACAATATTTAATAATTTTCTAATATATCTAATTGAGTGTAAACGTCTAAATATCTTCGACAGCATGGACAGTGTTCAAAAGAAATATGAAATCCTATTAAATCATTTTTGATGTTGGGAGTTCTTTGCTAAATTTACTATTAACAAAAAGCACATCCGACAACCTATTTTTTAAAACCAAAAATTATATGTATAGTTAAAGATGTTATTGCAATTGTTTTCATGACAATGCTACCTACTATAAACAGTGTCAAAGCTCATAAGATATTTGTTTCGAAGTACCATTATAATACAGTCACCCGAAACTACAACTTCGCAAGTCGCAATTTCCAATAGTCTGAGATGTCTCGAAAACTTCGTACCGCGATGCTGTGAATTCGCAAACACCTTGCAACTCCCCTCGCCAGCAGAGAGAGACTCTCTGCACAAAGATCCTACAGAATTGCATCTTGTAACAGGTTCCAGAATCGCTCTCCAAGACGAAGCTAGCTTTCGTAGCCAGGTTCGCAAGCAGAAACGTCGGTTTGCGGTTCTAAGTTTCTGCTGCCACCCGCATTACCTTCGCCACAAACTTAAGGGTTGCAGATTCTCACCTTTGCTTCTCAAACCTCTTACAAGCAATGGTCGTAACTCTGTTATTGTTAGCGTAAAACATTGCTACCGCCAACTAGCAACCGTTTTCTTCATCGAACGACATTGCCACATCTGAACACCCAAACATATTAATCGTGTTACTCCAATATTTTCTCTTCACGATTTTTCACGATTCTTTCGTAACTCTTACTACTTGTCTCAATGTCATAATTGACACTGTGTCTACCATTTTATTTACAATTGTAAATGCCCCCAGCAATTTCATTGTGCACAGTTATGGCCATCAACATTTCTTTCATCCACCTCAAGTGTTTTCATTTTCCATTCTCCTCATCCGCTAGCCTTGACAATTCTCTTTGACATCGACAGACTAACCATCATCATTATTTTTAGCACTAATCCAACCACCATAATTACCGCACCAACTGACTCCACCATACCACACTCCACAACCCCCGATCACTCTACATCCCCCTAACACTGCATCCCACAACACTGCACAACCCCCCTCCAGCACTGAACAACCCCCAACATCCGCAATCTCCCCCAACACTCCACAACCTCCCCGACACTCCACCACTTCATCCCACCATTTAGCCACCTAGCCATCACATCATGACCACCCACCACTAACACCATATCAACATCATCAACTATAACCACATTCCCCATCGCCTGCACCCGCTCACCACCATCCACCCACCTACCTACCACCATCACCATTTCCTATTAATATACTCAAGCCCCCCTCCATCCCCTCTTTCCGATACAATACCCTCCACCACCATTACCCGGATCATTCGCACTGTAGCCAGAGGATGGCTTCTCGCGTCCGTGCAGCAGCGTTAACTCGTGTCCGGAACCGCCCTCGAAGCAAACTTGCCAACTCGGCCCCACCTCGAGAGGATGCACCGCTCCGCTCCGCTCGGCTCTTCTGCTCGAACTCCGGCCCCTGGCGGCCGCTCCGCTAATCAGATAACACGGCGCGCCGCCGCGACCACGAGGAGGCGGATTCGCTCTTCGAAAACACAGCGGTCTCCGCGGGGCTTTCGCTCACGTTTTCTTTGTAATCTTTGCAACTTCAGCTGGTAGCTCCTCGGCGCCGCCGAGAATATTGTTCCAACTTAACTGGTGTCTAGGCGGGGGATGAAATAACAAACTGCCGGGTACTTAAAAGTTTTCACATGTTCAATTAGATTTATACATTGTAAAAATGTATTAATATTTTTTTAAATTATCTCCAGATTTGTTGTTTAAGGATATTTGTTTCTTATAATTTACTCCCAGATGGCGAATGAATGCAGCTTTATCCAATTAGATGGCAGGGATTTTACATTTGTGGTCCCATTTCAGAATCCAAAGTCTAAATATTTACTGATGTTTTTCTTAATTGGGAGAAATGGATTGGGCATTGACTTTCTTTTTTGTTACATCCACTTTCCAATATTGTCACGTTTTCCACATTACTTATGATTTTTTAAATTTATCCTTGGAATTCAAGAGGCCGTAGATTCATAACTAAAATATGCGCAACAGATACAGAGAATGAAGGTGTTCTCTTAAAAATTATCATTCTTCTGAAAAGTGGCAGAGCTTATTTTAGTTCCTGGAATTTCTAAAACACTCTAAGCACAATTTCGCGTGCGACAAATCAGAAGCCAGTGAGCCCCGCCCGCTCACAGACGAAGCCCTGTTCGCTCTCTGGCCTTTTAATAAACAATAGAAACCACTCCGTGCCCTACGAATCTCACAAAATATGAATGACCGCCGAGATACAGTTCATGCACCGGATAGTTCTCGAGAGCGAATTCGCTATATTTTTACCTTGCAGAAAGTGAGTGCGGCTTAGGTATACACCAACAAAATCTCAGTGAAAATAAAATCGAACCCTCCCCACGCGATTCCAGCATCTGGGTCGCTGTAAGTTCCGCGAGGTAATACCCGCTTTTTAGGTCGCCTATCCTAGAAACCTGCCGAAAAGTGAAAGGCAACTGTGCCAAATCAGCCACATCGAAATCCTTCCCCCTCCCCCTTATACATAAATTATCGGCGACGGCATTAAGCGCACGACAGTTCGGAAAAGCGCCGACTTACAGGCGCCAAGCTTTGCAACTTTGCGGCTTAGCGCCCAACTTTCGCCGCGCCGCGCCGCGCCGCCCCCGCCGCCGCCGCCGCCGCAGTCGTCCAAGACGTGCAAATCGTTTCCCGGGCGGCGCCGCGCCTTCGCCCTTATCACGCGCGCGCAGCGGCGCCGGCAGCCGCGCGCGAGAGAGCGCGCGCCTGCGGGAAGACGCCGGCGCGGGGCGCGGAGCGCGGGCGAGCGGGCAAAAAGCGACTGCCAGCGGAATGATGTTCGCTGCTGGTCGAGGGCTGTAATTACGTTTGTTGCTGGAGAAGAAATGAACCGAGTAGAGGAGAATGGACTCGGTGGTTTCATACGAGAACGGAAAACTATTTACTGTATGAAAGAACCTTAAACACGAGACGTTGTGAAAGATCGTACATCATATTATTTTTAATGTATAGGTACATTTCAATTGGTTTTTTCATTTTTTTGAAGGGAAGATAACATGAATACCAACTTTTAAACGTAATAAACATTTAATTGTGCAGAAAATACGTATCTTCTATTATTTATTGACTGACTGGCATAGTTATTACGTGGTAGAACTTAATGATTACGAGTAGAACTTAATGATTACGTTAATTGATAACTACGAAATGTTTATTTTATTCAGTGAAAAAATAATTTCTTTATACTTTTCGAATTCTAATAATAGTTATAAATTTTAAAAATCTTCTGGAAATGGCCAAAAAACGCACTTATGATTAAGTACTTCACAAATTTTTTTGTTACAAAATTGGAATTATTAAAATTCTATTGAATATAAAACCGACATTAATGAAGTCAAATCAATTGTTAAGCAATTGGAAGAAAATGACATTTAGAGCTAAAACGTTCTACAGAATAAATACAGGAAGTATTATACCAGGTTTGCTTACATCGAAACTGAATCACTTTCCTAGTCAACGACAGATCTCGCAAGAAAATGACATGAAAGGTGAAGATTACGGTACCTGAGTAAACTTGAAAATTCGGCACGTGACACAAATAACGGACACGTGAATCGTGACAAATTGTTCAGCGCCGTATCAGTTAGCAATCTGCCCAGGAAGTCACGCAACGCAGGGGGTGGGGGGTGGGGGTTTGGCTAGAATTCGCACGGCCGTGCCGCGCTCCGGGCGTGCTGTGCACGCTGCCGCGCTCACGCCCGCGCCGTAATTAAAGCGGTGGTCGCGTCCCGCGCCGCCCACTCCGCCCCCGCGCCGTCGCGTGCGGGAATGCGTGCGCTGGTGCCGCAGATTTGTTGCTCCCCCCCCCCCCGCGCCCCCGGGCTCCCCGCCGCTTCCTGCCACGCCCTGCCGTTCCCCGCCGCGAGCCGCTGCACTTTGCTGCTGCCCTGCGTTCTCTGCTACCACCACGCCCCCGTGCTTCTTGGTCCTTCCGGCCACTCCCCGTCGCTTCCAGCCACTCCCCGCGGATTCCAGCTATTCTCCGCCGCTTCCAGCCACTCCCTGCCACTTCTAGCCTTTCCTCGCCGCTTCCAGCCATTTCCCATCGTTTCCAGCCACTCCCCGCTGCTTCCAGCCACTAACCGTCATTTCCAGCCACTCCCCGCCGCTTTCAGCCACTAACCGTCATTTCCAGCCACTAACCGACATTTCCAGCCACTAACCGACATTTCCAGCCACTCCCCGCCGCTTCCAGCCACTTCCTACCGCTAGGAGATAAACTCTCTGTTTTGACGTTTTTTGCATCCTCCTCGCCCTCTACTCTCTGCCACTTCCAGCCATTCCTAACCGCTAGTAATAGTACTCTACTACACCGTTCTCGTCGCCCATATTCTCCTCTGTAATTCATCGCTCTCTAACAAATTTCCTCCGCTCTCTTAATCCCTTCTCCACTCTCCGCCTGTATTCGCAATAATTCGCAATAGAGACTTATTATCTACCTTTGCCAGCCGTTATATCGCTCGTCATCTCTGTCACTCTTCGCGTATCTCCGCTGCTCTCTGCAACTCCCTATCCCTGGCAGATTTTCTCCGCAATTCTCTGTCGCTTTCGTCTTCCCTGTCGCTTTCCTCTCTCTGACTTTGTCAGTTAATCTCTTCACTTCTCTGCCAACCTTATCGACGTCTATTACTTTCCACCATTCTTTGCAACTCTCTTCCTTTTTCCGTTACTTTCTGCAATTTTTATTTCCCCGCTGCTGGCGGCCATTTTTCGCTACTTCCCTCCGTTTTCCAACCCACGTTCTCTCACTGCAACTCACCGCTCACCACCAGTCTCATCCGCTTTCTTTCTTTCTTCTGTGCTCTTCTGCACACTTCACCTTCCTCCTCAACTCTCTACCTTTGTCTGCCGTTCTCCGCTACTCTTCCTCGCCCTCTTACATTCGCGGTTGCTTTCGCTGAGCAGCACTCGATGCATTCACCATTCACTTATTCCTAGCGCTTTATCTATTCGTCGTATCTACCCCCCTGCTTCGTCATTCCCGCGTCTTTCCAGTCACTCTCATAGACGTGCCCGACGACAGATGTGCTCATAGTCAGCTGCGCATCACTCCTGCTCAACGCCTTCGTATTTTGTGTTCCCTTCTCAGCCTGCGTTGAGAATTCTACTATGTAAGCTGTGCGCACTTCTTGACATTCTTTATGTATATTCTTTTCTTACAAAAATTGCTTCATTCCAGTCTCTTTTGCAATATCCACCAATATTTACTTCAATTTACATAACAAATATATCAAATAAGTAGAAATAAGAATGAAGAAAACAGTTATTGCAAAGGTAAACGCACTCTCGTTTTATGTCTTAAAATATATTTTCTTTTTCTTCAATAAATAATACTGCTTTATTCATTATAACATTACGCTTCATTTTAAAAAACTTCAGCCAACATTAATTCGGCTCTGAATTAATGTCTTCTGGTTGTTCAGTCTACATGGCGCTTCTGACTTTTCTACAAAACGTTTGTAACGTCATATTCCTTCTCACTCACTAATCTATATCATCCGCGCTCCGTTAAAGAGTGATTCTGCTGTTGGTGTTTTTCTACCTCTTACTTCTCTTTTTTGCTTGCTTCCTTCTTATCAATTTCTTCATAATTATCATCAATTGCCTTCTTTTTCTCTTCAGTTTTCTCATTTCCCTTCACCTACTTCAGCTTATTCTCCTCATTCTCCTTCTCTCCTTCCTTATTCTCCCCCCCTCGTCCTCCTCATTCTCCTCCCCCTCATCCTCCTCATTCTCATCCTCCTCATTCTCCTTCTCCTCATTCTCCTTCTGCTCTTCCTCAATCTTCTCTTCCTCATTCTCCTCCCCCTCGTCCTCCTCATTCTCCCCCTCCTCCTCCTCCTCCTCATTCTCCTTCTGCTCTTCCTCATTCTCCTCCCCCTCGTCCTCGTCATTCTTCTCCTCCTCCTCATTCTCCTCAACATTAGCTCCTCGTCCCCCACTCGCCCCACCCCTCGCGTGCGCTCCCGCCATCAACGCGTGCTTCGTCCTCATGCTTTATGGGCTGAGTGTTCCTGAAGTTTATTTTAATGTTCAAACATGTTTTTACATTGTTTATCTCGTTACCATATTATGAATTTTTTAAATCCCCGTTTAAATGTTGTTTAATTAGTAAGCCCTTTTTGTCATGAGCATTTGAATTTATTATTGTCACAGCCAGTCGTTGCCTCGCCGTATTTCGCCGCCGGGGGAAGAGTGCGTTCGTGTTTCGGCGCTGCCGCCCCCGCCGTCGACCACGCGGGAGACCGAATACGTCGAGATGTAGGTGCTCCATTTCGAGGCAATGTTACACTTTTTATGTCGGACGGGCGTCGTTAAAATTAGCACGTTATGTTAAACAAGTTTTAAAACCGTTCTTGTGAAAATGTTGCCAATAAATTTACAGTACAAAAGGAAATAGAAATGCTGCTATAAAATGCCACACACTAAAAGCTAGTTGTTTTCAAACCTCATAAAGGCCAGTAAAGTACTAGTTGGGACTGCAGCAACATTGTGTGATTTACTGCCTCTTTGAAAAATAGCTATTTTGACAAGTACCTTTGCCGTGAATTTTTAATGACGATGAAATATTTTACATAAAATGTTTTTCACTAGACTTTTGCATCACAGCTTCCCCAATAAAATAGTGGTGCTGTGAAATGGCACAGAATTTCTCGTAATAATTTACTAAAATCTTTGGTCCGGAATAGACTAATTGGTGTTGGCCCACCTTTTCCGCAGATGCTAACCTAACGGATGCTAGCCTGCTTGTACAAGACATTTTTTTCACATTTTGTAAATTTTTCAATATCTCAATATCTTAATTGAAATATTACTTTAAGAATATTACAGATGTGTAAAATATGGTCTTATCTAGATATTGTATAAAACATTTGGAGGCGTATTTGACTTTGTACTGACAACTGCTTTAATGTATAAAAACGTAAGTCATTGTAATTTTAACGACGTGAAAGAAAATTTGAAAAACAAAAGAATACGTCAAAATGACTGTTAAGTAAACAAAACATCTTGAACTATAACTTTTGTTACATTTGGAGAAAGTGCATGTAAAGTATCGCTCAAAATGAAAATTTTCAAATTCAAGGGGATGCGACATAAACCAGATCGATCGGAGAATACCATCTAGGTGATAGTCATCGGGAGCTTAGTTGTCCTGGCTGCAGCGGTGCCCCGCTGACGGGGAGGTGCCAGGAGAGGCTATCCTTCGCAAACCGAGATGTAGGTCAGCGACGGATCTCACCACTAGCGGGAAGGAATCGCTGCCACCACCCAGGATAAAACATACATTACCTAGCGGGATTGATGATCAAAGCAGAGAACGTTCCCGGAAACATCAATCTATCAATCTCAATCAGAAAATTGTTCCTTGACTTGAAACAAACGGACATTTCACGCAACATTTTGCTGTTAACAAACCCTTCTCATTACGTTTGTTCCTACTTCTCTCCGTCGCTCCCTCTACGTCTTTCTCCCCGTGTCAGTCTTTCTCTGGCTTTGAAACCAGCCTAAGACCAAAATTTTCCTCGGTTCAATGCTCCTTTAATTCCGGTCCACGGAGCTTTGGCCATTGTGGCAGCAGCGTCGAATTGCCGGCGCCCCGCCGAGGGACTGGCGGCGGGCTTCGGGCGCAGGCGCGATTCAGACAGGCGCCGCTCGCCGAGTTCTGTTTGGCCGTCGCGCCGCGCCGGGAGGCGGCCCCGGGAGATGGCGGCGCGCGATGGCGCCAGCGCCGAGGCTGGATGTTTGAATGGTTAATCAGTTTGGCGATGTTCGCCGACTGTGTTTGCCGGGCGCGGGCGTCGAGACGGGTTTCCTGGAGGCGGCGCGGCTGCCCGAGCGTCGATTTCTCGGAAAGTTCCCCCGGGAGAACTTCCCCAAGACCGAGTGCCTCGCCGCCCCGCAACGTTGAGTTCGCTGCGTTGCGCAAATGCACCCGACATTCCCGCACGAGTGTGCAGGAGTCCACGCGTGAGTGAGTGCGTAAGGGCATGCGTTTCTGAGGGTATGCGTAAGGGCATGCGTAAGGGCATGCGTAAGGGCAAGCGTAAGGGCAAGCGTAAGGGCAAGCATAAGGGCAAGCGTAAGGGCATGCGTAAGGGCATGCGTAAGAGCATGCGTAAGGGCATGAGTGAACGAGTCCGTGAATTTTCATGAGCTTCTGACACTGTGAGATTAGCGATTCCGGGTGTCCCGTAAGAGTAGTAGATTTTCCCCTCGTGAGGTGACGGGGATCTTCCCCACTGGATGGTGAGATCCGGCGCCGACCTCCAAGTCGACTAGCGGAGGCACCGCCCCAACCAGGTATCTCCCACCAGCGGGGCGTCGCCCCAGCCGGGAGAAACTCTCCGCTCCCGACCAGTCTCCCGGCATGTCAGGTAGAGTAGAGCATGTTTGTGTAAGTAAGAGGCGAGGCTAGGACAAGGAAGAGGAAAGAACGGTCACGCACGGTTCGCGGCTCATTTGTTAGGGTAGTTCCGGTATTCCCCTGGTATTGAACAAACAAAAAGCACGGAATACTACCGATCAGAGTAGGCCGCTGCTAGAATTCTCCTCCAGACAGCGACTGAACTTGACCTAGCTGTCTAGCAAGTGTTGAAAATCCTGCCATTCAATCGGGGCTCGAACCTTGGGCATCCCGCTCTGAAGAGACATCAGTCGATGCCCTAAGCCAACCATTCCCCGGTGCACGAGTTCGTAAGAGCAGGGGTTCGTGAGAGTGTACGTGACTGCGTGAATAATTACACACTCAGACGTGAGTGGGTGCTGCGTGCCATGTGAGCGCGCGCGTGCGCGTGCGCGTAAGCGAATACATGCGTGGCTGCGTGGGCGTGGCAACAATCTGGAAGAGTGCTCGGCGCGCGTTACGCCGCGATGAGTCGGGGCGTTTTCTCGGAGGGGAATCCCCGCCACGGAGCGCTGGCGAAGTGACCCCCGGGGACGGCGTTCGTTTAGCCGAGATGAGTCAACGCCCCGGCGGGCTTTCGCTTCGTAGACGCTACCCCCAGTGAGGTTGCGCGTCGGGCAGCTATATGCAGATATCGAAGTGAATGAATCACATTGTGATGTCTCGAATGTTTTCCATTATATTTTCATTTATTCAAATATTTATTTTAGACAAATTGAAATTAACTTAATTATTAGTGAGGATAGGACATGGAAGAGGAAGGAAATATCACGCGCGTTTCGTGGCCCGGTTGTTAGGGTAGTTCCGGCATTCCCCTAGTATTGACCAAAAAACAACAACAAAACATATGTTTACCATATGTTGACCAAAATGTATGTTTTTAAATTCTTACGCAAAACCGTAAATTGTAAAATATTCTCGCTATACATAATAAGCTAAAGAAATGAGACGGGTTTGAATCATTTATAAGCAACCACCTTCAATCTACACCGAAGCCCTTAGGTGAGATACTGCTGGACAATCAATGAGCGTCTCCCATTTCTGCGATAAACAGATTTAAGAAGAAAAAAAGTGGTGAAAAAAAACAGTGTTCTGCAACACATTTTATTATCGTGCATAACTCGGATACTACGCATTTTAGGGCTTAAAACGATCTATGCTTTTTAAGATGAAAACACGTGGGATTGTCATAAGGCTACAGGCAATTTTTTAAAATCTTTTTGATAATAGTTAAATAATGAAAACTTTGATGAATTTATTTTTATTAAACTTTAAAATCTAAACATCGCAAATCGGAACAGAATAGCGGTGGCAGCGGGAACGCTTCGACTGTTTATCAAAGTGTTAAAGATCTTACGCTCAAACCAATGAGCTGTAGAGGCAGACTAAGTATTGGCAAATTTAATTAACAACAGTTTGTTAAAACACTTAAAAATAGTTCTATTTGTTAAAGCACCATCATTTTAAAACTCAATTTTGTTTTTCAGGAAGAATGTGCTCTAACAAATGAAACGTTTTTTTTATTTTTTATTTGCGAACTAACTGGTAACACTTGCGTCTCCCGCACCGCCATCGCCGACCAACATTAGAGCTCAAAGAAATCGTATTCACAAGTCTAGTGCAAAGTCCCATCACGCTGCTGGGAGAGCGTGGCCTCTGCCGCAGAACGGCCGGGTCACCGGTCCGCTCCCTCGGGCCGCGCGCTTTACTGGAGCTAGCACTTTACTAGGCTCTTGCACCGGCCCTAACGGAGACGGGGGCGCGCCAGCCGCTGAAGCAGTGACGGCAATGGTGGTGAAGACGGTTAAGACGGTGGAGACGGTGGTGGCGGTGATAACAGAGGTGGCGGTGGCGGCGGTAGCGGTGGTGGCGGCGGTGGCGGCGAGTGCGGCGAGTGCGGCGAGTGCGGCGGTGGCGGCGGTGGCGGCGGGGGCGGCGGGGGCGGCGGCGGGGGCGGCGGCGGGGGCGGCGGCGGGGGCGGGGGCGGCGGCGGTGGCGGCGGTGGCGGCGGGGGCGGCGGGGGCGGCGGGGGCGGCGGGGGCGGCGGGGCGGCGGGGGCGGCGGGGGCGGCGGGGCGGCGGGAGCGGCAGGGGCGGCGGTGGTAGCAGCGGTTGCGGCGGAAGTGGCTATGGCGACGGGGGCGGCAGCTGTACCGGCAGAGAGCGGAGTGGAGGCGGCGGCGCCGGTGGTGGTGGAAGTATTCGCGGTGGCGACGGTGGTGGCGACGGTGGAGGTGGCGATGGCGGTGGCGGTGGCAACGTCGGTGGTGGTGGCGATGGCAGCAGCGGTGGCGGTGGCGACGGCGGCGGCGGTGTACGCAGCGGCGGAGGCGACGGAGAGAGACAGCTATAGCGTGGGTGGCAGTAGCGACAGTTGCGGCTGCCGCGTTGGCAGCGGCGACGGGGTGAACGGCGGTGGCGGCCGAGCAGGGAGAGGGGCCGTGCGTCTCAATATTCGTCCCTGGGATGAATTATCTGTTTTCCGTGTGACGGCCCGCGCATTTGCAATGGAAATGTCGGTTTCAGTTGCTTCCATCACGGTCGCCGTCACGGGACCCATCGCCGCCTCTGCGGTTGCTCCGCCGCATCGTCTTGCATTGGCTCTGTGTGGCATCAACGTTATTGACATTGTTACTAGCCCTCCCTTTGCCAACGTCTTTGTTGTAGCCATTCCAACAGCCATCATTGCCACTGTCTTCTTTGACCGCAATCCTCATCCTTACTGATACCATCAGCGTCATTGACATCATGCCAGTCTCAATCTTCACTTCCGAAATTACATCGCCAGCAGCACTACAAGTCGAAAATGTGTTATTGCAGCTCAGTATCTACCTCTAATATAGCATCTTCTCCTCCACAGCTACGGAACTCCGTCATTATTCATTTTTGGCGCACATTTTTATCTCTTATTTCTGAGGGATCTTTCACTTCACGTGTTCATGTTTCTGCTCTGTTCTAACGGGATCCTTCATTAAGCGCGGCCACCGCTACGGCCATCACTCTTTCCCCGACATCTTCTTTCATCCTCGTCTCTCATTTTGTCCTTGTTGCTCCCACATCAGTCTCACAGCGAGCGCATCGTCCATCTCTCTCGCCGCCTTCATCAATCCTCCATCCCGCAGTACTCGGTGCCGCTGTTCGGCCGCATCCACTATTTCCAGCACGAACCCGCAGTCCATGTTCTCAAAATGAGTTGGTCCTGACCGAAAATGCCGATCGGATTGAAAGGGGATAAGAGAGGGCAAGAAGGAGAGGGGGAATGAGAAGGCACGAACAACGAACGGGAGCGGAAATGAAATGCAATCCCAGTGGCCTGCTACTGCCTGCTATGCGGCCAGTGACGGCAACAAGGAGAAAAGGAAATCAAACTCCCCACACAAGTACGCGAACTGCAGAAGAATTTCGAAGAGTTTTTTAATATATAGAATGACAACAATTTCAATTAACAAATAATAAAAGATAATTTTTAAAATGTAGAAAATAATGATTAATTTTGTTTGCAAATATACAAATATACCTGTTTAAAAAAAATGAAATATTATAAGTTTGCAAAAACACGCGAACTACTGTTTATAATTTCCTGTGGATATACAAGTATTACAAATTTTCCCTCATGAACAGATTTTTATGATATTAAATCAGTGAAATTTAGTTCATGGACGTCCGCGGCCTGATTCATTTGATATTTGGCTGTCCGGTATGAGCAGTGTTACAGTCGGTCGGGCGCCATCATGTTCCCGCCATCATGTTCCCGCCATCATTTCCCGCCATCATGTTGTGGTCTTCTTCTTAATATCCGCCAGTCGAACTGATTATTGGGGATCACCTCCAATGAAAATGAATGTAGCCTAGTGAGCAAAATTTTTTAAACAGGAAAATAAGTATATTTATGTAACATTTTATAAGTTTATTAATTATTTAACTCACATAATAAAAGCTAATGGCATGGAAGCTCAAAAGTTCCTACACTCCAACGTTCTAGACTGAAACAGGTACCGTAGTCTAAGAACAATCTGTAGCTTATTTCAGATAAAACGATTTTCCAATATACTTCGTTTTCCCGTGAGTGTTTTATTTTTTTACAAAATTACAAGTGCATCAATACACCATCCAATAATCAATAAATAAATATATATTGAAATGGTGGCTTAAGACCAGAGCTGTTATAATGAAAGATTAAGTAAAGAAACCAAAAGAATTTCCAATATTTATAAAACTGTATTTATCACCAATATTCAAACAGATTATCGCAACAACTTTTCCCAACAGATTATTGCAACAACTCGCTGTACACGTAAACAGAAACGTTCATAATGAATGCATTGCAATTCTCACAGAAATACATTTCTGAATCGTAATACAAATTATTTTAATTAATTAATTGGTTTTATTTCTCTTAACTGCATTAAAATCTTCAAAATTTATTCACAAATAAAAATTATATTAAAAATAAAAAATAAAAATAACGTAATCAACTTTTTTAAAAACCATCAATATATTCACCAACATTTGACACACTATTACAAACTATCTCTTCCCAATAAATTGATGTAAGTTATTAAGTTAATAATTGTATTACGTGTTTTGTAAAATATCATAAGGTCTGTAATCGAAAAATAATGTTGAACGATATCTTTAATAGTTTCTAATAAATGCTGAAGCGCATACAAATAAATTGTACGAAAAAAATATATTATAGAAAAAACACTTATAATTAATTTAATAATAATACGACTATAGTGATTATAATACCTTTTATCGTTCACCGAAGATTCGGGACACGGAGCCCGGGAAATCGAGGGCTCGCTCGTCCAGCAAATCGTTAACTCAATTCCTGTGTTGACGGGATCTATCGCTGCGCTTACCTTAAATACGATGCTGAAAGTGTCCTTAAGACTTAAATGCATTCTTGGTCCCTCCGGAACACATTCTGATTCGTTTTTTGATGAATCCAAAACAAACGCTATTGAAGTTCGGCAAACCCACTTCTTCCTCACAAAGAACCATTCCACAACGTAAAGATCGGAGTGTGGTGTGCGTTGAGTTCCACAAGAGTTTTACGCTATAGTTTTCATCATCACCATTACTCCTCATGTTTACATAAATCTGATTTTGTCATTATTCTTTCAACAATTGACAACAGAAGAAAGGCACTGGGAACTTTTAACAGGAATCGGTAACTGCAAACATTGATGGTCAATCCATGAACTTTTTAAATACCGTTTATAGTGACGATCTAATAATTAGTGGTGGGTTATGGCCTCCTAGATCACCTGAGCTGACTCCTTGTGACGTTTTCATTTGAGGGCACTTGAAAAATCAAGTATATTCACAAAATCAGCATACGGAGGAAGAGCTTCGGCGCTCTATTGAAGAGAAAACCGTATCAATTCCTCGAGACTTACTTCAAAATGTAAATCAGAATATCTTCCGGAGGTGGGACGAATAAATTCCAGCCGAAGAACACCAGTTTCAGTACCTTCCTTAAGGTGATATAAGAACAGCGATAGTTCCCGTATGTCAGCACGGGAGTCGAGTCAGCGTTTCACTGGGCGAGCGTGCCCGCGACTCCCTGAACGATGCAGTCGGAATCTTCGGAGAACAATAAAATATACACCCGGTATATGCAAGTTACTAACATTATTTTATCCTTCTATCACTTCATCACGTAATAAAAAACGTTTAAACTATTCTGTCTTTTTTTATATTAACTTTTTTCCAATCTAAATTTTGCACGATTCTTCGACGGCATTGTTTTAATCTGCAATTCATATTTTTTTTATCATTTTAAAATAAATATTCAAATATTCCGAAGATTATAAAGAAAGCTTTGGCCGGAAGGTCACCGGGTGAGCCATATCTCTCCGCCGACGGGCTCGTGTGGCAAGGGGAAGCCACGGAGAGGCGAGGATTCGGGACTGGGGACGAAGACGTCGCACCCCAGCGCCCGGACTGCGTTATTTATTGCGGCGTTATGAGGGGCGGCGGGTTGCCAGCTCCGCTCAACCCCCTCCCCGTCACCACTCGCCCCTCAAGATCCATCATCCCTGTCATATAACAGCATTCAATGCGTGAGCACTGATTTCAAAACAGCGCTCCAGTACGCCAACAACCCATTGCGCATTTTGAAATATAGCCGCTTTTAAAAGTACTCATGTCGTACTTACTAGGCTGTCCGGGTGACGCCGCGTCCATGGCGAAGGTGCCGACGTTTCGGTCGCCATTCTGCGACCTTCCTCAGGGCGTATTGCCTCAATTGCCGCAATACGCCCTGAGGAAGGTCGCAGAATGGCGACCGAAACGTCGGCACCTTCGCCATGGACGCGGCGTCACCCGGACAGCCTAGTAAGTACTGACTCCGGCCGCGGAAGCCTACGCTCTTACTCATGTCTTGTTGGTTTCCCCCGTTCGTGTCCAGAAATACATCTGCAGACTTGATGGAAGTCTGGCAGTTCTTTTTATAGTTGGGCAATGAATGTCGATGTAATGGAGCTCCCCATGGGTGGTGCGTTGTAACAGACGTAGCAGCATTCTGCAAAAAAATGCCACCTGTTTCCTGACCCTTTGAAGCAACATACAATTTATTTATTTTATGTCTCTGGATTTCAAGCAGTTTTACAGCATTACGCTACAGGTCTCGAGAAATATTTACGGGAGTGCTGCACGAATGGCAGAGAAAACTTAAATGCCACAGCAGAAACTTTTGTAGTGTGCTTTCACGCACTTAGTCTAGTAAATGGAAGTCAGAAGTTTTCAACGCCTCCTCAGCCCGAATGAGTTCAAGTGTTACATTTTAGCAGAGCCTGAAACGTAGAGAAAGGAAATTTATAATTAAACTCAATGCTTTTTTTAATATTTTCTTAATTCGTGTTATGAATTATTGTAATTGATAGTTAAAGAATGTTAATATTAATATTCTAATCTCACTTTCATATCTCATTCACAGGCTTTCCAATCATGAAAATATCAGTATAGTTTTTTTTCTAAGAATAACTTTTAGAGAAGTTGTTTAAAGAAATTAAAAGTAAGTCTTTGATATAAGGGAGCATCAGATGTATATTTTGAAATACGTTCCATTAATAAATATAGGTCACTAGAATAATATTATTTTAATCTCGTGACTGAATTTTGCGATAGTCTAACGGTTTCCCTCCGTGCATTAAAAGGTATAATTTGCATATTAAAATAAAACAAGAGAAAAAAGATATGTAATAGCTTTTAAAGGCGTTAAAAGTTCAATCATTCCGACACTGAAGGTTTTTGCTCAAAGAATGAAGAAATAGAGGAAATTATATTCTTAAATTCCTTGCTTCATTTCGTTAGGGAATTGCGATAAGATGAAATTCATTAAAACGTCTAACGTCATACAGAACTTAAAAACATTTCTTGCAGACTGTGTACGAACTTCATCGTGATAGAGCATCGAATTCATCGTGATAGAGCATTCACTCAAGTTGCTTTAGCGGCTTCAGAACTCTAGTGATCTCATATCTGCTATAACAGTTGACATGCCGACATGAAAAAATGCAATTTTCTTCCTACAAAAATGTAGTCTTAAGAATACTTTTTGGTTTACAGATTTTAACACTACAACAGATTCACCTCTGTGTCGCACATACCTTTTTATTTCGATTGTCTGCAGTTCTTTTTTGATGCATCAGTACTGCAAATGTATCAGCAAGGAGTTTCATTCACGTTTTTGACATTCCAGTATTAATATTCACTTCCCTCACAGGATGACAACCTTGGTTTATTTAATTTAATAACGTTATAGAACAAATTATAAACTTTCTAAACGTATAGCAATAAAACCATTCGTAATCAAATATTTATAAAATTGATTCAAACGTATTTTTTCCCTTTTTCTCCCACGGGGGTATGAGTTGATCATTCTTCTGTTGTACTTCAGCGTAATTGTGTTTTTTTACGACATTGCTCAATACTCTCTGTAAAAAAGTATCCCAACTTCACGGGACTGAAAGTTAATTTTCTTGAAGGGCTTTCTTTAATCCTCATTCTCGCTCCCGGGAGTCACCCGATCGCCTCCTCTCACTCGTTTCTCTCCGCTTGGCGAACGCGGCGTTCACGTAGCGAGGCCGGCCGTCAGTTCCACCGCGCCGGATATCCTCTTCGGGTGGGCGACCAGCCGCCGCCGCCGCCGCCAGCAGCCCCCGGAGGGTGCCCCTGGGGAACGCCAGCTCCCGCGAAACTCACGCACGCACTCACGCACGCACTCGGACGCACTCGCGCGCAGCGAGAGCGATCGGCGGGGGCGGCAGTTGGGACGCCCGCTTCCCCCTCCCTCCCGCCGCCTCCTCACCCCGCCACCGCCTGCGCCGCCCGCGCCGCAGACGCCTCGGTTTCTCCGGGTCCGATGGTCGACCCCCCCCCCCACGCATCGCCTCGTATCTTCCTCCCCGCCCCTGCCATCCGCACGGCGCACCGTCACCGCCGCCGCCGCCGCCACCGGCGGCCGCAGAACGCCGTGGGGGCGGCCGGCGCGGAGCGGCGCGGCGGCGGAGACCGGGTCGCTGCGCCGCTGGCATCGATCGTGCCTTTGCCGCCGCCGCCGCCGCCGCCGGCCGTGACCCAAACACGGTGCACGCGACCGTCGCCGCCCCCGCTGCGTCTGCCGTCGCCGTCCCCGCCTCCGCCGCCGCCGCTGCCGCCCCCGCTGCCGCCGCCCCCGCCACCGCTTCCGCCGCCGCCCCTACCACCGCTCCCGCCGCCGCCCCCACCACCGCTCCCGCCCCCGTTCCCCGCTTCTGTTGCGCCCGCCGCCGCTTCTGTTGCCGCCACCTCCGCCGCCGCAGCCGCCGCGGCCGCCGCCGCCGCCGTCCTGGCCGTACGCCCTCCCGCCGGCGTCCTGGCCGCCTCCACCGTCACCGCGGTGCGCGCGGACGTGTCTGGCGACCGCGCCGCCTCGCGAACGTGACCTCGTGGCCCACGCCGCCGCAGCGCCGCCGCCTGCCCCGCTCCCCGCCCTGCCAGCGGCCGGCCGCTGCCCGCCCCAGAGCGCTCTCCGCCTGCGTTTCCGTCGCAGGCCGCCGCCGCCGCCAACCTCCCCGGGGCGCCTGCAACCGCGCGACGTGGCCATTCCGGCCACCGCCGGCTGCGTTAGCGGAACTGGCAGCGCCTCCGCTCCGCCGCTCGGCCCAGCCAGCGCTCGCTCCACACTGGGCCTACGAAGAGCTCGCGCATTTGAGAAATGCTCTTCACTGTACTTGCTACTTTTCCGTACACTCATTCGTTTCCATCTCAAGACACTGAAGTTCACGAAGAACGAAACCACTATATTTTCGGTCTTCTGTGATTCCTGTTGCATTTGTATTTAGTACGTTTTATGGTATGTAAATATTTACAGAGTATCAAATCCACTAGATGATCCATGCAATTAAAAGCCTTAGTACAAACGTCTGTAAGTGGCAGAGATAGTTCTTCTTCTGCTTCTTCTTCTTCTCCTTATTATTATTATTATTATTATTATTATTATTATTATTATTATTATTATTATTATTATTATTATTATTATTGTTATTATTTGAATCATGTATGTTCAGGTATAATTGTTAATTATTATAGTTTAGACAAAATAACAAACAATTTCAATACAATATCAACATGCTCAGAAGATTCATTAGTGATTCCTGGTTTGTCAATTGTTATCGACGTTAGTACCGTGCGTATAGTGCATGTTTCTCCCTCGGAAGGAGGCGGTGACTTTTCCGCGCCGAATAGTCAGTTTTTCGTCCGCTAGCAGTGTTTTTCCCCAACCAAGTATCCCCCCACACTAGCGGGGCACCGTGTGTAAGTAAGGACAGAAAGGATAGAACAATGAAGACACTGCTCCAGCTGTAGTGCGGTATTGTATTCGCCTGGTATTGACAGGGGAAACCGCTGACAACGCCCGATCGGAGTAGCCGAACGTTAGAATTTTCCTCTTGATAGCGATTAAAGAAATCCTCTCTGTTTTACCATGTGATCCTAGAAAGTTTGGAATATATAAAAATAATTATTGGGAAATTTTCTAAGTCGAATGTCTTGCTCAGGTGTTAAATTCACAACAAAAAATGTTTTATGGTGAGGTGAGAAATGGAATATTATTTGTGTATGAGGTTTTGAGGGGGTGTTCAAGATGGGTGTTGAGAGATTACATGTGGGGAGGTTTTAATCAATGGGGTCCAGAAATATCTTTGGCAAAACGAGATACTATTCTCTTAGTGTGGGGTGAATGTGAGAAAAGAAAGCGCATGGACAGGATGGAAGAAGTGAATAAAATTTAAGGAATAAGCTTATTAAATAGTCAAGGATATTTAAAGGCATTTGAAGTTCACGATGAATTTGACGATTAGGAATACATCAGGGTACATTAAGAAGTCTGCGAAGGCATTTATTTTGAAAAACATGAATGCGTGAGTATTGCTAGGTGAGTGTTTAATCAGGTAAGGCATGCCTTTGTTAGCGTTGGTCTTACGATATATTTAGTAGTAGTTTGGGTTCAGGTTCTAATGAAGACGCCGGATTTATGAATGGATACGGTTTAGGGTTTTTTGCTGATGTTTTTTGTATATTAGATTTAATGTAATCTTTCCAAGTTAGTTGTTTATCTATTAATATTGCTAGGAATTTGGCAGGGGTGGAGTTGTTTAGCTAGAGTAGTTAAGCGTTGTTGATAGTTAATGAATGTGGAATTATTTGGTTTTCATAGAGTTTTACTGGATTGATGTCAATAGGCATTTGTGAAACCAGGTGTTAATAATGTGAAGAAATGATTGGATGTTGGCATATGGTATGAGTATGTTCTCATGGGATAAATATATTGTTGTATAGTCTTCAGATAGGGTTATGTTGACATCAGACATAGTAGGACGATCTGAGATTCAGATCTTGAATAATATGGGAGCTAAAACTGAGCCTTAGGGAACGCCTGCAAATATGCTATGGGTATTTTGTTGACTTTAACTTGGAAAGTTTTGTTACTTAAGTAACTGAAGATGATTTTATAGAGGAAGTCTGGAATTCTATTGATGAGGTTTGAATAGAAAGTTAGCGATTGAATTCGACCTAGCTATCTAGTTAGTTTCGAAAATCCTGCCACCGTCTGTACTCAAAACTTGAAACTCTTGATCAGAGACACTAGTGACAGACGATACCATGGGCCACCTCCCCCTGTATATATCCAGATGAGAAATAGTTTAATAAAGGTTTCATTGTAAGAACTGAAGTTGACTTTGAAGAGAAATTGATGTGTACATTTTTTATGCGAGTATTATATTTTTTAAACCAAGAAAACACTTTTCTTTAAACCCTTAGTAGCGATAGGAGTAAATGCACTGTATAAGATAATTTAAACACCATTTTGCTGAATTCCTTTTGTTTTTTCTAAACGTACACAATTTTTTTGCATATCATTGACGTCATTAGGAACCGTCATTAGTGAGATTACCGGTGATTTGAATACATTATGACATTTTTGGGAATGACTGCTTCAAATGATGTCTTACCCGAGTTTCTAGAAAACTCAGATGTTTTCTGTCAGAATAAGCTCGAAATTTCGCACAATCAGAAACCATCAAAAGCCATAAAAACGAAAACGGCACCAAATGTTTTTCTTTTAAATTTTGCTACTGATACTGATAAATGAACTAAATAACACGACGCAAAAGCCACTACGATGTATTCTTTGTTGCTGTTTTTTTGAAAATTAAAAAAGAATATTGTTGAAATATCTTTCTTATCGTCAATATTCAAAGTACGGACATTTCTAATATATTATCAAGTTTGTGAGTATAAGTGGTTATAATAATTCTGTAGGAAGTATCTCCAAAACTCCAAAGTTTGTAATGAAAATAAGCTTCAAATCGCGCGAAATAATTATGAGTCGTCATATAATTTGTAAATGCCAACGAAAACTCACCACAATACCAATATTCAAATCACGCATTTGCAGAAAAGCTCAAACACAATTTTCTTGCAACGACTCCAAATGTTATAAAGAAAATGTGCTTGTATGATTAGATTTTACTTTTCTGTGATTATATTATATATTACAATACAAACAATAAATGTTCATGTAATCTACTAATTTTTTGCATCTATAAATTTTTCATGTGGCATGCAAATTTAAAAAATTCTACTTTTATCTTTCGTATTAAAACATTTTTGAAATACAGCAAAAAAATTAATTAAAATATTTTTCAGAAATATAACAGAGCATTCGTACTATGAGCATATTAACAAAAGTATTTAATTTCATGTACGCGTCTTTTTTTACATTTTCGAACAAGAAAACATTACAAAAGTCCAGGTATTTTTGACATTAACATGAAGTTCCTGACCATGAAAAAGCATGAAAAATAGAAAGCTGTCAAAGCTTGCTTGTGTTACTGAAATGCCACACTCAGGAGAATTTCAAAGCAGAATGTACTTCCTGGAAGACTTTCAAATTTCGTAATGGAACCCCAAAACACACACGTCTTTATGCAGCATGAATATAACTGCAGGTAAAGCTCAAAGGAAACTGTATATGGTCGGTCTTTTCAGTGAAATACATAGCAGCTAACAAAAATCCCGAGAGTTACTCTTCTCGTACAAAACGCAAGACAGAAGAAAAGAAAACCAAATAGTCATGTTCATGAAGTTATTCACAAAGATACGTATACATTTCGATTTATTTTCAAAGATTATTTCTGTGGCAAACGTTTGAGGGATCGCTCCAATTTCAGAGTATTCTGATATTGCTTTGCAAATGGAGAACTCCCTTCTGACAAATATTATTCTTCATTTTGCAAGGAAAAACATTAACCTCAACTCTGTACACAATATTTACTAGAATATGTCTTCCTTCTATTATTTCCATTTCTAATTTTTGTATGTAAATATTATCTATATTTTAATTTCTCTCACTTCCCATTCTTCACATTTTTATTGCTATAAGAACGAATATACCTTCTGTTATAACGGTAAGACTCAAAGTTAAAATATAAATTATTATTAATAGTTTTTTATTAGGAAAGAAATCAAAGTAAGATTTTACGAAGGACGCCAAAATTTAAGCAGCGGGATTAAAACACTTACTTTCCGTGATTAACACAATGTTTTCTTTTATTTCTAAATTGCTATCATAAGAATTAGAAATATTGTGCATGTTTGTGTACTGTATGTGAAATATTGTGCAGAGTTGTGGGTGAGGATGTATATGTAGAGTTAGAGTTAGAGTACAGTATATGTTACTTTAAAAAGGCCGTTAGATTGTTTATTTACAATTATGATCTAAATAAACCAACAGAAGAGAAAGGAGAATATTTATGGCGCATATATAATCAAAAGTTCGTTTAATATAGAATTAGAGGACTATGTGAACAACAATTATAAATATTCTTTATAAAAAAGAAAAATAAGTTCAAGAAGCAGTTTCCAGAGTAATCGCTCAGAACTGTCAAAAAACAACAACTTCAAAACTTGTATGTGCAGCACAACAAGATTGAGAAGACAACACTTCTTGTGTATTACTTACTGACCTTTTTTCAGTATAAAATCGCACAAACGTTGTGAACTTTCTCTCGCGTATACTAAATACAAAGCAAATCAACATTCACATTTCAATGCATGAACTAATAGTATACAGTACTATTTACTGGTTGATGAAACCGATTCGCTTTAATGCTTGCTGTGTCCCTCTCTCACTCATTCTCTCGCTCCCTCTTTTGCTCTCTCGCTCTGTATCATCTCTCTCTCTCTCTCTCTCTCTCTCTCTCTCTCTCTCTCTCTCTCTCTCTCTCTCCGTCTTCTCTCTCGCCGTCCAGTTGTGACTTCATGCGTACCATAGTCGTGATGGACAAAACCAAAGGCTTAAACTTTGCAAATTCAAAGCTAGATTAGTGTTTCTAACAGTCAAAAAACATATACTATCGTTAAATTGATTGCAGCAGACTGGAAATCGACTTTCAACTAAACAAAATACCATAAATAAGGGTACATTTTTACATTTGATTATCAGATAAAATATCTGTGAAAATCCAAATAATATGTCACGACACACAAACTGATTATTATCTTTTATGTAAAGCAGTTTTCCAAATGAACAATTTTGCACGTTTGAAACAAACGGCATGCGGATATTAAGTCCCTATATTATTTTTCCACGCCGAGGAGAATTCCTCTGAGCAAACCCCCAGAGTATTTTTCACAGGGAGTGGCGTACGAAGGCGGTGCGGCGTAGTGCAACAGCATCCCGGATTTATTCTCGTAACGGACGGCAGCGTATTTAAATAAATTATGGAGGCTGCCTGTGCGGACTTGCCAGCGGCTCGGCCTACCCACCCGCTATCTACACCCGTCGGCCGCACGACCGCGCCCGCGCCCGCGTTTGCTCTCGGCTATCGCTGGCTGCTGCGCGTGACTGCGTGAGCGCGTCCGCGTTCACTCGCATCCCATCCCTCAGCCACGACCCAACATGTTTCCCCATGTCCCAGCATGTCCCACAACGCCCTGCCACATCCAATCGCATCCCACCCTTCCCGCTACGTCCCGCCCTCAGCCACGACCCATCATGTTTCCCCACGTCCCAGCATGTCCCACAACGCCCTGCCACATCCAATCGCATCCCACCCTTCCCGCTACGTCCCGCCCTCAGCCACGACCCATCATGTTTCCCCACGTCCCAGCATGTCCCACAACGCCCTGCCACATCCAATCGCATCCCACTCTTCCCGCTACGTCCCATCCTCAGCCACGACCCAACATGTTTCCCCACGTCCCAGCACGTCCCACAACGCTCTGCCACATCCAATCGCATACCACCCTTCCCGTTACGTCCCACCCTCAGCCACGACCCAACATGTTTCCCCACGTCCCAGCATGTCCCACAACGCCCTGCCACATCCAATCGCATCCCACCCTTCCCGCTACGTCCCACCCTCAGCCACGACCCAATATGTTTCCCCACGTCCCAGCCTGTCCCACAACGCCCTGCCACATCCAATCGCATCCCACCCTTCCCGCTACGTCGCATCCTCAGCCACGACCCAACATGTTTCCCCACGTCCCAGCACGTCCCACAACGCTCTGCCACATCCAATCGCATACCACCCTTCCCGCTACGTCCCATCCTCAGCCACGACCCAACATGTTTCCCCACGTCCCAGCATGTCCCACAACGCCCTGCCACATCCAATCGCATCCCACCCTTCCCGCTACGTCCCGCCCTCAGCCACGACCCATCATGTTTCCCCACGTCCCAGCATGTCCCACAACGCCCTGCCACATCCAATCGCATCCCACCCTTCCCGCTACGTCCCGCCCTCAGCCACGACCCATCATGTTTCCCCACGTCCCAGCATGTCCCACAACGCCCTGCCACATCCAATCGCATCCCACCCTTCCCGCTACGTCCCACCCTCAGCCACGACCCATCGTGTTTCCCCACGTCCCAGCATGTCCCACAACGCCCTGCCACATCCAATCGCATCCCACCCTTCCCGCTACGTCCCACCCTCAGCCACGACCCAACATGTTTCCCCACGTCCCAGCATGTCCCACAACGCCCTGCTACATCCAATCGCATCCCACCCATCCCGCTACGTCTCACCCTCAGCAACGACCCAACATGTTTCCCCACGTCCCAGCATGTCCCACAACGCTCTGCCACATCCAATCGCATCCCACCCTTCCCGCTACGTCCCACCCTCAGCCACGACCCAACATGTTTCCCCACGTCGCAGCATGTCCCACAACGCCCTGCCACATCCAATCGCATCCCACCCTTCCCGCTACGTCCCACCCTCAGCCACGACCCAACATGTTTCCCCACGTCCCAGCATGTCCCACAACGCCCTGCTACATCCAATCGCATCCCACCCATCCCGCTACGTCTCACCCTCAGCAACGACCCAACATGTTTCCCCACGTCGCAGCATGTCCCACAACGCCCTGCCACATCCAATCGCATCCCACCCTTCCCGCTACGTCCCGCCCTCAGCCACGACCCATCATGTTTCCCCACGTCCCAGCATGTCCCACAACGCCCTGCTACATCCAATCGCATCCCACCCATCCCGCTACGTCTCACCCTCAGCAACGACCCAACATGTTTCCCCACGTCCCAGCATGTCCCACAACGCTCTGCCACATCCAATCGCATCCCACCCTTCCCGCTACGTCCCATCCTCAGCCACGACCCAACATGTTTCCCCACGTCGCAGCATGTCCCACAACGCCCTGCCACATCCAATCGCATCCCACCCTTCCCGCTACGTCCCACCCTCAGCCACGACCCAACATGTTTCCCCACGTCCCAGCATGTCCCACAACGCCCTGCTACATCCAATCGCATCCCACCCATCCCGCTACGTCTCACCCTCAGCAACGACCCAACATGTTTCCCCACGTCGCAGCATGTCCCACAACGCCCTGCCACATCCAATCGCATCCCACCCTTCCCGCTACGTCCCGCCCTCAGCCACGACCCATCATGTTTCCCCACGTCCCAGCATGTCCCACAACGCCCTGCTACATCCAATCGCATCCCACCCATCCCGCTACGTCTCACCCTCAGCAACGACCCAACATGTTTCCCCACGTCCCAGCATGTCCCACAACGCTCTGCCACATCCAATCGCATCCCACCCTTCCCGCTACGTCCCATCCTCAGCCACGACCCAACATGTTTCCCCACGTCCCAGCATGTCCCACAACGCCCTGCTACATCCAATCGCATCCCACCCTTCCCGCTACGTCCCACCCTCAGCCACGACCCAACATGTTTCCCCACGTCCCAGCATGTCCCACAACGCCCTGCTACATCCAATCGCATCCCACCCATCCCGCTACGTCTCACCCTCAGCAACGACCCAACATGTTTCCCCACGTCCCAGCATGTCCCACAACGCTCTGCCACATCCAATCGCATCCCACCCTTCCCGCTACGTCCCACCCTCAGCCACGACCCAACATGTTTCCCCACGTCCCAGCATGTCCCACAACGCCCTGCTACATCCAATCGCATCCCACCCATCCCGCTACGTCTCACCCTCAGCAACGACCCAACATGTTTCCCCACGTCCCAGCATGTCCCACAACGCTCTGCCACATCCAATCGCATCCCACCCTTCCCGCTACGTCCCACCCTCAGCCACGACCCAACATGTTTCCCCACGTCGCAGCATGTCCCACAACGCCCTGCCACATCCAATCGCATCCCACCCTTCCCGCTACGTCCCACCCTCAGCCACGACCCATCATGTTTCCCCACGTCCCAGCAAGTCCCACAACGCCCTGCTACATCCAATCGCATCCCACCCATCCCGCTACGTCTCACCCTCAGCAACGACCCAACATGTTTCCCCACGTCGCAGCATGTCCCACAACGCCCTGCCACATCCAATCGCATCCCACCCTTCCCGCTACGTCCCGCCCTCAGCCACGACCCATCATGTTTCCCCACGTCCCAGCATGTCCCACAACGCCCTGCTACATCCAATCGCATCCCACCCATCCCGCTACGTCTCACCCTCAGCAACGACCCAACATGTTTCCCCACGTCCCAGCATGTCCCACAACGCTCTGCCACATCCAATCGCATCCCACCCTTCCCGCTACGTCCCATCCTCAGCCACGACCCAACATGTTTCCCCACGTCCCAGCATGTCCCACAACGCCCTGCTACATCCAATCGCATCCCACCCTTCCCGCTACGTCCCACCCTCAGCCACGACCCAACATGTTTCCCCACGTCCCAGCATGTCCCACAACGCCCTGCTACATCCAATCGCATCCCACCCATCCCGCTACGTCTCACCCTCAGCAACGACCCAACATGTTTCCCCACGTCCCAGCATGTCCCACAACGCTCTGCCACATCCAATCGCATCCCACCCTTCCCGCTACGTCCCACCCTCAGCCACGACCCAACATGTTTCCCCACGTCCCAGCATGTCCCACAACGCCCTGCTACATCCAATCGCATCCCACCCATCCCGCTACGTCTCACCCTCAGCAACGACCCAACATGTTTCCCCACGTCCCAGCATGTCCCACAACGCTTTGCCACATCCAATCGCATCCCACCCTTCCCGCTACGTCCCACCCTCAGCCACGACCCAACATGTTTCCCCACGTCGCAGCATGTCCCACAACGCCCTGCCACATCCAATCGCATCCCACCCTTCCCGCTACGTCCCACCCTCAGCCACGACCCATCATGTTTCCCCACGTCCCAGCAAGTCCCACAACGCCCTGCTACATCCAATCGCATCCCACCCATCCCGCTACGTCTCACCCTCAGCAACGACCCAACATGTTTCCCCACGTCGCAGCATGTCCCACAACGCCCTGCCACATCCAATCGCATCCCACCCTTCCCGCTACGTCCCGCCCTCAGCCACGACCCATCATGTTTCCCCACGTCCCAGCATGTCCCACAACGCCCTGCTACATCCAATCGCATCCCACCCATCCCGCTACGTCTCACCCTCAGCAACGACCCAACATGTTTCCCCACGTCCCAGCATGTCCCACAACGCTCTGCCACATCCAATCGCATCCCACCCTTCCCGCTACGTCCCATCCTCAGCCACGACCCAACATGTTTCCCCACGTCCCAGCATGTCCCACAACGCCCTGCTACATCCAATCGCATCCCACCCTTCCCGCTACGTCCCACCCTCAGCCACGACCCAACATGTTTCCCCACGTCCCAGCATGTCCCACAACGCCCTGCTACATCCAATCGCATCCCACCCATCCCGCTACGTCTCACCCTCAGCAACGACCCAACATGTTTCCCCACGTCCCAGCATGTCCCACAACGCTCTGCCACATCCAATCGCATCCCACCCTTCCCGCTACGTCCCACCCTCAGCCACGACCCAACATGTTTCCCCACGTCCCAGCATGTCCCACAACGCCCTGCTACATCCAATCGCATCCCACCCATCCCGCTACGTCTCACCCTCAGCAACGACCCAACATGTTTCCCCACGTCCCAGCATGTCCCACAACGCTCTGCCACATCCAATCGCATCCCACCCTTCCCGCTACGTCCCACCCTCAGCCACGACCCAACATGTTTCCCCACGTCGCAGCATGTCCCACAACGCCCTGCCACATCCAATCGCATCCCACCCTTCCCGCTACGTCCCACCCTCAGCCACGACCCATCATGTTTCCCCACGTCCCAGCAAGTCCCACAACGCCCTGCTACATCCAATCGCATTCCACCCTTCCCGTGGCGCCCCACCCTCAGCCACGACCCAACATGTTTCCCCACGTCCCAGCATGTCCCACAACGCCCTGCCACATCCAATCGCATTCCACCCTTCCCGGGGCGCCCCACCTCTCCAACACTCTAAGCATGCCACTCCAACCGCATCCCACGTCCCAACATGTTATTCCACGTGTCAACATGTCCCTTCACGCCCTGCCACATCTCACTGCATTCCACTCTTCCGCGGTGTCCCACTCCTCTAACACGCTCAGACACATCCCAATATGTTCCCATACCTCCCAAGCCCGGCCACATTCCAGCGCATTCCACCTTCCCGCAACGTCCCACCCCTCCAACACGCTAAGCTACGCCCCATTTCCCTCCTTGCCCCAACATGTCCCACCACACCATGCTACATCCCACCTTTCCCTCAGTGTCCCACCCCTCCAACCCGCTCAGCCACACACCAACATGTCAGTCTACACCCCAACATCCACCCTGACACGTCTCACCGCATCATACCCTTCCCGCAGCGTCCCTCTCCACCAACATGCTCAGCTACGTCCCAACATATACGCCACGAGCCACGCCACAGCACATCCAACACTTTCGGAGGCGTCCCACTCGCCCCAACATGGCCATTGAAGTCCCGACATGCCCCACCACCCCACACCAAATCCCAACACATACCTACGCCTCAAAATATACCCCACAACTCGATCCCTCCTGCCAGTCTCATCAGGTTTCACTATCCTCCTTGTTTTTCCACAGCCCACCACACCTCTCAGCGCCCCGCCAATCCCTCTGTGTCCCACTGCTCACCAACACTTTCCAACACGTTCCTGGGCAGGATCCTCTTTTGACGTACTAGGAACTTTCTTATCCATAAGCATTGAGGGTTTTCCTCTTAGTTCCACTCGGACTCTGCAAATCTGACGACAGCAAATAGCCCTTCAATTCATTGTATTCTTGCTACTTAATTTTAGTACAACTGGGTCCGAAAAGTTGTAATGTGCTTGCAAAACGTTTTTTCTTATTCTTTGACGTTTATTTCCTACTGATTAGCCTACATGCTTTTCAGGATTTTTAAACATACAGCCTGATCATATATTGGTCTTCTTCCTTGAAGAGGCTATCAGAAACGTTATGTTGAGACAAAATTTCCTTTTCCTCTATTTCATAGGATCATTGCATGTTGATGAAAAGTAAAGGCTTAAGAAGTGGAACGTGAATTGACCGTTGTTGTATATCTCGACGCGCAGTTAGGGAAACCGCAGAGTATAACGCAGGCGCAAGCTCAGTGAGTTTGAACGGTGCGCTCATGGGGCAGAACGCTTTGTCGGCGACAGGGCAGTCTCTGACTTTTCGCAGTATTTGTCATTACGGTTTCGTGCAGTTCCGTGGTAGAGTCAAGTGAAACATGGAAGAGAATAGCGAGATCACGTTCCGAGAATAGGGAAACATGCTGTTACTGCTGGATGAATTCTCTGGCAACGCCAACAATGCCAGCTGTGTTTATCGGAAGCGATTCCCTGATCATATCGTGCCTTGTGCGCAGACTTCAACAGACTTGTAGAGACGGGAAGCGTTGCACCTTCATCTGCCCATTTAGGCTGCCCATGCGACTTCGGGCATTGCTACTTCGGACATTGCAACCGTTGTACATGGCGAGTGGAGCACTTTACAAGGAATCGCGTATGAAATGTTTTAAATGATGAAGTGAATAAAACATACCCAAAAATTTATAACCAACCCAGACAAAAATACATTCATAATATGATCCCAGAGAAAACTCTTACATCTTTGGGCTATCAAGATAGAGTGATCAAAATCTGCAAATATATAAATATATTAATTAAAATTTAATTTAAAAGCATATCACTAATGCTAGTTGTTTCTGTGGTGAATAATTATAAGCTGTATAAGAGTGTTTGAGTATATGTATTAATTGTAATCAATAAGAATATCTGTAACTGGTTATTAAAAACACAAAACTTACACATTTTAATACCTACCAAAATTGACCAATCAATGTATTAAGGTCGAACAATGTGTTAACTGTGGTCAAAATGCTAAATTATCAAAATGTTAAATCTACGTATTTCACCCGTATCTGTATTCTCTATTAATTTACGAGTAAGTATTAACTATCGATGTACCAATTTTGAGTCGCTAATGACCTCAGATGTCGATGCGACCATAAATAAATTTAAAAAATACCATTTTCAGAGGGTCGTCACTTGCAAGAAGTAGATGAACCATCTCCAGTGGCATTGTGTTAGTGGCGTCTTAAGCAGAGCGCAGCTAATGCCTCATTATTCGAGTGTATTATATTTAATACCGAAGTACGGTCTTCACCCCATGAATTTTCACAACCAACACACGTGGGCAACTAAAACTCCACACGCAATCAGAGAAGACAGTTATCGGCGGCATTTGTTATCTAAACGTTTGTGCTCTCATCGTCGGAGATCTCCTTAGGGAGCAAGTGGATTTTCCCGACCAATTGGATAAGAGGACGCACGCGCTTTCTACAAGAAGACAAGAAGACCTTATTATTAGATCTTTTAGACCTTGCCACGTGTGTGCGAATTCAGTACATTCGTGATGGGAAGCCCGCCCATTTGGCGCATTTTTGAGCACGCTCACAAACTCTTATTATCTGCTGCGCCATTCCACGTTTCGTGGTACCACCGCGATTTGAGATCGTCGCGACTACTGGCACGCGATTCAAAAGCACATTCAGTGTCCCTTCGAGCCTCTGAACAGTCACAGTGGTGTTATGGATTCTTTTATGAGTACTCTTACCCATACACCATTGTATTAACGTTATTTATTACTTTGATACTTCTCTTCATTATTTGCAGTTTCAGACATGAAATTTAATTTTCGCTGCACACAAAACACGCGTATCCTACTTCTGCCTTCGTGTTCTGTTTCATATATACGATATGATATTGATGAATCACATGAAAACTACGCGTTTTGTTGGAGAATTAAGTTTGTATTCATCAATGCTATTTGATTTTATATAAAGTATTATCCTGAATTAATCAAATAATTGTTTATAATTTTTCTCAGAAGAACTTGTATGAAAAAGAAACTGACAAATTAACAAAACAAATGGCAAATGTATCTGGGAAAATTTAAAATAAATCAAATGCTTTAGTAAAATCGCGAATATAAGTTGTAATAAAATATCACAGTAGTTAATATCCTTTCAGATATCATGTTTTTTCTAATACGTTCAAATAAAATGAACAATATTACTTCTTTAACAAAAATATTTCGGTTTTAAGATATAATTCTCTGCTATTTTATTCAATACACAAAAAATATCCATAGAAAAGTAGCAAAGGTGGCATATTGAAAATAAAAGATTCACATAAAAACATGTTGTGTATGTAGTATACCAGCGCTAGAGCTAACAATCCAATCGACTTTCTTTATACAGTGTTTGAAATATGTGTCTTGATTCCATATTTGTGTGTCTTCCATCGATAAGGCATATCGTGGGAGGTCGATTTTGCGAAGCGCAGGGAAATAGTTTTCAATATTCCCCATAATAGTCGAGACGTCGCGTCGGCCCAAACCGCAACATCACGACGCGGGGGCTTCGCCGTCGGCATCCTCCCTCCCCCTCCCCTCCCCTCCGCTCTCTCAGCCCTTCCCCTCCCCTCCCCTCCGCTCTCTCAACCCTTCCCCTCCCCTCCCCTCCGCTCTCTCAGCCCTTCCCCTCCCCATCTCCCTCTCTCCCCTTCCCCTCTCTCCTTTCTCCTTCTTCTTCCCCCTCCCATTCCCCTCCCCTTCCTCTTCTATTCCCTTCCCTTCCCCTCCCCTCTCCAAGCCCATTCCCTCCCCTCCCCTCCCCCAAGACGACGCGGAGGTGGCTCTCTCGCGTTCTATTCTTCTCGCAGCTCCCTTCCTCGTTTCTCTCGATTTGGTTCTCCCTTTCTCTGCTCCTCGTCCTCCCTGCCTCACCGCAACTCCTCAATCTCACTCGTCACCCGTCCCTCTCTCTCCCTTTACGTCAACCTTCCCCTTACGTCTAGCTCACCCTCTTCATCACTTGCATGACATGCTACCGTTTTCTCCCCCCCTCCCTCAGCAACCACGCCCCCTAAAACTCACAAGTGTGGATGCATCTCAGCCTCTTCTCTCTCCTCCGCTCCTCACGCACCAACACGTGCGCACGTTCGTACTCTTCCCTCCATTATCCCTGTCGCCTTTATCGTCGCCCCAGCGCCTCCCTCCATCTGCGACTTCCTCCCCCTGTCGTCCGGAGCGGCGCCCGGGGGCTTTTCTTTTTCCGCGTTCGTAGCGTCCCGTTGCGTTGCCGCCAGGACACGCAAAGTGGCAGATGTCAAATTTTCGGGCGGGAATCTGCATGGGAATGTGTGCTTCAGAAATGTCCCGGCGTTATTGTTGCGTCTTTTCTTATCCTATCTCGTGATTGACGCATTTCCTATAACATTTTTCCGTTCGTGGAAACGTAATAAAAGTACGTTCGTAGAACCGCGCGTTCGCTGGGCGTGGTGGGCGTAAGGCGGGGGCGTCTGTTCTCGCGGGTATCTCAGTGAATGATTTGCTTCCGTTTCATTGGAGGCGTCAATATTCTTGCGTTTATGTAGCCTGCTAGTAAAAACATGAGAAGAAATGTGTTTGCAGAACGGTGTCGTATTCGCAATGTAAAATTGCGGCAGATATTTAATGTTTATCTTATTGAAATGTCGAAATTTTGGCTACGTCTTATGTTTGGTGGTCTGTGACATAATAGTTATATTTGTTATATAAGTTTGTTATAATTATCAGCAAAAAACAGATATTGTTACATCCGCTGAGATCAATTAACAAAATGTTAAAAAAATAAATTTTATATTGTGTACTTCATTGCATGGCTATTAAGCTCGGAAATAGTTTTGGTACTCAGAATAATATTTCCCTATTACTTATCTTCATAATTGATCTCACATTTATTTTTAGTAAAAATATGTTTTAAAATATGATTGGAATCACTGAATGATCTTTTCAATCACTTTCTTGTAATATTACTAATTATTTAAATATAATAAAGTATTATAAAAATAGAACATTAACATGGACTTATCGTTTTGCACTATCCTGAATCACGCTATTTGCTGATCTTCCAACATCTTTATAGAAAAGACACGAATTTTCCAAAGCATGACAAAATTCCAAAGCATGGCACGGACAATCCGATAAACTTCATTTCATTTCCTTGATTTAAAAAGGTTGTTTTCTAGGTCAGCTGATCCTTTCGAGGCCTTCCCCACTTCCTTATTCCACAAGCACCCTCCTCAGTGAAGAGTGCTCTCCCGAGGCACATGGGTGGTTCCGGCGTCGCCCACCGAGTGCGCTAGTGACGCGACCACCTGTTCACCAGCGCTCTTAAAGCAGCTGCGGACGCTTTCAATTGATTTCCATCCCTGAAATACGGCCTTATTAGCAGCTTAATTAATTCCATTAACGAGGTCGCTATTGAGGCTGCAGTGAATGAGGGCGGCTGAGGCGGTGTGAGTGCACTGCAGTGGGGGGGGGGGGGCGGGGCGGCGTCGCGACGCCCAGGGCACCGCACCCCCTCCTCTCCTCCCCGGCGCCTTTGGTGCCTCATCGGGGCCGCCCTGGCTGCTTTTTGTGCCCTCATAATGCAGCGCTGTGCGGCGTTTTCGGCTTTTGCTTCCGCCCGCGTGCGGCGAGCGGCTTTTCACTTTGGGTGGCGGATGTTCATGCCGTTTGGCTCGCAAGAGAGACGTTTCTGGACGGAGGGAAGAGAAATGTGAACGAAGGTGTTCAGAGAGAAAGATGGTGTCCGTTTCACCACTGTCCTCTACCTTGAAAACACGTTGCTTCTTATGCCTTATTAAACTTACCTGAAACAATTTGAACTCAAAGGATGTGTATGTCGAAATTCGTAATCTTGGTTAACTATTACATCATCTATATTTGAATAATTTTCGTAATCAAATTATAAAATACCACTGTCTTGATATAAAATAATAAATGAAATTCCTCTAGCAGACTGATAATCCTACTTTATCTCTGATCTTTCAATCTACTTCATGGACTTTTATATTTTTCCCTACTTTCGCGCCTCCAAAACGTCGATACTGTGGTTTGTGAGCTCTGACGTTTATTAAAGATAGATCAATATACTTGGTATATCTTTTCTTACATTTTTGTGAAAGATCGCAAAGTATTTGAAAGAAAATATTGTAGAGCACATAGTAACTTAGCTTAATAAAGTATGCACCTTTTAATTTGACTCATAAACTATATTAGATCCATAGAAATCATAATTTCACATTCATTTTACATTGTAGTATATGGAATTCCTCATGAAGTGCATCTCCATTGTATATTTTGAAATATGTCGAGTCGTAACATTTTTTTCTTCTATGGCATATTCAGACATTATAACATCCCCAGCAAAATTTATGAAATTCCCAATGTCATTAAACCGAGTGGCGCTCTTCACGTAACATACTCGCGTCGTGGGTCCCTCGCGAGTAAGTGGCATCTTGCAACATTTCAGAATCCTGACATAATGAGACGAACACACACAACGTCTGGGCGCATGAGCGTATTATAACGAGACGGGAAGGGTGCGTTTATTCCCCCGTAACCGGATGGTTAAGTGCCTCCATCATCCCGTTCCGAGCGCAAAGGCGGGCGAGGGCGGGCGAGGGCGGGCGAGGGCGGGCGAGGGCGGGCGAGGGCGGGCGAGGGCGGGCGAGGGCGGGCGAGGGCGGGCGAGGGCGGGCGAGGGCGGGCGAGGGCGGGCGAGGGCGGGCGAGGGCGGGCGAGGGCGGGCGAGGGCGGGCGAGGGCGGGCGAGGGCAGGCGAGGGCGGGCGAGGGCGGGCGAGGGCGGGCGAGGGCGGGCGAGGGCGGGCGAGGGCGGGCGAGGGCGGGCGAGGGCGGGCGAGGGAGGGCGAGGGCGGGCGAGGGCGGGCGAGGGCGGGCGAGGGCGGGCGAGGGCGGGCGAGGGCGGGCGAGTGCGGGCGAGGGCGGGCGAGGACGGGAGGGAGGGCCGGCAGGCGGGCGGGCGGGCGGGCGGGCGGGCGGGCGGTCGAGGGAGGGCGGGCGGGCGGGCGGTAACATTGGCGGAGTCTGCGGCGTGGGCGGCAGCGGGGGCGGAGGCGGCAGAGTACAACGCAACGCGAGTCGACGCATCATTTATTCCGACGCTTCCGCGGAAGTGATGGCCCCTAGAAGCGCCGGCGAGGGGGAGAACTACACAGGTGGAGCTGCCACTTTGGAGGACGGGTGGGCGCGGAGAGCAAACGAGACTGCAAGAAAGAGGACGCGGGCAAATAAGAAGGCGGGGCGAAAAATGTTGGTGATGGTTTGGGAGAGATGACGTATGGAGATATAAGAAGAAAGCCACTAACAAACGTGGGATGTGTGTCAATGTGGGATGTGTCGAGTAATAAAGTGCAAGAGGAAACAAACAAACGCGGAGATTACGTTTGATTGATTGAAGAAAAAGAAGAAGAAGAAGAAGAAGAAGAAGAAGAAGAAGAAGAAGAAGAAGAAGAAGAAGAAGTTGAAATCCCTGTTGTTATCGGAGCTCGGGAATTTGTTGCGCATTTGTGACAGAATTTTTCTAAACTTCCAGGTCATTCAAAAGACTGGGGAGTGCTAGACATTGCTTTATTGGTAACGGTCCACATTTTGGGCAAATTAATGTACAGGCCGACACTCCCAAGATCTTCTCCTTAGAAACTAGATGCATCCCGGAGTATACATAATAATCAACCGACTCATAACATCTTTAGTCGTGAATTAGAGGAATAATAATAATAATAATAATAATAATAATAATAATAATAATAATAATAATGTTAGTAACAACTGCAAAGATTCATATTATTCATTTATTATCTTCAGTGCATATAATAAATGTGCTGTATAAGAATTTAACATTTTACAAGAATAAAAAGACGCGCGACGAAGGCAGAGAGTAGCGGTGGCAGGCGGGAGCCCTAAAGCAAGCCGAAATTCCAAAGACGTTTACAAAGAAGAAGGCTTGGGGCGGGCAGCATTGGCGGAAGGCACCGAGAGGCGGGCCCGGGGGCCGGGGGCCGGGGGCTGCGATGGCACGCCAGGTAACGACGCCGGAGCAGCTTAGCGTCTAATTAAAAAGAAACACCCGAGGAGGCAGACGAATGAGGGGCGCGGCGCGTGGAGAGAACAGCAGCCGCACGCAAGAAGGATGGCGCCCGCCGCTACCCGCTCTGGCGGCGTCTCGGAGAAACAATATTTCGCTCTCGGATGTGGTGGTGTGAAGCGTACATTAACACTGCCAGATTGGAGGTAATTTTTTTTTCTCGGACATCCGTGCTTACGTTTTTGTTCTGTTTTTAATATATTTTTCGCTTTTTTTAAATGTTCTTTTGTTTCACAAAAGAATATTAATAGGCACAGTACTGATGAATAATTGCAAAGCAGAAAACCCAAAAAGATTATATAAATTCATATGTATCATATTTCACATAATTTATCGAAAAAGAATATCAATAAATTGAAGGAGTGTTGATTTGTAAGACAGTAACTAATATTAGTGTTAATATACCTCTCAAAAATGTTAACAATATCTAGTACTTCGTAATATTTATTTTGTACAATTTTCTGCGTATTATACAAATTATTTGGGGTAAATAAATATTTATATACATTGTTTCTATTATTTGCTCTAAAGAAATATATTTTGGAAGATGTAGAATTGATAAAATAATTCATAATTGAACAGAAAATGCCTCGGTTTGTTGAACACTAAACACTATTTTTTGTATTTAAACTCTCCGTATTTCATTCAACATATTTTTCATAGACAATCAAATAGTAATAATATTTAGTTTTCTTTATTATTTCGAGAAACAATACTAAAGCATGCAATCGTCAACAATACTAAGTACCAGCTGATAGCATACTTTAAATGTTGAAATAAAACAATCAACAAGAAACAGGTTGAATGTAAATTCTGCTGTTTCATTGGCGCTACATATGGATAAAACGAATCCAGCGCACTGCAACAGGCAAATAACTGTGCTGTTGTTTGCAACTACCATCTCAAGCACGCAACTTCTCACCCACCGCACCATCTCAGCCACCGCAGATTTGCCCGCAAACAAGCGCAGTGTGTTAACACGCCCTCGGCCACCGCCGGCGAGGGCGCGGGCGCGGGCGCGGGCGGCGAAGAGGGCGGGAGCGAGAGCGGGCAGCCGTCTCATACAGATGCATGAGACCCGTGGGGCGGAACCGGAAGTGAGGGCCGGCTGAGAGTCCGTCCCGCGGCGGCCCGCTGTAGGCGACCGCTGGACCGCGCCTCGCGCCGCACACTGGGGCGGGATCTCAAAGAGCGAGCCAAAATATGAAAACGTCATCCAAATGTAATGAAACTCTGTATAACTCTGTATACAATGATTTTGGGGCACGCCTGGTGATACCAATGACAAAATTTCAGAAAACAACAACAAAATGGCGTATCCAATATGGCAGATTACAAATTTTAAAATGTCCAAAAGTGTTTCAATTTTCATACAATTTTGTAAACAGGGATTTATGAGTTTGCTGGTTCCGATTCCAATGTTAACGTTGCAAAAACCAAATGGCGGATTAAAAATTTAAAAAAAAACTTCTAAAAATGTTTTTGTTCGAAATGCAGGATAACAGCTAATAGTAAGGTTTTCTTGACATTTCAATTGCTAAATAGTAGAGAATGAAATTTTTACAAATTTTGTTGAGGAACTCTGTGCAACTTATAACTGTTTTCTGCTAAAAGAAAAAACAACAAATTAATTGTATAATTTTGTTTAAATATGTCATGTTTTGTAAGTATTTGTAATACATAGAAACATGTACTCATCACGATTTTTGTCAATTTTGAATGATGGAACTTGCTCAAAACCGAAAACAGTTGCTCGCTCGGCGGCCTTGTTTTCAATGAAGCAAAACGTCACTGTGACGTCTCGGACCTTTTGTAACCATAGAGTTAGACACTATGGGAACCAGTCTACCACACTGCTTAGTTAAAATTTCCAAAATAAACTTTTTTTTTCAACTTTTGGCCACCTTTTTGAGATCTGGACCCCAATGCGCACCGGAGTGCTTTCAAAGAAACAGACCGTGGTGAACGAGAGTAGTCTTTTTTTTTTAGTCGCGTTCACACATATTTGTGTATGTATGTGCCACTATTGCGTATAATTTATACACGCATAGTGTATATGTATGTTTGTCTGTTAGTACTATGTGCGTGAACACATTTATTTAAAGGAACAAAATTATTAGAATGATTGTAAAGGTCCTTTGAGGAATATTTAGAAATATATCTTACTATATTAAAACACTATACAATGTGTGTTTCATACTACGTCGTATATAATATTTCCACCCAATATCTTTCATAAAGTATATATGAAAATTGTACTTGTAGTTTCTGACTTTGAAACGTTGAAAAGAGTATTTCGAACGCAACGGAAAGTAATTGTATGGAAAAATTAATGTGCATGCAATGCACCATTGCTTTACTTCGCATTTTCAATTTCCAGAACAACAAACAGCAATTTTTATTCTGCATTATTTCTTTTTGTTTCAATTGTTTTCTGCAGTTCATGTATTTCATAAATGGCAGCAAAATCATTTTTAAAAATAGAAAATGGCAAACACACACAATTCTGCTATGAAATTAACATTTCTTTCATATTTCATGGCAGAGTTTTGCTGGTAGCAAAACAAAAGTATTTGAACTTGTAATTTATTGAGCTTTTGCTTTCTGTTTGGGTATTGCCTCAAAGTAATTTTCAGATTGAATCATAGTTTTTAACTATTTTAAACATCAGAGCAACTGCAAGTACACGAAATTTGTTTAAAAAGTTCAGCTATATTAATTTTATAACGTTTCTTACCGAAAAAGTTTAGTCACCTATGAAATATTGTATGATTAAGCACAGAGAAGAGACGGTCATTAGCAGGGCTTGGATTCTCAAGACTTAAAAATTCTTTGAAAATGACCAATCAAATGACTACTAGTAGTAATAAGGGGAAATGATCTAACTTTTTGTAAAGTCACCTACATTTTTTATGAATATATTTATTTATTCAATGAATCTTAAAATGTTAAATAAAATTTGTGTTTATAAAATTATATTTGAAAACAGTATTTTTTAAGAGGAAATGTACTCCTTAACACCCATCAGTTTTGAAAAGTCGAACATGTTTCCGGCGATTCGGGTAATTTTGGAGTTCACTGCAGAAGTGAATTTCGTTACGAGTGATGCAATAAAATCTTTGTTTTAGTGTGGCATTGTAAATCCATGAAACATTCTCTAACAAATAATACGAAAATGCAAAAAATACACAAATGACGTAAAAGTTCAAAAAAATTACTTATAACTTAAAAATGGCAAAAAATGACCCATTAAGTATACATTTCTATCACTTACATGCCATGATAAACATTCATTTAAAAGTTATCAACGTCTAGGATTCATCAATTGAAAGATGACATGTCATCAGAATCCGAGCCCTGGTTATTAGTTACGATAAATTTCATCTTGACAACGCGTGTGTATTGTTGTTGGAGAATGATTGGAAAGCGACTGAGTACGAAGCGGTAGGCTGCCACGTCGCCTTGCTGTGTACTCGACTCCGTGGCTTTCAAGCGCGGCACCTGATCTGCGCGTGCGGGGGGGGGGGGGCTGCGTGGCGAAGGGAGGTGCGGTCAACCGCCCCCTCCTCCCCTCGCCGCACTACACGCATCGGCCGCCCCTTGTCCTTACCCCTGCGTTGCTCCTCCGCAGCCACCCCACCCCACCCCAACCCCCGTCACCCTCCGTCACTCCTCACTACTCGCCACCCCTTCAGACCCCTGTTGACCCTCGCTGACCTCCGACGTTCTCACCCGTCATCCACCCCCACCCCCGCCATCTCGTCACCCTCCGTCGCCCTACGCTGCCCTCTCAGCCACCCTTCGCCGCCCTCCTCCGCCCCCCCTCCAGCCCCCCCCCCCCAGAGAGCGTCTGCGACCGCAGACGCCGTTCCACGCGTTAATTGGTGGGCAGGTCTTGCGGCCGCCCGCCCTGAGCCACCGGCGCCCTCGCTGACGCCCTTCTGCCACCCCACCCTTCCGCCGCGCGACCCTCCTCCGCCGCCTCATTATTAGCTATTCACCTGAGCCTCGGAGGCAAATTTCGTTACGACTTGCGCACAATGGGCGGAGCGCTGCGGTGGGGCGCAGGGGGAAGTAGAGGCGGCGGCGGCGGCGGCGACGGAGGCGGCGGCGGTGGAGGCGGTGGTGACTGCGGGTTGGCGAAACCGGCGGAGCCAGTGGGGGTGGAGGACTAAGGACCATGCCACATCATACGTTGATTTGTTGGTAGTTAGTGATCCTGGCGCTACAAATAATGAAGTAATTAAGCCCGTGAGTGTTGTTTGTGTTTTTTCCTCGGGAGGTGGGGGTGACCTCCCGCTGGATGGCTAGATACGGGGCTCACCTTCCATCAGCTATCGGGGTTTGCCTTCAACTAGGTATCTCCCACGAGCGGGGTAGTGCCCCATCTGGGACAAACTCGAATCTCCCAACCGGCTATGTGTGGTAGTGTAGTGCATGTTACTGTAAGTGGTAAGGATAGGACAGGGAAGAGGAAGGAAAGATCGCGCGCGGTCCTTGGCCCTTAGGGTACAGCTCTGGCATTCGTTTGGTGTTCACGGAAAACTACCGATCAGAGAAGACGGCCGCTAGAATTCTCCTCCAGACGCCGACCTCTACCTTGTTGATAAGCTAGTGTCGAAAACTTTGCCACTATCGGAACTGTAACCTAGGATCTCCCAGTCAGAAGCACAGCAGTAACATCAGGTGATATTCTGAACGTCCTCACTCAGTACATCGTACGTCGTGTGGCTTTGCAACTCGTCTAAAGATAGAACCCATCAGACAGTGCGAATGCCACTTCGTTGACTCCTACGAAATGGAATACGCCTCGGGAAGCTCAATTTTATCGGAGAGCGTTCGTACGTCAGATCTCGTTATTATATTTTGCATTAAATGCGCCATTACTTTTGAGTTGGTTTTCTAAGTATTTGCAATTAGTGTAATGCAGAGGAAAGCTTCCGATATTGAGTTTCATTAATATGATTAGGTGACTGTGCAAGATGGATCAGGAAATTACCCATCGAATAGTAAGTTATTCCATCAAGAAACAATGAGTTCGTGAAACTTTATACCTCGTGAAAATGTTTGTTAAAGAAAGAATTAAGAACGTATCATAATTGTTTTCAATATACATAGATTAAAACTTTCCTTGCAAAAAGAACAAAATATTGAAAGAGAAGAAATATAGTAATACTTCAAGATGAAAATGATATTTGAAGTTAATTGAAAAAATATTACAAAATGTTCAGAAGGAAATATTCAGAACAAATCGTAATACGCTTCTTCGTTGAATCTTCTATTAGAATTTAATACCACTAAAAGAAAGTGCTGTGTGTACTTTTCTTTGTAATCCAGCTCACGGTGAGTATGTCATAACATCCTTTAGCTATTGTCTATATTTCGTTTAGTAAAATGTTTTCTCTTTTCTTTCAGTATGTGAATGTCGAAGCCAGTAAGCGATGAAAAGAAGGGGAATGATTGATGAAATACGCTGAGTGTCTTTACAATTATACATATTATTTGATTGTTGGAGAGGAAGAATAAAAAATAGACAAGTGGCACATTGATAAAATAAGCTATGCCACTTAATATTTTACGCCTCTAATGATAATAACAACAATATTTTTACATTAATTATTTATCCTCAAATTTTCTTAATTAACTTGAATTTTGTAACGTAATAACACTATATGAGTTTTCATGAAGATCTTTCATTCCAAGAAGTATTGCTCTATGTTACCAGTGCCAATTAGGTATCTTTTCCACGGAGAGAAGCCATTCCAACCGGTCAACTCCCCGCTCCGGCCCTTTTCACACCGCGTCGCCCCGCTTCGCGCCGCCCCGCTCCGCTCCGCATCGCTCCACCCCGCCCCGCCCCTCCCCGGTCTGCTGTACCCCGTTCAGTCTTTCCTCGAATCCCCGCCCTGCTCCACTCTGCCAGTTCCCTAGCCCTTCCCCGCCCCACCCCTCCCTACCCCGCGCCACCCCTTCGGCTCTCCTCCCCGCTAATCCCAGCACCATCCCCTCTCCCCGCTCCACCCCGCCCAGCTCCTCATCTCCCCGCCCCACTCCGCTCCAACTCGCCGGCTCTCGACCCCGCCAAGCTTCTCATCTCCCCGCCCCACTCCGCTCCAACTCGCCGGCTCTCCACCCCGCCAAGCTCCTCATCTCCCCGCCCCACTCCGCTCCAACTCACCGGCTCTCCACCCCGCCAAGCTTAACTCCATCCCGTCCATCCCTCTCCGCCCCGCCCAGCCTCGCTCCTCCCCTTCTTACCTCTCCCCATCGCCGGCCCTCCCGGCCCCGCTCCGCCCCTCCCCGCTCCGCGCCGCTCCCAGGGGTTGTTGGCGGCGCAGTGCACCCTTGTCTCCCGGGCGGGCGCCGGCCCGCTGCGCACACAGGCCCCCCCCCCTGCCGCCACGATGGATGGCGGCGCAGCCCTGTGTAAATTTGGAAGCCACCGCTCCGTGACACGGCGCACTCGCAGCCCCACCCCCACCCCCAACCCCTGACCCGCTGCAGGCGCCTCCGCCCCCGGCATTGCACGCCGCAGCCTCGCTGCTCTACTTCCTCTTCCGCTTCTTTATCGGTGGCGAGACGCTACTGTGAAATACGATGTGCGAATATAATTCATTCAGCTCTCTATCAGAGTCTATTAACGTTCCGAAATATTAAATGATTGTAATCTAAAATGCCAATTTTTTGAACCCAAATGTTAACCCGTTATCTTTTTAACCAAATAAATCGAAATAAATTAATCCAAAGAGTATAGAACTCTATTACTTTATACATTCATGTTATTTTCTAGTTCTTGAGCATCACTGCAGTAAAAATCGGAAACGAAAACTTTTATCCATCGTCATTTAAAAGTTACACTTGGAAGTAACAAAGTTTTCAACAATACCTTCCGTTCCGACAAGAAGAAATTAATATATTTCGTGAAACATGCATAATAGTATTTATATCAACTATTTAAGCACCGTTGTAATATTGCCCTTTAAATATAAATACAAAGATTGCTTTGACAACTGAAGCCAAGACCTACAGGCATTGCTTCGAAACATCCTTTCAGTTTTTCTCCGCTTCTCCCTCAACCCAGCCGCCCAAGTTGCTCCAATCTTCCCACACGATCGAGCAGACATGCCACTCGGGCATTCTCCATCGACTGACATTGTCGCCCTCAAAGAATCCCTCTTGTCTCGCAAAGCGAGGGCCCTCGTCTTCCCTGCAGGTTCTTCCTGCGCGCGCTCCGATTTGTCTAGGAAATTCCTGCTTTGTTCGCCAGACACGGGATACGCCGCGTCGCGATGGGGTGGGGCGGGGCGGGGGGCGGGGAGGTGGAGGGCGCGGCTTTTTACCGGCATCTCGCCTGTAAGGGAGGGGGAAGACGCCCTAGGAGTAGGGGAGGGGGAGGGGAGGGGGAGGGGAGGGGCGGTAAATGGGACAGCCACTAACGAGCGGCGCTCGGCTGTGCCCGTGTGAGGCCTTTCTTGCCGCTCCAGGACCTTCTGCTCGGCGGAGGCAAAACGCTCCGCTTTGCAATTGCCGGATGCCCTTGGGTTCGGGAATTCGTGAACCTGTGCGCTTCCAACGTCTTGTATTGGCCACGAATGGATGTCACATAGAACAATTTAAACGCAAACATTCCATTATTGCAATTGTTCTATACATAATCTGTTTTTCCTTGTTTAAGGCCGCATCAACATCTAGGTCATTAGCGACCATTAGCGAACGGTATGGTAACTGTGAAGACAGCATGATATGGAGATGATAGAGGGTGAAAGGCCAAACACAAATACAATCATGCTTGAGTCAGGACTCGAACCCGCGATCCTTAGATCTGAGATCGCTACGGCACTACTCCCCTCAGCATCTCAGCGATCTCTCTGCTACTGCTACAGCATCTCGGCGATCCGGACCGGCAATAAAAATATTTATTTCTTGCTAATGAGCTTTCGTTCGGTGTCAATGTTTATACAGAAGACATGCAAAGACACAAAACAAAGGCAAGTTAAGAATACAAATTATAGGAAATATACAACTACTTGTTAGTAACTAAGAAGACATATAACACACACAAATATTGGCATCATACGCAATTCCCTAGACGATTCCAGAAGCAACGCACAGTACAGGAAAAAGCCTCTAGTACTTGTGGGTTCAAATATACTGGACGTACTTCCAAAATGTGGGGGAGTATTTTCTCTCAGGGTAACGTGCACGTTACTTTACAAAATGGGTACTTATAGTTGATAATACACTAAATACATTAATAATATTTCAATATCCTATCGTTACAGATTAAACGGTTTATTCCTGTTCTGAATCATAATGCGCTATTTCGCTGTACATAAGAGAATTCAGAGTAATGAGTCTATAAAAAATTCAAACTATTTCCATTCATTCTAATTTATAAGAAGTTCATGAATATTATTTCTTTCTTATCTTAACTAAGTATTCATTTAAATCAGACCCCACGTTGATTTACTATTATGAATAAAAATAATTATATTTCAATACGTTTAGAACCCATGTCAAAATATTTAATGTAGACAGGAATGAGTAACTTCTTTACGGTAATTTTCACCTTAAACACAAATTTTACGCTTCAATTGTAAAAGACCAGGGTAATATTGATGTTGCTAGGATAACATAGTCGTGTGTACACGTCTAACGTACGTAAGAATTACACTACAACCGAAATACACTAAAAATACAAATTAGGACATTAACTTAAATTGGCTTAATTACACATCTTCCTCAAACTTCTCCGTAATAGATATAATGTGAGTCATTGTTCAAAAAATTTCAACGTTTTCTTAGTTTATATTACAGTGAAATCAAAATAATTAATCTTCCAGTAGTATCTCGGTGACAAAAATGTCACCTAAATTTCAACGTCTACAAAATGTGGTTATATTTATCAAGCTTTCATAACATTCACTCAAAAGGGATATAACATTTCTCTGGCAGCTTTCACAAGGGTAGTTAAGATAACTTTAACGACGCAGGTACACGCGTGCTCTACAGCGATCGTACGGCATCTCCTTCACATATTATTAATGCCCTAGTTTCCTCTACTCACGCATTTACAAGCGCGCCGGTGGCGCCCCGCCCTGCCCCGCCCCCGCACTCTTCCCCGCTCCGCTTGTTCCCGCCCCGGCCCTTCTCCCGCTCTGCTCCACTCCTTCCCGTCTGGTTTCGCCCCCGAATCCTTCTCTGCCCCTCTTCTCCCCGCCCCACCCCACCCGATTCCCACCCCGCTCCGCTCCACCCCTCCCCGCACCGCCATCCCCCGCCCCCGCCCTCTGCGCCCGCGCCCCGCCCCAGCGAGGCCTCGCACCCGGTGACTTTGCGAATTTCCGTCGACCTCCGCGCATTCGCGTTTCTCAGCCTCCTCCCTCCCCTCCCCCCCTCCCCTCCCCTCCCCCTCCGCCACTCACCCCGCCGCCAACTGTGGGTCGACGCTCACCAAAAGCTCAGGGGGCAAAGAAGCAGACGAAAAGCAGCAAATGTGTTACCTCGAATATGAAACAATGGGAATATTGGTTCTAAAACACTGTGTTTCATATTACGCAATATGGAATCGCAGATACTTGGAACTTTTAAAAAACAAACATTCAAAAATTCCTTGAAAATTCTTACTTCATTTGGAATCCCCACGAGGTTTAAAATATATATAATAAAAGTAAAGTTTTTCAATTTTGTTCACAATTAAAATTAACGATGAAAGGAAAATGAAATCTTGAAAAATATTAATGAAATTTTTTTAAAGTACTTGTTCCACCCCTTTGCTCGTTTATTTGTTTCAAAATTAACGACTGTGGTCCGCAGAAACAGAAATATATCACTTTTTTCTAATTTGGTTTACACCTTTCTCTTAAAATTTCATTCACCTGCTTTTTTTAACACGCGGCTTCGCTCCTGTTTAATTTCTGCTGTGATTCTCTTTGTTTAAGAAAAAATCAAATACGTAGCTTACAATATTTCACATTTTTTAAAAATATCTCCGCACATTAATCCTCTTTTGTCTGTAATATGTTTTTGCCACTTCTTGCACCTTACGAAGACAATCATTCCCGTTTTCTTAAAAAATTAGTATTTTATTTAATAATATTTCCGAATTACTTTTTTAGGCGGCCATAATACAAAATTTATTGTATTTTACGTCATGCTTATTTCAATCTGCGTTTCCTCTACCGCTTGAAATGTTCGTCACAAAATCGCAGACCTTCTCCAACGCACCCTGTCGGCACCGTTTTAACCCACTGTGCACCTCTGCCCTGTTCCCGTCCCAGCCCCCACCCCACCCCCTTCCCCGCCGCCGGATTCTATTAGCCTCTCTCCTTATGCGCGCGGCGTCTTACAAAGCGTCATATCCGGCCGGGGCGGCGCGCGCGCTCTCACCCGCCCGCCCGGGCGGAGAGCGGCCGCGGAGGTGGGGCTGGGGGCGGCGGCCTCCGCCCACCCCTCCCCCTCTCTCCTCCCCCTAATTACATCGCGGGAGAGGGGAAGTCTCTTCACTTTTTAAACTTTCGCCAGCAGCTGCGCGCGATACAGCCCCAGCGCGGAGGCAGCCGCCGAAATACGGACGCCGCCTCCCGCCGAGGATTCTATAAATTCCCGCGTAATGAGGTTAAGTTCTAATAGTTGAGTCCCTGGTGCCGCCGCCGCCGCCGTCGGCGCGGTGTGGCGCAGTGCTGGAGTATCTGACCCGGCAGCCAGCTCTGCCTTGGCCTCGGCTCGGCTCTTGTCTCGGCCCGGGCCGCTTGCAACGGCCGTACCACTCCGTCGGAGACGCTGGAGTAACCCCTGCTGCTGTTGTCGTCACGACTGTTTCTAGTGGGTGAGTTGACGGGGAATGCCGGAGGTCGTTCTTTCCTAGATTTGGATGCCTCCTCTCTAGAATTGACTGTAATCCTACGTACCTCATTTGCGAGTTCCGCACTTTAAAAAGAAATATAAATGAATAATATTGGAAAAACACTATTAGATTCGTAAATATAACAATATTTATTGGCGTAGGTGCAATGAGCCTATTCTTTTCAAAGTAACAATCAGAAGTCACATATATGAACAATTACAGATCACGTGGGTGTATATTATTACTCATCAGGTACACAGTAAAAGTAGAAAATGAATCTTTTGTCTCTAGTTAGATCACCTCTGGAACTACATTTGTTATTTTAAGATCTATCTCGCCATAAAATTCAATTTTGCACAGTCTGTTTTTGGCAGTTATTTCTCTTCTGCCTTTGATTCCAAGAGCTAGACAGCGTCATCTTTGATGCGAAGCATTGTGATCTACATCCTGTACGTTCTTTCCTGCTACTGTCAGCTCTATATACTGGTCTCACTTTTCTCTCACTGAAAAGTGTCACAATTAGTTGATATTGTCATAGATCGTTCTGTAGCCATTATTTTTATAAAAACCCACTGGCTTGCCTCTCATTATTTTTATGACTCGGCCACAACCGCCAGCAGTCATTTACACGTGACCAGAAAAATTAATTTCAGCAATACAAGCAGGAAACGTGTACCCAACAACGGTGTTTCGACATCGTTACATTATTGTATCATGTTTCACTACCCCCTCTAGAAACGATCGTATGCTCTCGATGCTGGCGCACATTATTGACATTTTCGCCAATGCCAACATGAACTCTCAGCGAGATCAACCAAACACTGCACCTTCATCATGATTCGTGAACCTCATTCTTACCCCTTTACTTTAAAATCCCATAATTACTACATTTCCAATCACGCTTATTCCATCCTCTCCCATCAAGACGACTATACATTTCCACATTAACATATCCAATGTTCTGTATCGCTAGCATGCCCTTACGCACCATGCATCGCAAAACCTTCTTTGGCGTTGAAATCACTAATCGTTAACGCAAACTCATCATGAACATTTACAATGCCCATGGTTCTACCTTTTTTCTAGTACTGCTGCTCGTCTCACCTTAGTCAACGCGGCAGCCAGCCTCTGACATCGTCCTGTCTCGTCGTCTCTGTCGTCCCCGTTATTTTCATCGACCTTGCCTTTCTCGAGGTTTTCGTCGACGACGCGTTTCTGGGCGTCCTCTTCGTCGACTTCGTCAACCTCATCGCCCCCACCGTGCTCGACGAGTCCACCATTACCGTCGTCCTCGTTATTTCCATCGTCGTTTCGCCGCCCTCGCCGTCCCTGTCGTCCACTTCGTTCTCGTTGAGCGCGTCGTCCTCACAGAAATGTGCGCGGCCGCTGCAGTAGCTACGGGAAATTACGCGACGACTACTCCCCTTTCTCTGGCTGCGGGGGCGAGAGCGTGGAGAAGGTACTTGGAATAACGCGCGGACGGCTCGTCTTCATCCGAAATAGAACGTCTGATTCACACATCAAAAATAAAACAGTAAAAAAGCTTACCTCAGAATGTGAAGTGTTTTGGAAAGAAATAAGAAAAGCATTTTTTATGTGAAGGAATGTTAATTGGTGTGTAACAAATATGTTATTTTTGATTGCTGCCAGTAAACAGTTTTGGACTAATATATAAAGGTAGTGTTACATCTAAAGAAAAATGTATATTTTTATAGAAATATACACAGGGACCTTTAAAATGGGACGAAGTCTGACCCTACGTAACGAAAGTAGCAGGGAAATATTGTACATTCACTGAAACATTTTTCGTCACATTCGACATTTCTCGTCATAAAATAATTGTTGCTAGTAACGGCTAGGAAAAAAGGTTTCGTGATAAAATTATTAAATTGAAAAATAAAAATGTTTCAATTTTCCAACAGTTTACTAATGTATTGAAGCAGTGTAGTTTCTTTTATAAATTTAATTATATATTTTGTTTTAATTAAACTCGAAAATGGCGGGAATGGCGGGAATGGCTGAACTAAAATCACAAACAAGAATCAGGCTTGTCCCGGATGTTCTTTCGACCTACTGTGCGGTATGCAACGTTGTGCTGGTGTGTGTGCATCGATAGCGCCAAGTATCCAATCTCGGGTGGAGTCCGAAGAGCCAAATTAGGTGCAAAGTTAGTAGCTGTTATACTGTGTTAAGTCAGCCAAGAGTGGATTGCGAAGTTAAAAGTTAAAGGGACGTGTTGATAAGATTGCTAAGATGTTGGATAGACATGACATTGTTGCGCAAGGCACAAATCGCAGCGTATTAGTATGATCAGCTCTATTATCTCTCTTATCAGTTCTGATATCGTCTATTAAAGCATTGAAAAATCTTATAACCGCTAATAAATAATTAACTTAAATAAGCAAAACAATTTAGATAGTTCTAACGAGTTGAGTTCTCACGATTGTTTAATGAAAGGAAGTGATATAGCATAAAAAAGGCAATTCAAGTAACATTGCCGAAATTCTGCGTAATGATCCAGGTAAGTCAATGTCAATTAGATCCATAATTTCTGAATTCCACAGCAAGAATCAATTTGCAAGAACCATGAAATTTCGATGTTACGTGCAAGAAAAGGGCAGTAAAGATAAGTTGATTTAGGAGTAACTTATACGAATTGCAAATGACAAATGTCGACAGCAATTTTATGATGAAACCATAAATATTTACGTAATGAATTCATCACTTTTAATGTACATCTGTTGTATTCTCCTGTATAAATTCCAGATACACCGGAATGGACCATTTTTCATACGATTTGAAGCAGATAATACCTTTTGTGTTTCCCGAAATACAGTAGCAAAAACAAGTTTATCCTGGCTACTATGACCGATATAACTCTGCTCGTATAACATTGCAGTAGCAATCGTTATTGTTGCTTGTTCCTCATTAGAAGATCACACAGCCTTCTTTCCGTGCCCTTCACGTTAAGAAGGAACCTGCAATGTAGCTAGCAGGAAAACAGCCGTTAACACGAACTAGACACAACCATGTTTATGGTGCTCCATATCGCACAGTGGAATGGACATCTTCCCGACCACGCACCTGCGGTATGCTCGAAAATCGAACCTTTCCACTCCACTGACCCGCCCCCGCCGCACCCAGCACAACGCCGCCCCGCCGCCCCCGCCGCCCCGCCGCCCCGCCACCCCGCCGCCCCGCCGCCCCCGCCGCCCCCGCCACCCCCACCGCCCCCGCCGCCGATCCCTCCGCCCTCGCCACCCCCACCGCCCGCACCACTTACACCCATTCTCCCCCACTGCGCCATACTCCCAGGCCAGCCAGCCCGTGCAGCCACCGATAGCCCGCTGCGGGTCGCGGCTAATGAAGTGTCGATTGTCGTAATCACCGGCGGCGTGGGCGGCGTGGGCGGCGGCGGCGCGTGCTGCGGCCGCGTGGGGGATAACGCAGGTCGGGGCGCGGGCGCGGGCGGGGGTGGGGGTGGGGGCGGTGGGGGGGCCGTTCATTAGCTGCGGGGCTCGGGGACCGCGAGGTGGCGCGGCGCGGCGGGAAGGGGGCGGGGTCCCTGCGGTAATTACCCGTCCGGCCGAGTCTGGCACATCCATCACCGCACGCGGGGTTAAAAATATGTCCGCTGCTTTCTCCAAGCACTCCGCTGCCGGTTGCTCTCGCCGAGCGCCGGGGCACCGGGGAGGCGGAGAAAGGGGCGGGGCGGGGCGGGGCGGGGCGGGGCGGGGCGGGGGCGGGGGCGGGGCGCCGCTTTTCACACGCGCTGCGTCCTTGTGCGCTGTGAAAGCGTCGCCGCCTCCTGCGCGCCTCTTCCTGTGACGGCGCGTGCGCGGAATTACCAAGTGCGCCAACACTGCGCGAGAGGAAATCACAGAACCGTGGATGCGAGGGTGTGTGAGAGTGGTGAATTTGTGTGTGTGAAGTAGAAATGCGTGTGCGAGTGTGTGTGTTTGTGAACCTGAGAGCGGGTTCACCCCCAGCGAGTGTGTATGAATGTGTGGAAAGAAGGGTAAGTGTGTGGTCACACAGATGTGCTGTGTGTGTGTGTGGGGGGGGGTGCGCTCGCGAGTATGTGTACATGCTCTCTCATGTGTGCATATGAGACCCGAGTGTGTGTATGTGTTTTCCCGCGATGACCCGCGTGTGTGTGTTTGAGTGCGTGAGAGCGCGCCCCTGATACTGTACGTGTGCGTGTTAGCTAGACAGCGCGCGTGTTTTCGTCGACGAAATTCAAGTGGTGCACTCACCACGAAAGGTGGGGAAATTGATAAAGGTGTTTTCTGCAAAAATTAGGCAGCTTGGTCATGTTTGAGTGATGAGTTGCTGTGGTGGATGGCATAAGCATTTTTAAATTCTGGCAGAAGCGGTCGATAGATTAAAAACAGTTGAATACAGTTTTATTTTGACTCATTTCACTCAAAAACGTCCAGTTGTCGTTTAATCAATTACGTACCTTTTAGTGGGGCTAAATGGCCTTTGGTAGTTGGTACTTTATCATGTAATGTTGAGGTATATCTTACCCTGTACAAGTGTAGAACCCATATCACGCAATTATTTTGTTTCTCACATTATCACGCACATGTTTCGTTGCCATGTCAAGTAGCCCTCCATTTCTATCGGTATTGTGCGTGTGGAAAGGCAACTGGTCGATTGGAGAGTTATTTAGCTGGTTAGGGGTAAGATAATACTACATAAGAGAACATGTTTAGAAAGTAAAAGAAAATATGTCAACTGACAGTAACATATTTTGTTATTTTACAAGTCTATTTTTACAATATTTTACAAAAAGGTTTTGGATTGATTAAATACACTTTTTTAATTACTTTGATTTTTGCATGTTCTGTGTATGATCAATCTTATACATGAAATAGTGGAGGCTTGGATAGTATCGAGTTGTGACTAATTGCGTAGGTGAGTAAATCTAAAACATATATGCTACGAAGAAAATGGTATGGTAACTTGTGAATTCAACATTATCATTTTCAGAAATAGCTTAGTGTTATCAACATGAATATTTGTTTAGTTATAATTGCTATGTATCACATGTCAGACCATCCTTTTTCATAATCGAATAATGACAGGTCTTTTCTACGTAAGTTTCGAGAGAAGTGTATCTGAAGTTGCTTTATGAGCTTTAGATGGCAATACGTGTACCGATATAGCATGTTTATAATACAACAAATACAAAACTAAATTAGTTCGCTGCCATGCGATAGAAATGTCCGAAAACTCGTTGTCCAATTTTTTTTCGTCAATTATTCTTCAGTAAGGATAATTGTGAATTAACGGTCATTTTGAAATAAAAAATTTTAATTAAGTAGAATGATTTTAAAATGTATTAATTCGTTGAAACAACAAAAAGAAGAAAATGCAAGAACACGTCATGTACTCCGTTTAGAAAATAAAATACAAATACTCATTGTGCAATACGAATAACGGACTGAACGAAGTCTCGAAAGATGATTACGCAATTATGAAATTCAAGAGATTAATTGAAGTTATAAAAAGAAATGTCTTTAGCAAAACAGTATTTTCTTAAAGTAAGAACACTGTAAGCTTAAGTTTTTGCTTTGGAATCGCATAAGTATCTTTTTGGCTTACTCACGTGCGCATTCACTCAATACAGTTCCACTACCAAATCCAGGCACTCGACGGTTCTTGTACCTAATGTGCACTCCTAAAGGAAATGAACCTCGAGCCTTAAATTACTATTTAAAAAATTCAATCTTATTTCCACAAGAACTAAAATCCATCTCTCTCTCTCTCCCTGGAGCTGGGACTGGAAATAACGTTCACCAGATATCAATATGCGCTGCCCTTGCCCGTGCGTGGGGGGGGGCGGTGTCCCCAGAGGTTTCGGGTTCGGTCCCCGCCCACTGTTCCGCTCCCACAGAGGCGCCTGGAGGGGCGTGGGAGTCAGCGCAGCCGCTGCCCTGGCCTCCGCCGCGCCGTCCCCTGGGCGCCACACTCGCCACGCGCCCTCCCCTCCCCGGCCAGCACAGTCACAGCCCACAGTCACGTCATGACCTCCCACGTAAAGAAAATACCTCTTGAACAGTTCAGCTACGGCACGTTGGTCGGAATACAGTTACTAAGGGAACAAGGAGGTTCGAGACACAACGTTGACAGGATTTCCGACACGCTAAATATCTAGGTTGAAAACTGTCACAGTTTGGAGGAGAGTTCTAGCGGTCGGCTGCTCTGATCAGCAGCTTTCCATGTTTTTTTTCGATTAACACCAGTCGAATGCCGGAGCAGTGATATACCAAATGGGTCACGGACCGTGCGCAATCATTCCTTCCCATTCATTGTCCTATCCTCTCCGCTTACACGCACTACGCTACCACACATATGTCAGGAGATCGGTCGGAAGCGTACAGCTTGTCCCTGCTTGGGTGGTGCCCCGCTGGTGGGAGATATCTTTCTAGGGAACACCCCGCTAACCGATGGTGGTCCACGTCAGATCTCATTTGTAGCGGTACAGAATTCTCAAGACAAATTAAGTTAAGTAAACCAGACCTAAGGAATTTTTACTGAGAGAAAAAACATACGGCGTCACGCGCGCAGCCCCCCTTCTTGCAACAGCCGCGGTCCCCTAACCCATTTCAGAATTTTATGACACCCCACCCAACGGCCGGGTCAAAGGGCTAATTGAAAACCGTCCAGACGCAGCCACATCTGGAAAATCTTCGGAACGCCTGTCGTCGTGAACGGGGAAACCCAAAACGATAATTCTGTAGCCAGGGGGCCCCTTCACAGACATGGCCTATTTTCGAGACGAAACAAAGGGACACTGTATTCCGACAGAAACACAGAGAGTGGAAAATTCCTTTTACTCCCCCGTCGCTATTGGCCGAATATAGAGTACAACGCCATCACATTTAGCCAATAGCGACGCGATCATTGTAGGGAGCCAGAGCACATGAGGAGAAAGGGTGGGGGTAAAAGTTTACTTCAGGCGTTTTTTGACTTACAAAATTTCAGTGGGTAGAGAAACTTCTGTAGGGGTGGGAGCCAGTCGCAGGGAGAGGCGAGTGCGCCTCTGAAGGCACTTGTAAAATTTCAGTGGGCTAAGAGCAGGGGGCTGAGAACAGTTCGAGAGAGACTTCTCTGGGGTGGGAGCCAGTCGCGGAGAGAGGCGAGTGCGCCTCTGAAGGATTTCGCAACTTTCTGAATTTGTGCCTGAGAACAATTCTCATGAGAATCGGAGGAACACATTGTTGTGTGCTCCGCACCTGCGATCGTGAGCAATATCCCCGGCTACCTACGACCTCCGCCGAAGACGCCAGCCGCCCCCCCCCCTGCTAACGCCACCAGACGCTGCCAGACTCTGCCGCAGACGCCGCGAGCCGCTGCGAGCCGACCAGCTGTGAGGGCGTGCCCGAGAGGGTGAAGGCCATCTCACATTCCAGCGAAGGTCACGCCTCCCCCACAAGCTTCGCCGCGCCTGCCCTTTTGACACGAAGCTGCCAGGCAATGTAACTGGGGGCTATTCACCTCTGTAGAATTTTGTCAACGCGGTGCCGCGCCAAGGCACATCGAATGGTCAATTTTTTTCTTTATTGTAATTTAAGTGATAATAATTTTGTACTCTTCTCTAGTTGTAAGCTTTCCTGTAACTTTTAATCTTTATTTTTTTCTCTTTCATTCAATCTCTTCTTTCTTTTATTTCATAAATGTAACTTCCCTAGTACAACTTTGTCCAGGAATAAAAGTAGTTTTTTTACCAGTAATCAAAGTGTTTTTTTCGAATTTCCATTGAATCTAATTAACGATTCCTTCCATCACCGACTGAGCTACAACCGGGCCGCTAACCGCGCATTTTTCAGATGCGCGGAGGTGTTACACATTATCCAGCGGAGGATGATTACCGACACCTCCCCCAATGAAAAAAACATGCACCGCACTTACGGGACTAATAACGGTAGTAGTTGACACTCCCGGAATCACTAATCAGTTGATCAATCAATGGGCAACAAAGGCTGTTGACGAGATATTGTCCTGAAAGCAGGGTAAACTCAAATGTCTGCGCGAATACTTTCACAACTAATTTACGCTGCTTATAATACTTGTGCTGTAAAACCTTTCACGTTATCAGAAGGTAATGGACAGAACAAGGAAGGTTCTCGTTGGTAAAATTATCACGTTGCAAAAACTTAAAAATACGAAAAACATAAAAATCGACTCTTGCCGGTGGCCATAGATTACTATTTTGCCTTTCCTTAAATCACACGTTTCATTAAATTGAACTTTAAAGTTTTTTATTTGTTTAACAACAATCCATAAGAAAAGGAGGATCGGTAGTACGTGACGTGGCATCGCAAAACGACTACGCCAACGGTAGTGGTTTTTTGGATTTCAAACAGCAATCAACTGATTATTATGGCTAAGCTATTGAAATATACTATTGTAATAAACAATACTGTGGCAATGACAATGCCTTAAATTATATAATTTTGAATGTCAACGACAACTCATCGCTAAACTAAGTTACTGAGAAACGATGTCCTAATACAATTACTAAGTTTGAAAACGAATTTTGTCAGATTAAAGATTTTTCCCAAAAAAGACAAAACCATAAATAATGAAACAAGGAACAATCTGAAGATGCAATCAATAATATGAAAAAAATTAAAGAAAAAGAAGAAAGAATATACTCTACATGCACACCCGACAGTTCAACAATGTATTATTATAGCCAAAATATAAGGGGTGGTAAAGTTCGTAATTGTTTTGCTTGTCTTTTTAGTATTGCATGTAAAATTTGTCTGAAAACAATTTTATTTTTTAATAACGATGTATTCAGGAAAGGGTAATTGTTTTATGGAGGTAACACGTAATAATTAAAATGCTTAATATTTTGTTACCTTGGCTTTGCCGAAAAATAGCTTTCATGGGATGAGGAAATGCCTAACCGTCATATATATATAACGCTATTTTTTACACTTTAAAGCTTAATGCTACCAAATTAACTAAATGTGATGTATCCACTTAAAAAACGATGTATTATGTATGGAGAACATAAAAATAAATGGTAATTACATGCAATTTTTATTTACATCATTAGTTTTAGTTATTTGTACTCGTAATGAGGAAAAAACAACAAAAACCCTCATTGTGTCTGTAAATTCCCAAAATACGTACTCTTGAGAGCTTTAAAGTGTCCGTTTGTAATATTTGTATTGAAATTATTTTACATTTATATTAAATATGGGTTTGCTCTCATTCAATAATTATTTGTCATTGACAATACAGTTATTTTTGCACATGTTTCATTGCAAATAACTAATTACAGTGTATTTTTCTATCTTTCATAAATAAAATATTAATAAATCAGTATGTTTACAATGGAAACGAGCGCTAACGGCAATATATTAACTTTGAGTATTTCTGACATAACAGGTCTAAATGCACGCTGGGCAGTGACATTCATTCTCTGCATTGATGGTCACAATTAATTAATATTTTCATGAAATGTTAATAATTGTAGTATATTTAAATTGAACCAGTTCATTAAATATGTATATTCGAGTCTTTGTATAAAAATTTCCTTGAAACGCAATTACCTTTGTTTCATCTCTGTGTTTGAGGCCAAATGTATTTTCCTACTTTTTTAATATTGTTGCTAATACATAACAATTATAACATTAAGATTTCACTCTCAGTCAAGGTTCCTCAGTACAATGAGACTAATTACTTGATTTTTTCTATTATTTTTCATTTCTTGATTAACGAATACACTCTTGACGCCTCTATTTTGGTTTGCAGAGGGATTTACGTCGAATGGGTGGGAGATGGCGGCAAATCGTCATGAGAAGGCGAGAGGCCGACCAAGAACGATGGCAGGTCAGAAAGCAGGTGGAGAGAGAAGGGACAGTTGTCACTCGTCCAATAACCGTACCCGGATTACCGATCACTGAGGGAGAAGGATTTTTTGAAGTCTGGATTCCAGACTTTTTTTGTTGCCTTCACGCCGTATCCGGGCCAATTTGATAATGTACTTTGCCGCTTTGGCAGTGCGAGTGCTGTCATTTGCTTTGAAATCCTTTTCTCTTTTCGTGGATTATTCAGGTGGAAGCTGCCGGGGAGGCAACGTCGAATATTTGTCACATTTTATTGAAATTCGACGTCTCCTATGTTATTAGCGAATGTCACTCTCGACGTCCTTTTAGGAAAATTAAAAATAGCGCGGATCCGCTAAGAGCTTATCTATCGTGGTCAACGTTCATTGTAGCAGATCGGAGCATCTCAATTGTTTCCAAGCGGACAAGGAGATAACAAGTTGACAGCTAATTCTCGAAGTCTAAACAGGATTTTCACTCCCCTAATTATGAAACTTACCATATTAATGTTAAATGTTAACCCCAACGGAGCCCGTGATATTTGAAAAGAGGTCAATGATGATGAAGCTTTGTAATGGATTCTATAGCTGAGTGCTGATCAGTGTAAATTAGATGCCGTAGGTTACAAAAAATATGAATGAAGTCGATAATTATTTGTTTTCTGATATTAAATATTTCTTCATATTATGCTTTTATCTAATAATAAAATACAAATTTGCTCCCCTTTTGGAATTTAGCACCATTAACATGAATGAAAATCACATTTAGTACAATTGAAATATGTTATTTTCTTTCTTAGATCTTGTTTGTAATCGTCAGAACAGAGTCATTCATGTTTATTATTTCTGCCTCCCACAGAGAGTAAAGCGTAATTATTAAAATAATGACGAGGGTTTGAGACATAAGTATTCATATGTGAACTTGAATGCACAAAAAAAAAAAAAAAGATTTGAATACGCCTGTCTGTCGACACTCGAACTCTTTTGTCTGGTCCATTTGTCTATCTGTGGATCAATGTCTTCCAGTGGAAAGCCTTACCTTCCCAAATTTCTTCTTCAATTATAATACTATCAATTTTAATTTTTATGCGTTTGGATGAAATGTTTATACATTACACTTCGGAAAAAACTTATTTAATTAAAAGAACATTTTTCTAATTATTGTGTATAATACAAAACTGAGATAATGTCCGACAGTTACCTACAACATCCCAACTGAATGGGGTTGGAAAGTGAACAAACCTTTCGCATGTAATGTTTATTCATCGGCTCTCGTTTAGAGACACCCCGGTGCGATGTTCTTTTTCGCATTATATCTCGTTTATGAGGCTCTGTTTTCTTTGTATTTGAACCGTGGCAATTCAGTAACATCGTTTAACCAACGAATATTGAACAGATCACGCACAGCTCCGTTGCCGAAGTATTTCGCGCATGCACCTTTCTGGGGTCGGGGCCTATGAGCGCCTTCCGCTGCGGTGGTCATCGGTTCAGAACCCGCTCACGCTCAGGCCGCGCCATTCGCTCGCAGCGCGCCCAGCGCCCGACTCCGGAAACGACCCGGCTCTTAGGTGCTTCCTGGCGTTTCGCGAGCGCTTTGATATGGAAATGGACCCCAAAAGCAGCAATTTAAAGCGGAATAAAGTTTCGAGTTTTTTTTTCTCCGTCGCCACGTGCAGAAGCTAAAAAAAATAAAGGCGTTTCGGCCGGCTGGCCATCGGGGTGGCCAGGCAAAGAACGTTGGAAAGTGGAGTGGCGGGCTCCAGGACGGAGGGACGAAGTGTTCAAGGCGGCATACGCGCGCCGCCCGACAATCTTGCGGCGGATTTCGCAACAAAACTGCGGCAATTCCTGCGACATTTGCGCGCGATCGTAAAAGCTATGAGCGGGGCGAGCTATGGCGCTACCAACCCTGTCTCATGCGGCTCATTTCTGCAGTCGACCTTTCAGAGTGTTTGCTTTTTGGGTCAATCAGTTCATTATTTTTAATAATAATAATAATAATAATAATAAATAATAATACATAATACATAATAATAAATAATAATACATAATAAATAATAATAAATAATACTAAGTAATAATAAATAATAATAAAAGTGGATACTAATTTGTAGTTTTGCGATTGCCTCTTCACCCTTCATCATCATCATTTCATAATTCATCCCCCCACGGTTAACAATCCTGGGATGTAAAAATTGATTCGGCATAAATGTACTGACCCCCCCCCCTCAAATAAAGTCACGTGCCCTCGGTAAAATATGAATGGGCCTCGGTGGGTACAAGTGACGCGTTTGTGTGGTCCTAGAATGGCCAATCAGCGTCCCCAAACAATGGATACCATTTTTAAGGCAGTTTTATTTATAAATTATAAATCGTCAAATAATTTATAATACGTTTCATCAAACTGATCACTATAACTTAATACACTTTTGTTCTCTTCCTTATTCCATGTACAATCTTTCCACAATGTACTTGCGCCATTTCAGGTACAAATATATAAAATTGGTAATTTTTTTGTTTACATTACAATATGTTATCATCATTTAAAACATATCTCATAGTCTACACCATTTTAAACATAAGAACGTGTTAATAAACAATGAGATAACAGTGGTTAACTATAGGTGGGTAAGCAGAATGCTGTACTCTCTGGAATATCAGATCTATAAGAATCAAAAGACGAAGACACCACATTGTCATATCAAAAACCTTTAAACAATTTTGTCTTTGTACCTTGACGGAATATGGTGGAAACGTTGTACAATAAAGAAGGACAAACATGTGAGTAGGTGCTATGCTAGTGTGGTATGGTGGTATGGTAGTGTGCTATGGTGGTATGGTAGTGTGCTATGGTGATTCGTTTGATATAACTTGTAATAAATGCTCAAAAAATATAATATAAAAATACATGTATCTTAAAAAATGAAATGAATTATTATTATTATAAAATGTATTTCCGTTCATTATATAAATTCATTACTTAATGTTGCGAAAACTTTGTGAATATTGTTAAAGGTAAAATAATAAAAATACTTTCAAGTTTCTAGCATAATAATTAAAAATAGTTGAATAATATTTGCGAGGTAACCCGTGTGAACATACCGACCTTTTTAAAGCAAAGTAGATTCCTAATGGAACCCAACTCCCGAGTTTTCTGACGACCCTTGCTAGGAGTGTAAAGGTTCCCTCCAAAAATGTAAAACAACGTCCATGTGGGCTCATTGTGTAGATTACAGCATAGGCAACATAAGCCGTTTTTCTGGCGGTACACGAACGCGTGGCTTTAAGGGTGCAGGTCCCATCGTTACGAAGTTATGCACGACGGTCGCGTGTGTAGAAATGCGACGAGTGTGGCGGTTTGCGTGGGTGCCTTTTTTTTCCCATTATATCATAATCCTCGAACTTGTTCTTTTTCGCCTTAAATTTGGTTGGTGCAGAACTGGAAGGTAATTTCATATTCAGCTCTCTAACAAAATTGTATGTCGATAGTTTCTTATAAATAAAATTATTTAAACTATTATTTATGTGCATCATAATTAATGTTGGTTTGAGAGTAAATAATAATTCATTAACTAGAAACCTAGGACAATTTGTACACCAAGCACTTTTCTGTTTCATTGCTATTTCCATTCCAATGAGTAGTAGACAGTATTTGAATAAATGTTAAGGTATCTTGTTCTGCATGCAACAAACATCGAAATCCATTGAAAAGAAAATAGATGTCACTCATTACTTTGTTGGATGTAACTGCTTAATTCTGAAATATTTTCACCGGACCTTTTGGGAGTTATAGCGCATTCATTTTATAAATGAACACCCTGCGGACTGGCTTTCCAGAGTGTGAAATGGCGTTGAAGTATGTTCGTAACCAAGGGTCAATTGCCAACAGAACGGCAGTATCGACACGAAGGCCTGTTACTGTGCCATAAAAAGTTAAGTTGGGTAAGACCGCAACCCCAGTCTAGTAGAGGTGCTGTACAGTAGCCACTGTAGCTATAACCACCAAAACTGATGCGATACCACAATTGATAGCATTGTTTTGCCGTTACCACTTCAAACGAAAGGTTATTGAGGCAAAATCTGTATCCGGCTTTTTATACGACCAATAGAGAACATTTGCCCCTAAAGATCGACATCGTTTTCTCTTTACAGAACGTTAATTTGCACCACTTGGCAGATAACCGTTTTGATGTAAAATGTTTAATTTTTTCTCTTTCGCACACACAGAAATAATATAACCTATTTAAACTACGATTGCGGACTAGATGATGAGGAGTATATAAAAAATATTACTCGGTGGATTAGAAAACAAAATGCTAACGATCACGTCAATTTTAAGTCTCAGAGTTGAGTAACATTTGTAGCCGAAAATTTGAGTCTGTCTTCTTCTCTTAATTCTACCTGACAAATTTGGTGACATTTATGGGGATGAAAATGTTCATTAACAAAGTCAAAATTATTTTCAAATAACATGTCTGAAACAAATATCTCTCCGCATCCTGTATCCACCTGCAATCTCGCCAACGGCCCCCGATAACGAGCGACAGCGCAGTCCTGGAACTGGCAGACGAAGCCTGCAGTTTGCGCAACCTCTCCCGCACCGGCCTCCGCCAATCACACGCGGCTATCCCAGCAGAACAATACCCGGCTGCGGAGGGCGCGATTCGCTTTTTCCGCGTTTTCCAATTTGCATCGCGGCCACCCGCGCCTCGGCTGCGACAGCGGCGCAGGCCGGCCCCGAGACCTCCACGCAAATAAAAATTACTGTGAAGGGCAAACAAAAAATTTAATTTCTAATTTAAAACTGGGCTGGGCGGAGCGAGCGTCGGTCGCTGCTGCAGCCGTTGCCGCCGCCGCCGCAGCCGCCATTGCCGCTGCGACGGCAGCCTACCCATCGGCGTTCATCTCGGCGGGAAAACCAATATTTGGGTTGACAGCCTAATGGCGACAGTTTTACAGCCCCCCAAATAGAACAAATAAACAGCCACGGTTTAAACACTCCATTATAGTCGGCGGTGGCGTCCGCGGGCAAGGCGGGTGGTGGAGGGGCGGGGTGGGGTGGGGCTGCCACTGTCACTTGCCGGCCAGCGACGCCCAAGCGCTGCGTGAACGCGCGTCGATAAGTTACAGCCCGAGCGGCGCGCACTGGCGACGGCGCAGCCGGCTGGGCTGTGCCCTGGGCGCCGCGGATGTGTTTCTTATTTTCTCCCTCTTATAGTTGGCCCCGGCGAAAAAGCGTACAACTCGCCAAAACTACAGCCCTTAGGCAAGGGATGTATTACCGTACTGTGATTATGTGAACTAATCTTCAGTCGTGAATAAGCAGACGATTATAAATTTTTTAAAATACTACGAAACCTATTATCAATAAAAAAACACACTATCATACAGCGCAAACATAATTAATTTCTTCAAACCCATCTTAAGACTCCTTATATTCGTATCCCACCTGGATTAATGCAGCGAAAACTAACACGAACAAATTACAAATTTTCCAAAGCCTGTACCTAAGGATAATTATTATCACCCCTGGGTTTGTTACTAGCGACCAACTCCTCAAACAACTATCTATTAAACATATAGCTACCCATATCAATTACCTTTCTTCCCACTTATATTTATCCATACCGCACATCTCCACATTAAATACACTGAACCTCGGCCGAAAAACTATACAACCAACCTGAATTCAAAGAAATTCCCCTTCCATGGCAGAAGAGTGCATTTGTTTACAGCACAACATCGCCTGCAGAGCCTTTCCTTAGCTCGTGTCCATCAAAATGACTCTGGAATACCGTGGCTATGTCAAATGTGTCCCGAGTTTAGTTAGTAAGATCTGATGGTAGGGTTGGAGTGCGGCGAAGATCCCTCAAAGCCATGAACCTAAGTTGTCAACAAGGCAACTGTTTACGTGGAATAGGCTGGGTCTTCTGGACCAAGTGAACCGATCGTTGACTGCAAATGGCTATGTTAAGCTATTTGGAGTCGTTTATTGACTTCTTGTTTCCAAACAAAGATGGAATTTCAATGGTTGGCACTGCGCCATGTCACCCGATCATAATTGTTCGCGATTGGACTGATGGACATTCTAGACAATTCGAGCGAATGATTTCGTCACCCAGATCGCTCGATATGAATCCCATTGAACATTTATGAGACATAATTGAAATGTTGAAATATTTTGGTAAGACTTCATTTTTAACCATGTTCAGAAGTTTAAAATGACAAATTTATAAAATATATTGCGATAATGAACGTAATTAGATATTTTTTCGTGACCCAGCTGTATGTAGCATAATTGCTAGAAACGTATTTCAGATTTTCCCTCCAGTCACACAATACTATGTATACTATCGTTAAAGAGTTTAGTTGATGTCCTGCACTGCATTCAAATTATATTTCTTTCTTGGAACATGTTAATAAACATGAAAGGTATTTTGAGACGTTGTTTCATAAAAGGATAAAAGAGAATAAAAGTCAATTCCTATCGTTTTAAGACCATTCTAGAAAGCAGGACTCTCTTGTCTCACTGACAATTCACGAAATAGCAGTTTTGAGTATCCTGCATCATTATCGTTACTGATGAATAAACCCACAGGAAATATGCATTCTAAGAAATGTTTCACTAAAGAGGTTTCCTCGAATCACATTTACAGCTTTCAAATTGTCTGTGAGTCATGCAGGTACGATGTCATAAAACAATGATTATCCTAGAAGGATGAATAGTATCTTCGAATTACCAACTGTCTGATTTAGTCGACTGTGGCGACGAACATGTGGGAGTTTGCCGATAACATAGACAAATGTTCAATGGCCCAGAGGAGAGTAAGAAACAAGGGAATATCCTCATTTTCTATGGGCAAAGGTTGTTGTAACAGAGTGGAAATAGGTAATTAATTTTGGTTGTGAATTTAGTTTTTATGGTTTTCAGGTTTTTTTATTTTTAGAATGCCGTAATTCAAGATTGTAGTGATATGCAACAGATTTCCTTATCACAGCGTAATTGGAAATTTTCGAAATATTCAGTAATGATTAACGCAAACTCGAAGTAAATGGTAATTAAATTGAAATTTATGTGACCTCTTTGTACAACGGTTACGCTGTATTTCATTTTGATTCCTTAATGGCCCACTTATACCAAACTTTATTAGGTAAATTCACAACCCTCTTCAAACTACAAAAAAAAAAAATAGAAATATGTTTTTACCACACTCTTCACCTAGAATCACAATGTTATATCAGGTAAGAAAGAAAACTGATAATTCTTACGTTTCTTGAGACTTTGTTATGACACCGATAGCACTCAAAGTGCTGCATAATAATCTATATTGAAAATGCAATGCGCTCTGATAATCGAAGCAGTCTCAGTGAAAAGTGAATTTTAGTGAAAGTAAAAGTTAAAAGATGACATTAGTCCCAAAACCTTGATTTTGAAATATAGTACTTTAAGTGTTACTTCAGGAAGTAAATTACATATGATGAGAGATATTTAGTATAAATGTTATTTTATTTATTTCTCATTGAAGCAGGACTTACTCTCAGACACACACTATGGACACAAGACTCCATAATTTTAAAGCATTTAATTAATTTTTGCAAAATTGTGTAGCCTTCTAAAAATTTGGAATATTTCAGCCGACCAAGTGAAATTAAGAACATTGAGCACACTAACAATGACTATATTTCACCTGGATGAAGGTAAGGGTAATGATCGTTGGGAGAACAGTAGAAACAATTATTGCAAGAAGATGATGGGTCATGGTAAAATTTAAAAAAATTGAATTATACTTTAAAATATACATTTTACTGCTATATTTACAACGTAAAAGCGAAAGCTTACATGCATTCTTAATATAGTATCATTTCCAATACGCCACCATAAAAGCTAGTCATAATTTTAATTCGACGATTTGGATAAATTTTAAATTTTTATTTTAAACTATCATTAGCCTATGCATTATTATACTTACGACTGTATTGCATTAGTCGTATTTTATTCAAATTCTCCTTTTTAAATTCTCGTTGCTTCTTCCCTCTCATTCCTTTTTAAATTCTTATTCTTCCTTTTTAAATTGGTTTGCTTCCTACTAGAATATTCTATTATTCAGTCACCAAAATGTTACCCTTCTTGTGTTTAATACTTACACATTTTTCCTTCACCTCATTGTAACATAGTCTTTCAACAGTGAATATTTTAGTTTACTTCTAAGTATAGGTCTATTGTTGATTCTTCTAGAATATTGTCTAAAACAAAATAGTTAATTTTGAAGCAGTTAGAAACACTAGTTTGCAGAGAGAAACAGTCCAAACATCTTCGAATATAACAAGACCTGAGCCAATTCAAAATCTGTATTAGGGTTTGGAGAAATATTAATTCCTGGTTTCATTTGATTAATTTTCGTATACAAATCCGTGCATTCAAGATAATGTTTTAAAGCATTTTCACTAATTTTCGTAGAGTGTGACTCTGTTTTGAGATCATATGGAATTCTCTCCGTAAACCTTCCGAGGGGAGTATTCCCTCCGTCCCAATATCCCATCCAAACATCTTCCGGTTGAACAGCTTGGCTCCCGCCATTCTATCGTCGCCACCACTCCACGCCTACTCCAACATCCCCTCCGAGTACCTGCCCTTCCCCGCACCTCCCTGCCGCGGTCCTCTCCCCTCCCCTTCACTCTGCCCGGCTACGCACAGTTCCGCCCCGCCTCGCGCCGCCCCACCCCTCACCTACTCCACGCCCTTCCCCCCGCCCAGCCTCTCCTTGCCTCACCCGTTATCCAGGTCCGCCCCGCCCCACTCGTCCTCCCAGCTCCGCCCCGCCCCGCCCCGCGTCGCCCCGCCCCGCGTCGCCCCGCCCCGCGTCGCCCCGCCCCGCGTCGCCCCGCCCCGCGTCGCCCCGCCCCGCGTCGCCCCGCCCCGCGTCGCCCCGCCCCGCGTCGCCCCGCCCCGCGTCGCCCCGCCCCGCGTCGCCCCGCCCCGCGTCGCCCCGCCCCGCGTCGCCCCGTCCCGCGTCGCGTCACCCCGCCCCGCCCCGCCCCAGCACTCCAATGGCGCCTCGGCGTTGGCGCCGTCCGCGCCCTGCTGGGGTGAAATTAAATTCCGAACGGCGGAGGCGCGCGGGCGCAGCTTTCTGCGAAATGGGCGCGGCGGGGCGCCGGAGCCACGCGTCGGACGGACGGCGGGCGGGCGGCCGCGTGCGCGCTCTCGTCGCCCTGGGCGCGAGCGGGGCCGACGCTGCGAGGGGAAGAGGGTGGGTGCGGGAACACAAAGCGGGTGAAATGGAACAGGGGAGGTGCGAGGGGCGGGGTGCGCAAGAGTGAGCTGGTGAGGAGTAGCGTGGGATGAGGACAAACCTGGGCGTGACGTGGGCGGAGAATAAGCGAGGTGTGGCGCGGCACAAGTGCGGCGATGGCGGGGCCGGCGAGACTGATCAGGGCGGCTGGCGAGGCGTACGAGGTGGGCCAGCGAGAGCAGGTGGGGACAGCTGGGGTGGGTGGGCGTGCGGTGGGTGTCGGGATGGAGCGGTGTGGGGCAGGGTTCGTGGAAAATGAGCGACATTGGCCTGTTGCGAGGGATCGCGGGATGGAGTGGTAGCGTGGCGGCGATTGACGGAGCAAAGCGGAGAGAACATAAGCAGTGGAGGCGGGAGTGGAGGGGGTGGCGGAGAGGGTCGTGGGGTCACGGAGGGGCATGGGGGCGAGGTGGGGAGAGGCGTTGGGTATTGGAGGGGCATGGGGGCGGGGCGGGAAGGGGAATGAGGCGGGTAGCGGCGTGGGGTGGGGAGGGGTGTGGGGTGGGGAGAGAAGAGGAGGGGCGGGGTCTGAGGTGGGGAGGGGAGGGGCGGGGCGTGGGGTGGGGTGGGGAGGGGAGGACGTGGTGAGGGGCGTGGGATGGGGAAGGAAAGGTTGGGGAGGTGCGTGGGTCAGGATGAGGAGGGGCGTAGTGGCTGGGAAGAGCGTGGGGGTGGGGAGAGTAGAGGAGTGGCGGGGCCGAGCGAGGCGGGGCAAGGTGGATCGGAAGTTTATAGAAATTCCGCGCCGCCGGGCGCAATGCGTTCGACGAGCCCCGGGCGCACCTGATTTCCACGCGCGCCGCTTGAATAACACGCTCACGAGACGGCGCCCTCCGGCAGCCTCGGCCTCCTGGCATTCTTCTCTGTTCGCCCTCCCAGCTGGCCATGGCGCTTCCTTCCCCTTTCTTTGCTCATTCGTTACGGCGTCTTTGAAAGTGCAATTAGCACCACCCTCCCTCCTCGTTACATACGAATCTACAAGTAAGGTATTTCTCTTTATAGTGTATTGTGGTACTGCGATTATCGGTGTTCCTTATCCACAATTCCGGTTTTTATAAAATGGACAATACGTGAAATGTTTTAATACTTTCGTGGAACTGAGTTGTTCTATTGCGTACTCTATCTTAAACGGACAAGAGTAGTAAAATTGGCAGCTTGTATTAAGGGTTGCATCTCTCGGTCAACCATGTTTGAAATATTTAATCCACGTATTATGTCAAAAAATGTCAATTATTCTGTCTTATGTCACCAGTTATAGTGAATTTAGCATTATTTCTACAAAATGTTTGAAGAAAAAATTTGGAGTAGTTTTCGAGAAAATTTTGTTTTCAATTTTTGTAATATTGTTCATATTTTACTCAAAATAGCTGGATAACTTCAATAACACTCTGAAGAGGGGACAGCTCCCTCAGTGGTTAAAGGAAGGTATCCATACGCGGCTTAGAAGATCTGGGCGACTGCCACGCAACTAGAAGATGAAGGGTCGACGGATTTCCCGGCTCGAGCGAACAGATTTAATGGAAACGAAAGGTATCAATCAGTGAGCTGTGCATTGGACTTTGCCCCTTTCATGATTGTGAGGATACTGCTCTGTCATTCGCCTGGTGTTGATGCAAGAAATCACGGAAAAATACTGATCAGAGCAGCCGGCTACTAGAACTCTCGTCCAGACATTGAATTGAATTGAATTGAATTTGCCTTATTTTACGTGGCGAGACTCGGGCCATCAGGCCTCTTCCGTCTGACCACGCAAATTTCGCTACGCTCCTTTCATCTAGTAGAGAAATGAGGTATTTCTTGGGCGAGAAACAGGCGATTTGAATTTAGCTCAGAGGCGTCATTTAGGCTTGGGGGTCTTTTACATGCAAGTAAATCTACGAACATGGGACAGCCGGCTTTACTTCCCCTCCGAAGGAAGGCGTATGAAGGATTTTTTCGCCCTTAAAAATCCACGGCTTCGATCGGGTTTGAACCCGCCAACTTCGGTACAACAGTCCAGTACGCTAACCGTTACACCATCGCCGCCGCAAACATTACTATCACAAACAATTAAAATTAGAATTGTAATTAATTATTAATTGATATGTTAGTTCTAATTAATTTCTAATTATCCGTAAATTAATGTTTTGCCGTTATTTTCATTGACTTGTAACTTATCTAATACTTTACTCCACTCCACTCTACTTCTCTCCAATAATTTAATTCATAAAAATTAAAATGTTACTGAAAAGTGTAAGTATAAGTGTGTGTGTGTGTGTAAGTGTAGGTGTGTGTAAGTAAGGGGTGAGGATAGAACAACGAAGGGAAAGGAAAGATCGCGTGCGGTCCGGGATCCGTTTGGTAGGGTACTGCTCCGGCATTCGCCTGGTGTTGATCGGTGAAACCACGAAACACAACTGATCAGAGCAACCGGTCACAAGAATTCTTTCACAAGAATTGTCATGTAATGATGAGGAGCGCGATGCCCTTCGATCCCCGTATACCAAGTGAATTCCTCCTAGCCACCGTGACAGCCACAAGGTGCTTTCACATGGTCGTGCTAACCGGAAGTTCTGCCGTTTGAGTGTGTGTGTTCTCACCACGCTCATGCTCTGTTTCACGCAAGACAACGCTCGTCCTCATACCACCGCCGCCTTTAGAGCGTACATTATAGCCGTGGATACTCTACCATGGCCAACTGCATTTCGCCACACCTCTTTCCGATCGAAAATGTTTCAAGTGCTATGGACCGTGTGATCAGGACTACCGCACTCCACCACTCTGCAAAAATATTGCCACTGAGATGCAAGCTGCATGAAATAGAGTATCCTGGTCTCTATACGAATCCTGTACAACTTCAATTTGCATGTTCCTTTGGAAATTGTGCTAGTAACATGGTGGTCATAAGCCTTCTGAAGCCGTGTGACACAATAAATGCTGGTAACAGAAATGGCAAAGTGGGATTATTGTGAGGGTGTAGTACAATCTCTCTGCCTGATAACGATATACGAAATCTTTCTTATTCTTCTAGATGCAATATTTTTTACGATGATGAAAAAAATTAGGCGTTGTATACACAAAATAGAAAAGTTGTATGTATATTTATTTTACTGTTTCATACACTGTAAACAACTAATTATGAAATTGCTGTGTTTAGAGAAAAAATATAGGATCAACTCATTATGTAAAAAGAAGAGAAATAAATAAATATATTGGTAATTATATTTTATGCTGAACAGTCTATCAAGTAATTCTCGAATTTATAAGATCAAATGTTCCTACTTCAATTTGAAAATAAAGTTTTAAAACCATTTACTTTTCTTGTAACAGTGAACTGATGGATCGTTCTTATATTTCATCTACTTTCAATGACCTGATTTTCTTGTAACCATCTTTGAGATGTCTTCTGGCGAAGTTTTCTTCTCTCAAAACTCCATTCAGTTCTCGGGGAGAGTACGTAGAGATATTCTGAAGAAAGCTGCAATCCAATTTCTGTAGCAAGATGTAAGAATATTTGTAATAAATACCATTGGTTCTTCCCAATCAAAATTTTCATCGGTTACATATTGTAAATGATTTCCGAGAAAAGGTTTAAATAATAATGAGTTGTATTTAGGTAGCTTTTTTCTATTAAATTTGGTTGTCATTATTTTCCTTATTAAAGCAAATCTTCTATAAAGTCGCAAAACGTGCAGCACATTTTGTAAACTTGCACATCACACATTGGGGACTTCGAATCATGGCTTAAGATGTGAAATTGATTGATTGATTAGTGATTGCAAACGCGTCAACTGCAAGGATCACTAGTACCATAAATGTAGCGCATGTTTTTCTTATCCCAGATGGCTGACACACTCAACGAGATTCGGCGCCGACCTACGGGTGTGCTAGCTTAGTTTTCCTCAACTAAGCATCTTCTACCAGCGAGGCACCGCCCCAGGCGGAACCAGCTTTAAGCTCCTGACTGGTCTTCCGACATGTGTGGTAGCGTAGTGCACGTAGGTGAAAGAATAAGAGTAAGTAAGGGATAAGTAAGAGGATATGAGAAGTGAGAAGAAGGAAATAACGTGCGCGGCCTGTGTGTTGTTTGTTAGTATGCTGCTCCGGCATTAACAAGCAAACAGAGCAGCCGACCGCTAGAATTCTCCCTCTCAGCAACCGGCTGAATTAGACCTAGTCACATAGTTGGAATTGAAACTAAGTTATGAAACATTAACGCGCTCCATGGTTAGCTCACCTGGAAGAAAATTTAATATTGAGACACCCCACTACTGTGGGAGGCCTTGCCCAACTCTGGGATTAATGGCGTTATTATTATTATTATTATTATTATTATTATTATTATTATTATTATTATTATTATTATAAAACATTGTATACACTAGCACACAAGATTTCTTTTATTAAGTACTAATATTTTGCTTCCCCGGAAAAGAGACATTCACCTGGCGGTGTCAAGAAGCACCGCGTGAGCAGGGTAAAAGGGCCAGGAAAAGCGTCGCGGCCACGCCCCCTGGGGAGAACGACCTTGCAAAGCCTCGCGCGGGCAACCACCATTAATAAGCGGGGCCTTATTTAAATCTGCGCTTCCCGCCGCCGCCTTCGCCTCTGCTCCCCCTTCGGTCGCCGTCTCCACTCCCCCACCTCCCTTACTCGTGCCTGCGCCCGGTCCGTCCCCGCCTGCTCTTCCTCCATCTCTCGCTACCTGCTTCCATCTCCCCGTGCACCTGGGCACCTGCTCACGCCCTCTTCCATTCCCTTCCTCAATTCTGCGTTCGTTTCTGCCTCGCCACCCCCTACACCCGCTACCATCTACCCCAATTGCTTTGGGGCTGAGGGCGTCAACTGATGTCACTGCCGTGCCTCTGGCCGGGAGATCTGGTGTTGGATCTGGCGCGGCTGGTAGGAGGAGTTTCGGCACTTACTTGTTAGTTAAGAACGAATTCAGTCGCTTTGTGCAGGAGAAATCTAGCGGCCGGCTAGTTTTCCGTTGATTCGGTAGTTTTCCGCGTTTTTTCCGATCAATACCAGGCGAATGCCGGATCAATAGCCTAACAAATGGGCCACAGACTGCACGCGATCTTTCCTTCAAATTCCTTATGCTATCCAACCACATACTTACACACACACATATGCACTACATTAGCACACATGCTGGGAGGTCGGTCAAGAACTTGGAGCTTGTCCCGGTTGTGGCGGTGCCCCGCTGGTGGAGGTACCTGGTTGGTGAAAACCCCGCTAGTCGACGTTAGGTCGTCGCCGGACCACACCATCCAGCGGGACATTCGCCACCTCCCAAAACACACGCACGACAATTACGGGAATAATTACCTTAGCCGTTGACGCACCCGGAATCACCAGTAATCAATCAATCAATCAATCAACCATCTACTTTTGAAATTTATCCTCGCGTTTGCATTTGTCTGTCACTGCCCATCCCTCTACACTTCCTGGCTTGCCCGTGCTTTTCCGCCCGTTTCTCCGTACGCCTCCCCCTGTTGTGGTGTCGCCATAAAGTACGCCATCTCCACGAATCAGACCTCCGTTATTCCCCCTTCCTTCGTTTTCTTTAATACAACCATTGCCATTTTCATATCTCAGCCATTCTCTCCTTTATATTTCACACTTTCCCTTCAGACTTTTTCATATGCATCTACATTTTTTCACTTCCACTTTACATGTCTTCACTCCATTTTTATTTTCACGTTCTTCCCCTTCTTGTCAACATTTCTCATCCTTTTGTTCCCTTTCATTTTTACACTGTGGAATCCCCCTTGTCAACAATACTACTCTCTCATTGTCATATTGTATTTCGTGTTATTTGCCACAACACTCATGAAAACCCCTGCAGCTGATCCCACCAGCAAACCAACTGTGTCCATGTGCTTCCACCATCACTTCGTTCTCTCCCCACGTGCCTCGCTTCGTTGCCCTCTCCCCCTGAAGCTTCGCAACCGCCGCGGCCTCTCCTTGCCCGCCGACACCTCTGCCATCCGCGCGGCTCTTTCATATTCATCGGGCCATCCATCACCGGCCTATTTCCTCCCCTCGACTTTGATTGCTCCATTTTACCCCCGGCTACATCCCTCATTAAGTTGTCACCCGGCGGCGGGTCCGCGCTGTCATATATCAGGCGCACGCGGACGAACGCGTGAACTCGCGAGGACACGAGCGAGAGCGGGAGAGCGAGAGCGGGAGAGCGAGAGCGGGAGTGCAAGAGCGGGAGAGCGAGAGCGGGAGAGCGAGAGCGGGAGAGCGAGAGCGGGAGAGCGAGAGCGGGAGAGCGAGAGTGAGAGCGGGAGAGCGAGAGCGAGAGCGGGAGAGCGAGAGCAGTAGAGCCAGAGCGGGAGAGCAAGAGCGGGAGCGCCAGAGCGGGAGAGCGGGAGAGCGGGTGAGCGGGCGAGTGAGTGAGTGAGCGGGTAAGCGGGCGAGCGAGTGAGCGAGCAAGCGGGTCAGTGGGCGAGCGGGCGAGTGAAAGGGCGAGCGGGCGAGTGAAAGGGCACACGGGCGAGTAGGCGAACGGCCGGAGGGGAGAGCCAGCGACAACATGGACAACTGGCGAGGGGACTGAGAGCGATTGAGCCAGAGTATTGGGCGGGCGTGTAAGAGAGCAAATTGAGCGAGCGATTGGATGGGCAAGCCGGTGGACAAGGGGGCGACTGAGCTATCGGGGGACAAAACAAGTTAGTGTTGCCGGAATAACATGGAAGCAAGTGTACGAGCAAATGAACTGACGGATGGGTGGCGCAGTGAATTAGTATTTACGCAAGAAATGAAGAACAGATATGCTAACAATATTGGACTACCCAAAATTAAAAGCATATAAATAATAAATAAAAAGTGAGATCAATAAAACACAAGGACTCAAACTGAGTAATAAGGTGAGTATGCAGATAGTCGATAAGTAGCCGCTTGAATATGGTACCAATCAATGGAGGGATTGAAAACGATTGGAAAACGAAGGACGCCATTCAACGGGCGAGTGGGCGGGCGTGTCGGTTCGCGGGTAGGAGAACGAGTGGTTGGGTGTGCGAGTAAGAAGTCGAATGAGCGCGCGAGCAAGAGGTTGGGTGAGCGAACAAGAGCTTAAGCGAGTGAGCCAGAGGTTGGACGAGCAAACGATAGAGAGGGTGAGCGAGCAAGAGGAGGGTGAACGAGAGGGTGGACATGCGAGAGATGTGCGAGCGAGAGGGTGGGGTGATCGAGAACTTGAGAGATCCAGAGGGTGGGCGAGCAAGCGAGTGAGTGAGTGAGTAGGGGGAGGGGGAGCGAGCGGGTGGGTGTGAGAGTGAATGGCCGAGCGAGAGGGTGGTCGAGCGAGAACCCTCTCGCTCGGCCATTCTATCTCTCGTCGATCGAGAGGGTGGTTGAGCGAAAGGGTGGGCGAATGAGAGGGTGGGTGAGCGAGAGGTGTGGAGAGCGAGAGGGTGGCCGAGCGAGAGGGTGGCCGAGAGAGAGGGTGGCCGAGAGAGAGGGTGGCCGAGAGAGAGGGTGGGTGAGCGAGAGGGTTGGCGAACGAGAGGGTGATTGAGCGAGAGTGTAAGCGAGCAAGCAAGAGGGAAAGGATGAACAGAATGGGCAGAAGAGACGGCGGACACGGAAGACTGTGGGTGGCTGAGCAAGTAGGAGAGCAAACGAACCGCCGAGCGAACGGGCGAGTCGGTTAGTGGCGCGGAGGGTGGGGGAGTGGTGGGCGAGCAAAAGCACGCTGCGGCTGCGCTCGCTGGCCGAGTGGCGACCGACGCGCGCGGCGGCGGGCGGGGTGCCCGTTCGCGGCTGTGTCGGGGCGAACCACGCCCCACTGCAAAGCGTGGCGCGGCGCCGCCGCCCTCTGTGAGCCGGCGTATTATTCGGCTTTGCGCGCCCCGCCGACCGCTGACAAATGACAAACAAGCGGCGAGCGGGCTTCCGCGGCGAACCGACGCCTTCGCAGCATCGTTGGAGGGCGCGTGTGGCGGCCTCACCTGGCGGCCGCCGGGAGCGCTGGTGCTCCGCATGCACTTCGTGTCAAATTAGCTCGGGGATTTTCTTTTCCGGGAGGAAATACACTACGCCGCAAACTATATTATCGTATTTTTACTAACCCTGTATGAACACGCATTCTCTGACAGAAAATTTTTCTTTTTGATATTGATCTTTCATGTATAATTTGTTACTCCAAAATTCGTAATAATAAACTATATTTAGTACGTAGTTTTATAAGATTATAATTGTTTTTACTGTCATTTTGAGAAATAAAATATATGTGAAAATTTAGGGAATAGAGAAATGAAACGCAGTATTTTTAAATAATTCCAGGGATATGGTTTACATTGATCGGTGTAATGCATTTACTTGGAAAGTGTATTGTATGAACCTAAGAGAGTTTTCCTAAATAAACGCATATTCTATATTATTTTCATTGCTTGTTTGTAATATTTAATGTCATTCTAACTTAATATTGTTAGCTTAAAAAGCTGATGTTACAATATTTTTCTTCATGTTATAATTTGCTTTTCAAATCAGAAAAATATCGTTTGCTTGTCAAAATTCGTTTGTAAATATCTCATTGTTAATAGAGTAACAAAATTCGTATGACGTACACAATTGTATACTTTTTTATCGATTAATCTAATGTTCAATACACAGCATCCAGAAACACTATGTAGCAGTTATACATAACACTAATAATCTTCTAAAGAAATCAAGCCAATTTGTTGCTTCAGCAGCAAAAATTGAGACAAAATGAGGAAATGGCCTCTTTCAAAACAACAGAGAAAACAGACTCCAGCGCTCGTAAGTAGACCGGATTGCTTGAAGACGGTCCGTCCGGGAATGCGCAAATATCCGGATCCGAAACGAACCGTAAAACCTTAACCCGAGATGAGCGGGATTATCCTCCGGGCTATAAATTAAATCTGGATTGTGCTCGCCCTCTTTCGCTTATGAACGAGAGAATTAAGGCTTCACTTCCGAGTTTCAGACGGAGGAGAACATCTCGAGTAATCTCACCCAAGTGTCCCATAACTTCAAGAATTATCATTTCTCATTTTTATGTATCACTCTGGATGGAAATGAAGGAACGGGTCTAAGATTTGCTTGGTGTGGAATTGGACAAAAAGGAGGTGTTGGAAAGAAAGAAAGGAAACGTCTTTTTCGCAAGAGCTCTCATCGACGAAGATTTGGGGGCAGCACTGTTAAAAGAAAGAGCTGTTCTAAAATCGTTCACATAGAGAGCATTAACGATTGTGATCAAATCTTGCTAAATAGAGAAAGTAACATATAAAATGAAAGGGTAGATGCATCATGGGATGTTGAGAAAGTGTGCTTTCGTAGAAAAATCACCGTTAAATACAATTCGGATCATGTCTGCGGGCGTGTTTTAAAACTTGTCAACTGTATGTCACTTCTCTGCCCCAAACTTTATTTAGTCGCATAATGCAGTTTGAAACTTTGATAATTGAATTATATTTTTTCATAACTCTCGAAAGCAAATATCACGATTTTTGGTTTTCGGGACACTTCCTCTTTCCACTATTTCCGTGTCGCACTTTTAAGTACCGTATCGACTCAGAAAACTTTAAAAAGGAGGAGAAATATACATTTTACAGATTACAAGTCACAATAGAAAAATAGAAACAAGAGTATTGAAATACAAAATAAATAGAGGCATGTACAATCCAACATATGTTGAGAATAATATGCGGAGTAGTATGTACTCAAGCATATGTTGACAGTATGTAACATGCTAGATACACACGTTGCGAGGGGGTTAAAGACGAGAAAAGGAGTTTTCGGGAGCCAGGGGAAGGGGAGGGGGCTGTGCAGGTGGAGGCCGGGCCAGTAGGGGTGCCCTCGCGTGCCACCGCGGTGTTTCCCCAGTCCCCTCTCCGCTCCGCTCCCCCTCCCCGTTTCCCCTCCCCCACAGGTGGTCGTCGCGGGGCTGCTCCGGCCTCCGCTCCCGCCTCCGCTCCCGCCTCCGCTCCCGCCTACGCTCCCGCCTCCGCTCCCGCCTCCGCTCCCGCCTCCGCTCCCGCCTCCGCTCCCGCCTCCGCTCCCGCCTCCGCTCCGGCCTCCGCTCCGGCCTCCGCTCCGGCCTCCGCTCCGGCCTCCGCTCCGGCCTCCGCTCCGGCCTCCGCTCCGGCCTCCGCTCCGGCCTCCGCTCCGGCCTCCGCTCCGGCCTCCGCTCCGGCCTCCGCTCCGGCCTCCGCTCCGGCCTCCGCTCCGGCCTCCGCTCCGGCCTCCGCTCCGGCCTCCGCTCCGGCCTCCGCTCCGGCCTCCGCTCCGGCCTCCGCTCCGGCCTCCGTTCCGGCCTCCGTTCCGGCCTCCGCTCCGGCCTGCGCTCCGGCCTGCGCTCCGGCCTGCGCTCCGGCCTGCGCTCCGGCCTGCGCTCCGGCCTGCGCTCCGGCCTGCGCTCCGGCCTCCGCTCCGTCCTCTGCTCCGTCCTCTGCTCCGTCCTCTGCTCCGTCCTCTGCTCCGTCCTCTGCTCCCGCCTCCGCTCCGGCCTCTGTTACGCGGCCGAATTGCATCCATCAAAAGCGCCTTAGCGGCGCGCAGAGGCGCCAGAGGGTCGTAATTCCCGCCCCGCGCCGACAAAGCCGCGCCGACACGCGCCGACGGCCCACGGCGCTGGGTGACGGGCGGGGCGACGGTGCTGAATGTGATGGAGCGACGGCGATGGGGAAGACTGCGAGACTGGCGGCCTACGCAACCGCGGCTCCGACTTTCAATATCACGATATATTGTCACAATGTCAAGGTTCTGTATGTATTCTGTTTCAAATTTGTTGAGCGTATTAAAGGTATTCAAAGAGAGAAATTGGAACTTACAGGAATATCTTTTTATTGTAAAGTTTTGTTTTGTATTCAGAAAGTTTAGTCGATTGATTCGAGGAGATAGGGCGGGTGGCGTTGCTGGCGGACTGATGGAGGTAGTAGCAGCAGACGTGACGGTAACGAGTTCGAGATGGGAAATACATGCGATAAATTTGGATGCGAGTTCAAGTCCCAAGTAAAATATTTTCTGCAGCACAACTGTTTCTATACAATTAGAGACTATACCGAGTATCTAAAAGGAAAGTGATATTAATTTTGACAATGACATTAATGTATTTTATACCATTTAGTTTGTATAATTGTAAAGAACCTGTAACAAGTATTGTACTTCAGCTTCTGGGTCAGTGACCCCCATCTCGATCAGGTTTTCGTACAGCTTCCCTGATCCTCGAGCAAATGCTGAGATGTCCTCTTGTTTTGCTTCTGGACATAAATGTAACTTCAAATTAACTTCTCTCCATAGCACGTCACACAGTTTTTAACAGTTTTTTCACGTAAATAAATAAATAAAATAAATAAATGAAGACGATGGAGTCGTTGCCGGAGGCGACGCAGGTGGTGGCGTTGGTGATCGCCATGAACATGACTGTGGTGTTGTGCAACAATGTTCACCACAGCGAGATAAGTGGTGGCGTCAACGGCGGCCTTACCGAGGTCGATGTAAGCAGTGGTGAAGGGAAGGTTACGGTCACGAAAGCAAGGGGCGATGGCATGGCAATAGCGGCGGTTTGCAATATTAACGACTGCGACATCGGCGGTGAAGGCGACGGCTGCGTAGGCGAGGACGATGACGCGGGTAGCGGCGATGGAATCTCACGCAACGACGGCGGCGTGGTCGACTGCAAGGTGACGACGGCATTGGCGAGAGCGGTGGCTTAACGCGGCGGAGATGGAGGTAATTGACGCAAAGATGGAGGTGAGGACGGCAACGCAACTGGCGGCGGGGAGTGGCGTTGGCGATGGAGGCTACGACTGACGGTGGACGCGTTGAGCGTGGGGATGACGGGGAAAGCGGCGAAGACAGCGAAGGCGTTGGAAGCGCCGGAGAAGACGGAGGAAATGTCGGAGGCGGAGATGGGGACGGCGCCGCGCCTTCAGTGGCAGAAAAGCAGCGCCGAAGACCGACGGAGTGGCAAAGAAAGTGGCGAGTTCATGAGGCAACGGGAGAGCTCGATGCTTCCAGTGATGCAAATATTTGCGGAATAAAATTACAGAGAAAATGGAAAGATAATATAAGGAAAACATTAATACGGTAATGGTATCGAAAACCAAAAGATTTTGATTCATTCTTCCAGTAATTACTCTATATTATACAATCAGGAATTTCATTACAATAAAATTCCTTTACGCCTTCTGAAAAATCTTCACAATAGCATTACATTACTGAAAGATTAAATTTACTTGTTTGAATACTTGTATAAATTTTAACAACAGTGATTCGCACTACATAAATCTTGACATGTTGTTTTCAACATTTAAAACTAACCTGTTTTAATTCTTGTGATATTGAATGTTGCTAAAAAATAAACACGCTTTCAGCAACTACTTTAACAAATATTCATTTCCAATTTCTATTTTTGTTTATATTTTGCTCCACTGTATAAAGACACAAAACAAGTACGGTCGACAGAATCCTCACAGCTGACGAGAAGGGACGAGCGGATTGGATGCAGCCCTGAGTGAGCGGGCAGTGTGCGCGCAACAAATCGGAAGGGGGGTTAGGGCGTCCGGCGGGGAGAGGGTGGAGTGAGGGGGCCGAGGGGGCGGCACAGCGACTATCTTTTCATCGTGCGATCGCGTGCGGGGACGGCCGGCGGGGCGGGGGGGGGGCGTGGCGGGGCGCGAGGGGACGGGCCTCGCCGAAATCGCGGATTTCCTTTCTTACAAATAACTGCGCCCGGACGCGCCCCCGAGCGAGCGGACGGCCATCAAAAGAAATGAAATAAATGAAAACGTCCCGGCAATTCATTTGTCAAAGTCCGCGGGCTCACTCGGCGTAATGCCTCGCCGACGGCCTGCAGGGGTGCGAGGGGCGGGCCGGGCGGACGCTAAGGCGGTGGCAAGGAGGGAGTGGGGATACCGAAGGCGCGGGCGATGCGGCCGGCGAGGGCGGCGAGGGCGGCGAGGGCGGCGAGGGCGGCGAGGGCGGCGAGGGCGGCGAGGGCGGCGAGGGCGGCGAGGGCGGCGCGGGCGGCGAGGGCGGCGAGGGCGGCGAGGGCGGCGAGGGCGGCGAGGGCGGCGAGGGCGGCGAGGGCGGCGAGGGCGGCGAGGGCGGCGAGGGCGGCGAGGGCGGCGAGGGCGGCGCGGGCGGCGAGGGCGGCGAGGGCGGCGAGGGCGGCGAGGGCGGCGAGGGCGGCGAGGGCGGCGAGGGCGGCGAGGGCGGCGAGGGCGGCGAGGGCGGCGAGGGCGGCGAGGGCGGCGAGGGCGGCGAGGGCGGCGAGGGCGGCGAGGGCGGCGAGGGCGGCGAGGGCGGCGAGGGCGGCGAGGGCGGCGAGGGCGGCGAGGGCGGCGAGGGCGGCGAGGGCGGCGAGGGCGGCGAGGGCGGCGAGGGCGGCGAGGGCGGCGAGGGCGACGGGGGGTGATGGCGAAGAAAACGAGGGCTGTGACGGCTAAGGGAGGCCAACGCCACGGCAGCAGAACGAATGTTGTCGCTGGGCGAATCTCCCCTGGCGGTGCGTTCTGAGTGGTCCTCCACATCGCATCGAGGTTGCCATTTGATTGACTGACCATTAGGAGGGTCAAATTACCCGGAAGCCTCTGCGGTGAAAATCAATGGCTTGTTCGATTGCAGCCCGGCCTTTCTCAGCACCATATTATTCAACTCTATGACGTGAACTTTTTCTTTCGTTTATATACTAAAAAAATTCTTAAAAATGTGTTTACATTTTTAATATTTTTATTTTTATCCAATTGCCATAGCCTAAATGAATCTGCAATAGTTACATTTACGATACTACAATCATTTACAATTCCCAAAACAAAGTTGTGAATGGAAAGAAATAGGCCTTTTTTATTAATGTAGATATTTTTCTCTGTTTACTAAATGCATTCTTCATTTCTCGTAAGTCAGTAATAATAGCATAAAATATACATCTCACGCCTATATAGTTCTAGAATACATTTTGAAAAATTCAGATACAGTATGCATACACAATATCAAACAATTCTTGCAGACTATTTTGTTGATATTTTTAGTCGTATCATCACTTGCGGGCATAGAAATATATTTTCTACTTATAGTACTATTCATTGAGTGTACGAGTATGTTGTCATGTATAGTCACAACCATTTAAAATTTATAGAATGTATAGATGTGAATGGGATCTGAATAATGAAGAATGTAGATATAGAAATTGGAAATTCTTTTATCTTCAATATTGCCTACATTTTCTATTCTCGTCCTGTTCATCTTGTGTTTTATTTCATTAGATCTATGGATTTTGATTCAACATATCTTTGAATTTCATGTTTAATAGTTAATGAAATGATTATCGAAATATGACAATTGATAAACAATCTGCGTTTGTTTAATCGCTTGTTTTCCAATTGTGTTGAAAATAACAATCAAAATAAGCCGATTATGCGCTTAAGATTTAATCGCTTGAAGTATAATATTCACATGTACTTAAAAATTATAATATTGATTACATTGTTTTAGTTTAAATATTCAGGCTACTGGTGCCGTTCATATTTCATCACATACTTTATCACGCATATTTCACAATTCTTTCACATACTTCCCTCACAATTCGGATCTTACAAAATATTTAAAACGTTTTTGCTGACCATTGCAGATTGAAAATTGACAAAATGAAAATGAGCACCGATACAATATTATAAACACCGAATATTTCAACACAGTCAAATAAAGGTTTTCTCTCTACTTTGGTCCTGTTTTGTCTCAAGTAAGTGCTAACTGTGTCTCCTCCCTAAAATCCAGTGAGATCCC